>CM051029.1:30400747-30985747 GCA_027627225.1 Congeria kusceri | reverse complement strand
GTAGTAGTAGTAGTAGTAGTAGTAGCAATACAATAATAATAATAATACTAATAATAATAATATTATTATTAATTATTATTATTAATAATAACAATAATAGTAATAATAATAAGAATACGATGATTGTCCGGAAAGTGCCTAGACTGCTCGAATATTCTGTTTTGCGTTAAGAAAAGTAATGGGAACTGCATTATTAACTAAATACAAGTATATTTGTTAAATTTACAAAATATCTTTTATTAGTATTAATGTTAAAGATACATGCAACATAACTAAAATAGTGCATCACACAAAGTATGGAGCAGTTTGACGTCGACTACGTCACTATTTGTCAAAATATTATCCGGACACTGAAACATACTTCTATGACTAACTACCTATTTTCTATTACAAAATAGCCAATGCGTACAGATTTTAATGTATCATTCTATGCCGTTTTTCTTTATATTTTATCTATATGTATTTAAGAGTTTTAAATGATTTTCATAGCACTGCCCCTATAGGTCAGAGTTTAAACTCAGACACACTGCGGAGTTCATAGGGACACGGTCTGGATTAAACCGAACCTGCTTAAAAACGTTGGAAAACGAGGAATCCAATAGTCATTGACGTATCTTGTATCCTGGTTGGCAGCATTTTCTCAAAATCCATCCATGTCTAATTATTTTCGGATGGAATGAAAAAGGTCTCGGCGTATGGAGTGATAGAAATGGAACTATGGAATTGTGAAAAAAAAATCGTAAAGATATATGATTTTTTTCATGTGAATGTTACAGCATTGATTAAAATGACAGTTCAAAAATAAAATGAGTATACTTTAATTTGCTTACCCGCATCATTTTCAACTGTAAATCGACAAAACTATTAAAACACAAGACCGATAACGCCCTGCAGACGAAAAACCTTAGGTCACGAATAACATGTGTCCGTAGTATTAATTCCGGGATTTACCCAAACATCGTCATTTTCGTCGCTCACGAAACACACTCCTCAATCGATATGCTCAAGCATTTTTTTATTTTTCGTTATAAAACGTGTAAATTTCGCAAACCTTTAAAATATACCTTTAAATTAGTGACGATGTTAAGTTAAAATTATGCAGATTCGCGTGGAAATAACAAATTATGAAAAGTTTAAAAAATTATTTACTACTGATAATTTTCAGAAAAATTTGAAGTGCTCCGTATTTCAGTAGTTGTGTTGCCAGGCCCATAAAAACAAAAAAAATCTAGGGGTAGAATATAATGAAAATGCACATTATTGTTAGTCATATACGTTTGAGCGTGAACACAAAGAGAAATTGTTTTAAGATAATAATATTTCACCTGTCTACGAACTTTCCGAACTTTCCGAACAACACTCGTAATAATAATAATAATAATAATAATAATAATAATAATAATAATAATAATAATAATAATAATAGTAATACAGAATAATAATAGAGAATAATCAGAAACATTTTTCGCCATTGATGTTCTCCAAAACCGAATAATCTTGTGTTTTGTATCAAACGTTGTAATTTATATTGATATTTGCTATTAAATTTCGTTAAAACAGCAGTTTCAATATTTGAATCTAGTGTATTATCTGATTTAAAATGAAGAACACAAGCCCATTTTAAAAGTGGAAAAAATTTTCCACTTTGGAAAGTTTGACAATTTTCCCACTTTGGACAGTGGGACAGTCATTCCACAATTAACGTACATACCCTTGTCCCGGTAATTTATCTTACAAAATAAGCAAGATATGTTTAATATTCCTATGTTTATTTATTGTCTTTGTTATAATCTCAAGCTCAGATAGATTTTTGTGCCAATACTTTCTTCAGTTATCAAAAAATGATGGATGGCGATACCGCAAATTGGCAATTTTGCGATGTCCCGATCACAGATTTACGGAAAACAATAGGTGTATTTTTCTTCCCATTACGTACCATTGATAAAGTTTTTCTGTTTATGATAGCTTAATACATATATAATTTGAAACAGGCTATCAAAACTTGTTTCGGATGTGTCTACAAGAATGTATCATGCTTGAATGGTCTGTCCCTATGTTCATCTGTCAACTCCGTTACGACTCCATAACTCATGAAAGTAATGATTATGTCCCTTCTTACACAACAAGCGATGATGTCATATACACAAACGTTTTAAGCGCGAAAATTTAAATTAAGATGTTGATGCGGTTGGTATAAGGAAGAATGACAAAAATATGCCCGTTTGTCAGCAGTTGCATGCGTATAAAAAAACTTGGTCAACTCCGTTCATGTGTTTTCATAAAACCGTTGAATTTATTGTTGATAAACAGCACAAGTTTATTAGCACATTGACGTTCCAAACACATTAATGTCTGTTTGTTTACAAAATGCTCAAAAACAAAATGGCTATGTGGAAAAAAGTTTTAGAATGTCAACTCCGTTACGGTCAACTCCGTTACAAAAATCGTAACGGAGTTGACATATTGGTAAAGAGTTGACAATAACAAGACATGGTTTTTAATATGTATTGATTTTACTGCAATAAAGTAATTCCGCATACTATTGGAATAAAAAAAATAAAACTCTACGGTATTCAATGGGACACACTGATCGTCTGGCAAAATGCAAGCTTTTTCTGATACAATGAAATTTCATCAGGTACGAAAACCACCTACAGGTAATTACATCATAATCAAAGCATATAAAATTATCAGAGTACATAAATATTAAGTCAACGGTTCTAATGCATTGAGGTAATTAAGGCGTTTGATTATACGAAAGTGCCTTTAGATCATTGTCAATCACAAATTGAATGTAACAAATAAAATGTAAGCTGTGCGCAGCCTTATTTGCACTAAAGCTTAGCTTAGTACATGACACTCTACTCTGTTTGCTAAAGTTATGTCTTAGCAGTTGTGGAAAGATTAGACTTGAACGGTTGTTTCAAGAACCAGTCGATGGGCACGCATTCCAAGTTAACATACTGCGATTCCCAAGTTGACATTTAGACTGCAAACTGTCGGTAAACTATGATTTTGCATGTCATACTTTGAAATATGATACAGGTATGTGGTATTTTATTTTTATAGCACAAAGTATGAATGTTTCTCTCATCGGTTCAAATATCGTTATAACAAGTGAGATGATGCTGCTGCTGTTTTTGTTCTTAAGAATATCAACTTAAAAGTGATTTTTCACGTTTTCAAGCACAAATAACGGTGATTTTGCAGTGGTGCAATCATCACAGAACATAGGTGTGTGTGTGTGTGGGGGTGGGGGGGGGGGGGCAATTTTAAGGCCTTTGTATGCTATTAAAGATTTACATATTAGTCTTCTATTTCTAGATTATCCATGAAAATCATACTTAATCGAGAGATTGCAGTATGCCAACTTTGATGCGCGCGCATCAATTACCACCCTTGTTGTAAAATATGATGCTAATGAATCGAATTCCATACCACTTGCCATTATTGCAATTACATGCATTTCGTATTGTCAGTTTTGAGATTGACAGTGTATAAATCTAAGACACATTAATGTTTGTTTTGGTACTGAAGATCCACAATGGCGTATTTGGCTCACGTGCACATTTTGGTGACGAGATTGCTTGGGGTTTAAGCGGAGTTCAACACTGTTCCATGAGAGCCGAATGCGGCAATCTGGACGGATCTGCTTACAGTGTCCATATATATGCCTGCATAAGATTTCTTTCTTTGTTTGCAACATATGTTGCGTTAAAGCTATTTTTGTTCCATTTTCAAACTATATTGTTTATTGAGCATTATTTTGCGAAACGATACATTCATAAAATGGTGTTGATGACATAGCTACATGACATAGCTACAATTCAATCCATTATTATTTATAGATGTATTATGCAATACGGAGGATAACCCATTTTTGACAGTGTATTCATTAAGTATTTATGATAGGTACACATATATATACATAATAAGATTGCTGTTCTGCTTATTTTCTATTGCAGAGTGGTTCAATTTCAAGTAAATAGCTATTTCCCATTAATATTTAATGTGTGTTGAATTATAAAAACAAAACTTTACGATTTAATACAATTACTAATGTCAACTCTGTTACATAGTGTCAACACCGCTACGCTACATGTCAACTCTGTTACGCGACGTTAAATGACTACAATATGAGTAAGTATTTATACATCAATAAGATAAACATTATTGTCATACAGTGGCAATCAATTTCACCATATTTACTCAAGAAATGAGTAGACATGTGGAGAAATATATTTTTAATGCTAAATAAACCTCTATTGTTTTTGTACAATTTCTGAGTTTATATAAAGTGTCCACTTTTTAGGGGGCAAACATGTTATAATATATCTTTTTACACGAATATTCAGTAAAATGGCACTATTATTGATAAAAGATGTTATTTGTTTGCATAAAAAATCGGAAAAACTTAATTGTTAAATAGATTATTGTTCTGTAACGGAGTTGACATTTTTGTGCTGTAACACATAAAAAATCTCAAATAGAAGCTTAGTACAAATATAACAATAAAGTATATGTCCTTTATGTAAGTCTACAATAACGTTTCTAACTAATAAACATGTTGGACAACCAATATTAGTGTTTTGGAATTGAGTTAACTGTATACTACAGAATGTACTATAATTCTGGAATGGCTCGGGAAAAAATCCCATGGGATTATTTTTTTTATAAATATTTCAAAACGCATCCAAAACAAGTTTTCTACTTATTTTAAGATAAAACACAACATATCTTTTTAAGAAATGAGAAAATCTAGCAAAATAAGAAAGCAATCCCATGAGATTGTTTCCCTCTTTTAAAATGGGATTTTATTATTACATCCAAATGTAATATTTATTCTATACAAAACGATTGTATTATGGTTATATTGAATTTTGATGCATATAAAAGACATAAAAACGCGGTTTTAGAATTAACATAAATCCAATGTTTTTTTTTTCCAGCTTGAAAACGTGTGGAAAAAATCCGTGGGAAAACGAAAATCCCATGGAAAAATCGAAAAATCTCACTGGAAAGCCAATTATGCACATAAATGTCATAATGAAAGAAAAGCATTTTTTAATGTAAAAATCATAATTTATTGATCACAATTAAATGTTTTAACTAATACTTTATGTAAAATAGTAATATCTCAATGAAACAGAGTACTTAAGTTTGCGAAATTTCGGTTTCGCAAAGTTTTTCCGGTGGCCGTTTCAACTGTTTTCAACTTGTTCGATGTTGTTTGCGGATGCGGCTTTGCTCAATGCGGATGAAGATACGGGCATATGGAAAAGCTTGGGTGAATTTAAATCCAATGCGTTCAGGTGGCCTTTCCAATGCTGACTCAAATAACAATCATTTGTGTGTATTGAGACTGTTACGTTTCGTGTTTTGTGTGCGGGTAGAATTACACCTTTTGCGTTGTTTCTCTTCTGCTAATTGAGCAGTCGTTTTACAATTACTCATCTAATTGTGTATGTTATATGATCACTTCCACAAGTAGAACAATTTACTTTTTAGAATATGAGGGGGCGCATACTTTATATTGTTTATTATGTTCATACATGCTTTTCAGAGCATATTGATCAATGGTTATTGCTTGGATGACAACGATTGTCATTCGCTGTGGTATCCGCGTTGTTTGAACGACACAACCAGAAGTTACGTGCAGTGGTAAATACAAGTGGTAAATACTTGCTATGATACCTGTATGTCTTAATTTTGCAAAGTATTGTGTACATGCGCCTATGAAATTCATCTTATTGATAGAGTTTAAACTTTTATATACATAATACGATGTCTACTGGCGAATCACACATGTTTTATGTCCCTGCATGCGTACATAATTGAATCAAAATTAATTTAAGCTTACGACTTCTAGTTTTGTAAACTTAAAGAGCACCATTGATAAATTATTAGCAGGCTCGTGTGCAAATGATGCCGATTGTGGATTTTCCTTGCTTCAATGCCCGAAACAGATGTGGTCAAACAGGTCAGTTCATAAACTTTCTGCTTAAGCAAAGTTATCAGTGTCTGTACCTGATACAACTAGTATATATTATGCAACGATTACATATATTTATAAATGTATTTCATCCCTTTTTGGATTCATGCAAGTCAGTAGTATAACAGGAATGAATTCAGTTATTTATAAAATCAGCCAACGTTCATGTTTTTCAACATCACAAAACATGTGTTCAACATCACAAAACATGTTCGCTCTATTGTGTTCGAACTGCTAGAAGGAAGCTGAGGTAACTTGGAATATTTGTTCACTGCATATTGGAAGAGGTGTCGCGCACTCGCCGCCTGATCGTCCAACTGCCGGTCTGGATAGATAACTTTTCAAACACTTGCAGGAATTCAAATTTACTTGCAACTTTTGTTCACTGTATCAGAAAGTGTGTTTTGCGCTGTCTGTCTGCATTTCTGAATGTATGACCTAATGTCTTTCACATTATTTATTCGCTCTATAACCGCTCGGACCTCGTGAACGAATTAAGGTTAGTTGGCATATAAGCCCAATGTATCATGTATGGATATCTCGGCAAATAGAGGCCTATGTATCGCGATGGATAGCAGTTTAATTTAATAAATCTGCATTACAAGGTCATATCGATGGACCACATGGCAATAATGACATTGTTTTTTTCTTTCTGTAACTTCGTTTTAAATTATTTAAATTTTATGTTAATAAGTAAAACATTGCTAAACGTGGACTTGAATGTGGCAGGGCAACCACATGTTTAATAGAAGATTCACATGTTTAAAATAAACAGTATGTTGAACAGGGATACTTTTAGTCAACATATGCAATTTGCTACGTGTGCTACGTTTTGCTAGATGCATCATGTAAAACACAATTCATTCAGGAGTTTTATTTTTTGTTTACGGTCAGATGCATTCACTTGTATTTAGTGTTTTGTATAACTGTATCTTTAATCTGCATACACATTTTTATTTTTCACAAAGGCGATTGTAAAAGAGACATCGATATTATTAGTATGTAGCTATATTTCGACGCTTTAGTGTTTATGGTGATAAAACATTTAAATTTATGCTGCAATGGTTACCGGAGCCCGGTTATAACTTCTTCTCTTTTACAAAAATATCACCAAAACTATATCTTTGATATATATGTCTTTTGGTTTTAGCTAATTGCGCAACGGACGATGATTGCAATGACGAAAATTCCGCATGTTACTATGGCAGTTGCTGGTGTAAACACGGATTTAGAAAACTGTACGAAGCCTGTGTGTCATGTATTCTTTTTGCTGTTTACGTAAGAATTATTTGTTAATTGCACATATATTTTAGGGCAAATACATGTGCATTTAACCTGGCTCCTTGTACGTTAAATTTCGTTAGATAGACTGTTTAATTCTTTGGCAATTTAAACTAATAAAAAAACTGCAAGCTACACAAAATCCATATATAAAGATGACCCATTCGATGCAAAAGCAGGAAATATATTTATATTTGCATGTATGATAGAAGATAATGCAAGAACGCGATCGATGTTGATAAGCGCATATGATTGAAATCAAAAGCAAAGACTAGATGTACGTATTCATTAATGATTAAAATTAAAAGCAAAAGCTCGGTTTGCGTTATATATTATGAACAGAAATGTTAAGTTTCTATTATTAATCTATCAGTTTTAGGTATTGTAAGGATGATACAGTTGTACACTATTACAATGCATGCAAGTGTATTTTCAGTTATTGGATTAAAATGCCGTCCGCACAATGGTGATTGGGACTGCAACGGAATGCAGCATGACTGGATGTATGGGTTCCAGAAATACTACGACCTCTACCATGTATGTGACACGAAAACTCAAACGTGTAAATGTGATACGGATGTTCTTAAAGAAATGAATGGAGTTTGCACTTCATGTAAGTAGTTCGGTGTAAAATTATATTATGACATATGTATGACTATGTGTCGGTGTTCAAATTGATATTGATATTGTCACATATGCTGTGAAACATTCCAAACTCTTAACGGCTGGTGCATAATCACGACTTTAGAAATAATAAAAAAGAAAAGAAATAAACCAGTTCTTGGGGTCGCCATACTTCGCTTTCAAGATTGTTTCATTTATACTTATATTTATATAGATCTGGGCTCCGAATGCAAATCCTCTTTGGATTGCGGTCGAAATTCAAACACCTCCTGCGTTCATGCTACTTGTACATGCGGAACAGGCTTTGTACTGAGGGACTCTCGATGTATCTGGGGTAAATCTTATTCTACTTTTTCTCCGATAATAAAGTGTTTTATTAAGAACTTACGTTCAATTTTGAAAGTACGGTTGGTTTAATAAGGCCTATGATTTTTTTCTGCTTAAATATTACCTTTGGATGTTAACATGTTGTGTACGAAGTGGTTCAATGAAATTTCTTTCAATTCTGTATGTATGCTATATTTGTCAATAGTAATGGATGCGGGGTGCCTGTCAAATGAAGTTTGTGTTTATGATGGATTAGAATGTCGAAACACAGATACAGGACCGTTCTGCCGCTGCCCTGAGGGCTCTGCCTTGAAGTCTGTGCATAATGCAACATGTGTGCAAGGTACATGCAATATCTTCATAATTGGAATGTACACATGAATCTTGGGGCACTGAACATATACATTGAGTTCGTGATCTAAATATTCTTATTTTTTTTTTTTTTTAATTTTCATGTAGAATTGAGCCGAGTCATAAGATCGACTCAGTATTTATTAAATCTTTGAAGATACAATAAATTACATGTTCGCCTTAGAAAAGGATTGTTCAATTTAAAATAGTATTATAAATAAAATAGCATATACTTGATTTTATCCACCAATTTGTACCCATTATTAATCTTCAAAAAATCCATTCATATTGTTTCAGCAGTTGCACTCATATAGCTTTTTAATATTTGGTGGGAGAAGGGTAATACTATATTTGTTTTGACGGTATAAAATAAAGCACTTTGTCTTATACTGTTGTTTAATCTTTAATTTAACAGTACTTTTCCAATGCTCGCTGGAAATATTTGGCGAACGTGATCGTTATTCTCTTGTTGTCAATTCGCAGTTTGTTTAATCAGCGATTCCTCGTACACTGTGTTTTCTTTTCAACAAAACTTTAAACTGTATAGTGTATACGTTGCAGTTTACGGTTCAAGCTGTGCTGATATTCACATGTGCGGGGATCCAGATAGCTTATATTATCATCGCTCATATTATGAGATGATATACATGTACGAGCCGGGTTACGGAAACAATGCACTTCAACGTGACATAGACAACCAATGTACATGTGCTCCAGGTTTGAGACGAAACGTAGAAAATACGACCTGCGAACAAAGTAAGTTTCGAACCGCATGAGTTTAAAACATTGCACATTCTAACGTGTTTTTGAGTAAAAACACCTTATGTAACTGGCTTTATTCTCCTTTATAGGTAACAATTTAATTCAATCTCCCTGTTTTAGATTTTATAAGAATACCAACATGTAGACGAGTAAATGTTTTGAACATTTCTATTGTTCTGTACGATAGCGTTTTTGCATTCTTATCAATGCTTCCAAAAAAAAAGCCATTCTATGCTTTGCAGTTTATGGATCAACATGTGTCAGCGTATCTCTGCAATAACGATACTTTGTCATGCACATGCAGATCTGGTTATACTCCAGAAAACATGGGTTTTTATACAAATAATCAACATATTAACCTTCTGGTCTGCAGAAAAGGTATATATAAATTATCGTTACGTAATTTTCGAAATTGTTAACAGTTTTCTATCTCAGCAATGACGATACGCAGTCAAGCACGTGCAGATCTGGCTATACTCTAGCAAACATGGTTTCTTTGAAACATAATCAACATATTAACTTTCAGGTCTGCATACAATGTATATACTTTTTGTTATATAATTTCCAATATGGTAACAATTTGTGATGCAAATGTTATGTCTTGCATCAATATTTGTAACAATACTATATGATGCAATTTGATTGCATATTTTTATTTAATCGCGACCCCACATTTTGACAACTGATTATTTGTAGGTCAGATATTATCTTGTGGTTCCGACAATGACTGCATGGCCATAAAAGACAACTCTGGCTGCAATAGCAGTTCTATGTGCAGTTGTGATGAAGGATTTATTCAAAATGATGATGAGTGCTTGTTGGAAGGTTCGGAGTATATATTATTTTTATTATTTGGCCTAGTGTTGTCTAGATAAATAATAACAACCTCAGACGAATTTGAATAGATAATGTTGTCAATTTGCATGCAAGATTCCAAATACAGTATGTTCCATTTTTACATAGTGAATATTTGCCAAGAACTCGTTCCCACATTACCCGATCTGTACCGCCGATCCCCTTCGTACATCCTCACTCCGACGGAGCCTCCAATTAGAGATGCCCGCTTGAAAGACGCGTGGTACAACATTGGGAAAGACATGATCAGTCACGCAGAGAAACTAAATGGACGATCACCAGGAGCATGCGGAACGTATTATCCAATATATCTTTTAGGTATAAACATACTAATAGTGTTGATATTCTATGAGCTATGAACAATTATAAACACAAATTTGATATATGGATTTCAGTTTCGTGTGCAATGTTCGATATATGAATAGATGCTTACAAGAAATTGTATTGAAGCAAATAGCAACACGACATATTTATTTGTAATCATTCGCAATACTCAAACAGTATTTGTTGTTTTCTCCTTTCTTGTAGCACCTTTTAACGATACAGAACAAATGTATTTTGACACGGGGTTAACAATTAACAAACCAGCTTATATCGGAGGACTACAAGAATTCGGAAAGTCGTACAACCTGACCGTTCAATTGCGAAAGTGTGGGTTGGATTATCTTGCAAAACTTCAGACGCCATCTGTTTCCTTTGCCGCATATTGTATAGGTAACTTATTTAATAGTTAATTATTCATTTGTAACTATTATTAATATCAAGCTAAAACCATGATTATATAAGAAGACGGAGACGAAAGTTAACGTGAAATACAAATTCCTATGCGCTTCATAATACGTTCAGAAATACAATGTAATAAACTAATATGTTTATGTTTTTTTTTTTTGCAGATACTGATCTGATGCCAGTTTCGATGGGCAACTCGACCGACAGGTGGACGCATCTTGAACAAGACCTTCAATTCGATATCAAAATTGATGAATATTCGATAACAGAAATATACAAGCCATCAGTTGTTTTCCGTTGCCATCCGCTTGACAGATATTATAATTATTACCACACTTATTATTATGGATATTGTGCCGGTTGTCCAAGATATAATAATAATAACGACGGATTGTATTTTACAATTCACTGGTAAGTAATAACACAGTTGATGCATATACATACAGCGTTAATGTAAACGTAAATCGTAAAACACATGGTTATGAATGTTTTGCAATTAGATGTAATGACATTGAACAATATAGCATTTAAACTATGTAAAAGTATAATTTGATAGTGAAATGTATTTAAGGTATGTTGATGATCTTCACTGAAAAACAAGCGAATCTGTCGAGCGCAGCAGGCTACAAGAAACTGATTTGACAGAGACTGAGATCAGCAATAGATGTGGGAAAATAAAATTTGGATTTCAAGTACGTGAGTTAAGATTTTATGAGGTCAAATACATAAACACACGTGATCCAATACAATATATGTACAATATATATTTTACAGATTCAGTGTTCATTCCAATGGTCTGAGGCGATGTTAGGGAGAAAGTCTACTCCTATCTTCAGCAAGAAGATTCAAACCGGTTTTCATGCTGTATGTAGAGTCTTTTAGCAAACTTCAATACCTTATAAACAAAGTAGTATTCTGTTTGTATCAGCTTTCCTGATTAGAATTAAACATAGGTTGATAAAAGAACTAGTATATTGTTTTGTCGATTTATGTTATGCTAATTTTAGTGGACCATTGGTGCATCTGCAGAAGGCGCATTCATTGTACCGTCCATCCATTCAACACCGGTCGGCTGTCAGTCATCCTCCAGTAGTACAGAAGAAACGTGTCTAATTAAATGGGACATCGCCGGTTTTGGAAACTGTCCTTTTGTAACATCGAACGACATTTCAGAAGTCTGCGGCCTGTCAATTTTAGGATTGACACGAAATGGATGGTACAATTATGGAACATCAAAATACGCGTATTGGAAATTAATTTTCAATGACACATATGATTCTGAGTTAAATGCTCGTATCATGATGACTAATGGTTTTAAATAATTGTGTCCTCCGACGTTCAACCACAGACCTCGATAATGCTTGCAACCTTTGCTCCGCTGACGAGCGACCACGAGTTGTGGAATGGATACACAATTCCTAAACTGAGGGTATGATTTGACTTTGAAACGTTCCAATGAGTTTAGTTAAATGCAAATTCTACCACGGCACGCGGCTAGTGGCCCATAGATAAAGAAGGAAAACAACTGTGGGTTATTCTGAAACAAATTATGGGCGGAGCTTAATGTTTTGAAAATAGTTCCGGAAATTCGAAGAAATTGTTCCGTAATATGCACGTGCTTAAACGCGCGATAGCATTTTTGCATTATGTAGCGCAATTAAACCACATTTGTACTACAAATTTATACTTAAGTTCACAAAAACGTTTACGTTTTGTTAATAAGTTTATAATTTGCGCTGGATATTTTCACTGTATAATATCGATGAATATGACGTCATTCGCTCAATGTTTATCAATAAAGCTGACGTCATTTTGAATTGTTATGATTTATTGACGTCACAGAAACGCACGTGTGAATGCACTTCTCGGAAAATGGGCGGAGTATAGATAAATATAGTTCCCATTCAAAACCTTTAAAATACGAATTTTATATAAGATCTTGTTAGAATCGAAATAATTGACGGGTAACAGTTTGTTATTACGTTAATAACCAAAGGTTTATCGTTCCGATGCTTGTTATCAAACCACTCGGGCTTCCGCCCTCGTGGTTTAATTCCTACGCATCGGAACTCCAAACCTTTGGTTATTACCGCAATAACCAACAGTTACCCGTCAATCATTTCTTAATTAATTTTCATATTTACGGACAACTATTCTTAGCAAGGACATACATTTATTATAAAATTAATATTTGATACAGATAAAACAAATGACCGGGAAGGAAATATGTCAGAAATGCCTTTCAAATAAATTGAAATTTGACAGTTTTATGCCAAAATCTTTGTTGCATTTTTAATACAATTAAAAATAACAACACTAGGATCATCGCGATCAATTATTAATTGTGCAACTAGTGTGTTTGTGCATCGATTATGTGACTTAAAGACGAAATGCCAGAGTTCTTAGATGAAAGAAGACAATTAACATTAAGTTGTTCAGCTTAAAATTTGGCAAATATTACCACTGAGTATTTGAGTGAACATTCATTTAATCAAGCGAGTAAGTTGCAACCTTGTATTCATTGTATTTGTTGCCCACAACAGATAATGCAAAATCCTACAAATTCTGAAGTACGAGAAGCAATTCGAATTATGCAGGATGATGGTGTGGATACATCAGTACTTTCGAAGGAAACAATGGGCGGAGAAAGGTTAGTGCTTATGCAGAAAAGCAGGTATCCATGACAATACTTAACGTCTTTTCCAGTTGATAAACATTCCACAATTTGCGTGTACATATATTGCGTAAAGGTCTTTGATTTGTTGTATTCATTATAATGAACAAAGCTATAGTTAGAAGTGATTCGATATTATTGAAGGTCAACATATATTGCTAAGCTGGCTATGCATTATGGTGCTTTGAACACTTGTAACAATTTTAAATTGCTTCATGAATTCGCATTGAGCGGTTTGGCCTTATATATTTTATAAAAGTGATACAACTTATCAGACGAACGCCATACTGGCGTTATACACTGTTTATTTTTTCTAATCCACTTACAGGATTGTGTTTTCGGTGTCGGATGTGGTCGAATTCCTGGTTTTCAGAAGTAGGAAACATGTCGTAGAGGTTTGTATATTCATTCTAAAACAGAGAAGCCATCAGTTTGGAAAAGCATGTTCTGTCTTCGCTATGACTGCTATTTTAGGGAAACGTCATTATTATTATTTTCATAATTAAGTGCTATCACACTTTCAATGTTACTGTGTTAAATATGAAAGGTTATAGCGAAATAACTTCCCATTCTCATGCACTTATACTTAAACTAGCTGGATAGTTTGAATTGTTTTGTTAAGGTCCACATTCAAACGCAATTATGTTCGAAACCCTCGATTGGCGTTTGTTTGTGTGGGGTAACCTTTCGGAACGGCAATGAAATCTACACCAGCAACACATGCAATGGGGTCAGTCGTGAAGGCTTCATTTTCATCGGACGTGGTGAAGATGGAATTCTAGATAGCGAATACAGCTTTGATAAATACGCCAGTGCTAATTACCGATATGGTCCGGCATGGTCTCATAACGCGGTAATACATCTTCACAACATCCCATTAAAACGAACACGAATAAACGGTCACTTGGTCCTACTGCTAATGTTACCTTTTACATATACGTAACTAACACATTTTTAAACTACATGCTCCACATGTTGTCTCAGTTGATGGTTTTGAAAAATGCATTGATTGTCGTTTTTATATTCAGGTTTGGATACCAGGTGTTACAAGTGACCAATACGAATTACGCGATACCAACAAAATAAGCCTGCATAATGAGGCGACTCTGATTATCACTCGCCATTTTGATACAAACTCGTTAGAACTCGTACAAACTTGACGAACTGGATGGAATTGTTTCGTTTGAATACAAACAGTTCAGACATGGAGACGGATCCTACACTGCAGATATATTTCTCGTGGTTTTGTAAAAAGTTGGAGGTTGGTAATAATAAGCGCAACAGTGTTATTACATCTATATTTGTTTGGCCCAAGTTGCCTTCCATGCTTTACATGAACGAGTACTGGCCTCCGCTGGTATGGCACTGCATTTTTATGTACATTTGTATGACGTTTATATCTTCCTCCATAGATGCTGATGATTTCGGCCACTATTTACCATTATCTGGTGTTGTACTGTTTTCACAAGCAGCCCCTAACCACAGCCCTACTTACACTACTTATGTTTTGTCCATGTTACATCCACTCACATACACTGGACATTGTAATTTTTACACACTTTTCCTCTTGGTCACTATGATTCATTAAGGTATGTCGTTCGAAGACACGTTTGTAATTTTTAGCTCGACTTCTTGAAGAAAAGGCAAGCTATTTTTCTCATCTTCGCGTCGGCGTCCGCGTCTGCGTCGACGTCGGCGTCCGGGCTAGGTTTAAGTTTTTCTGTAAGCTAGTTCCTCAGGAATGACTAAAGGGATTTCAGATAAACTTAAGACATGCCTATTAAAATGAACCTAAGGCCAAGCTTGGAAACTTTAAATTTGAAATTTGTCAAAATTATGGGATTTTTTTTACACTTAGAAGTTTTATATATGAGCTATGTGTGTAGGTATAAGTTTTTTGGTAACCTAGTTTCTCATGAATGGCTTAAGGGATTTTATTCAAACTTAAAACACTTACTCCCTAGATTAAAGTACATATTACATTAACATGTGTTCAACACGAAACCATAGGCCAAGTTCGGTAACACTTGTTTGATATTTGTCAAACTTAAGGGCCTTGTTAGACCTTTACACTCAAAGATTTTCGGTAAGCTAGTTTCTCAGGGGTTGAGGGATTTCATTTAAACGTAGCAAAACAGAAAAAAAAGTTTCTGCTCAATAACTCGAGAACAAATGGAAGTATTTTAATGATACATGTATTTATACCGTATAGCGAGACATTGCACGATGTTGCAATGGGGGTAGGAGAGGTCAAGGTCACTATTTCGACAATTAGACAAATGCTTTCCACTTTGTAACTCGAGAACGAAATTAACTTTGTTTCATTGGTCCGTAATATCCAAAAAGTTTGTTTTAGAAACAAATGCCAGTAACTCTGACAATTTCAAGGAAAGACGAGCGTGCTTTCTCCGACAGCTCTTGTTAATATTCCTGCAGGCGTCAGGATGCTTCCAGTATTATCAGTTTATAACTCACAGCAATCGGATTCAGAGTCTACGGTTACTGTTTAATTGCCTTACGTGTTTCATATGCTTCATAACCACTTTTGATCTTATGCAGTCTGCTTGACATACCTTGACACAAGTCAGCAATATGTTACTAATGAATTGATTTAGGCAGTTTTGACACTCCAGTTTGTATTAGGGATGATAAAGGAGAGTAATGATTGGTGAAGTAAATGAAGGATGAAAGTCGGGACGTTGTTACGTACCCGGACCTTCCGATTTTAAGTCCAGTGGTTTACCACTAGACTACAGAGGCCCCCGCCTCTATATCTATATCTATATATGTATTTACGGATATGTTAAACTCAATATAGTTTTACTATATTTGTAATAATTTTCTCTAGGGACTTGAAGTTCCAATACTAATGTTTAATCCAATTTAATTGATTATATGCAAATAGCGTTTCAGTAAGAAAAGATTGACATTTAAATGTATATGTAAACTGGCGTGAAAATACAGCGTTGCAAACACAAGCCATGAAAATCATTTCTCTTCTTATGAGGCTTTTACACTTCACAATTCTTTTTTTCAAAATACTGTCTATGAAGAGTGTAATGAATTGTCTTGTCTCCAACATTGTCGTTAACAGTCGTCAATAAGTTTGTGTGTTTACTGCTATGACAATTTGCATTTTGAAATAGAATCATTATTTGCATTGTGAGATGAATTCATTTTGGCCGTTTCAGCGTGTCACACAATGAGAGTCTGCGAAACCCATCAAATCATATTGAAATCGGCTTCACCGAAACGGTGTATCAATGTCACTGCCCAAGAGCAAACGAAGTGCCGACGAACGACGTTATACTGCCTACCTACACCACTAACGAACACTACTACTACTACTATCCAGAGTACGAGACAGAACATTTTCTTGGGAACATGAAGTGTTCGTTGCAGTTGCCTTGTCAAGTGTCTGTTGCTGGTCAGAAATGGCCGAATTCTACGTTCGTACATGCTGTGAAAGTGTCCGATGTTGCCATCAAACATAACAACGCACATTTAATATGCTCCTTTCGTCCTGTAACAGAGAAGAAACATAGAATTCAATGGTTAGTTGAAATATATAATTTAAAAGTCTAGTTAAATTATGTTATTGAAATACAAGTATATATGGATAAAATCTGTTGGTCTCCGTTCTCCAATGGATCACTGTTCTACACGACTGTTGATACTACATGTTTGGTAGGAACCAACGCTACGAAGCTACGGCAGAAGCCGGTAAGAAAGAGGCATTACATGGCATTAAATAGCCACGTTAACCTGCTTATATGTGTCGAATATGTTTACAGGTATTCCGACGAGGCAATAATCCTTAATCACACAGTCAATGCCATTTCGCCAGTGTTTTCTCCCAAAGATGTAGTCACCTCGTCCGGGGCAGCCTGTCATCTCGACAAAGAGGTACATGCACGAAAATCGCTCATTCTCTATGCTTGTTTTCTGTAAAACTGTCGGGGATATAAGCTAGACATATAAACAACTAATTATGATAATGTCCATGTAAATATTAGAAAATCGCGCGGTTAGTAAAATAGTATTGCTTTAAACACAATTGCATATAAATACGCCAAGAGGCGCAGATCTTAAAGAAAACATCGATAATAATACTTGATCTCCCAGTAAATTAACCTCCGGTAATTGAAATGGAATGACCTGGGCAAGTCTATTGAGTTACGTGACCTGAGGCTATGTAAGTGGTAGCGCGCATTGTTTACGGCAGCACCGTTCCTGCTGAAGAACAAGACAGTCCTGATAGTAATTAAGATAATTCATTGAGCTGGTGAGGTCTGATTTTTGATCTTCTGCTTGCGACTACCTCGTCCCAAACTTGTTCGGAAATTGGAAAAGAGGAAACGCAGCAGTACCTTGACATTAAAAATACTCGCTGTCCCTTGTCCGAGGAGTATTATTGCACAAACAGTGCGTTTGATGCGATCTACAAAGCGACAAGAATAGCGAGATCTTGGTTCCATACCTTGTTTAGACTATAAGACACTGAGCTAGCCCATCATATATAAGGGTATCAGTATTCCATCCGCCCGTCTTGTATATACGCGATTCCATTCACTGATTTTGGTTGCCTATCCAGTTATTTTAGTAGATCACATTATAGATTTTAAGTCGATTGCGTTTTTTTTAATAATCATTGTGTATAATCATTTTTTTGATCATTAGACAAGTAGCCCCAAGGAAAATGTATATAGTTATAGACTCATGTTAATACTTTACGTGCACAAGACCACCTGCGCGTTACAATTTGCAATTTAGAAGAACAAAGTACTTCCTAATAATTTGGATATTGTATATTAGGTTGTTGGCTGAATTTCTGAATTAATTAATTTTAATAAAACTAATTTCATTCACAGCAGTCTTATTGTTTGATGATTTGAGCTCTTTTTTGTGAGCATGCTAATGGTTAAATTTAATCTATAGATTCGTTGTGCCGTTACTGTGTTCGAAACTGACGGCGTAACAATACCCGGTCCATCTTCGTTTAGCGAGCCAGTATATTTAATGAGAGATGGATTTCTTAAGGTAATGTTTTTTTAACTTCATTATTTCATGAATTCTTGTAATGCTGAACTTTTTCTTCTAATATCAATACTTGATCTGTGTAAATATATTGAAACATAAAAATATATAAGCCATATACACTACTGAGTGACAGTAAAATAAGTCAAAAGATTTTGATTAATAATAAGCTCAATCATTGTTTATATTGAACAGTCTATGGTTCCAAATATGTGCGTTATAAACAGCCACTGTTTCTTCGAGCACGACCAAAATCCTGCAGACAAAAGGTATGTCTGCTATCCTGCCCTGGACCCATTTACATGGATACTTAACCTAACTACCCGTACTTTTTGAAATACCAAGCAAGTTTTTGTGTATTTTATTGATGACGGTATTTTAATGCCATCATATTTCATTAATGCTAGGTATGGTTCTAGGCAACAGGAACGCATTGTGTAAAACACTATATGTATTGTTTGATATCGAAGTAAAACTTAAAGTAATAACATATTTTTTATTATACCTGTTTGAAATGTATGTAGAGAATACTAGGTTAGTGTTGAAGACAAATAAGTTTAATTAACGAGGCTTAGAAAACCTAAACCACGAACCTTGGCGAGAGGTTAAGGTTTTCGCGCCGAGCAAATAAACTTATCTGTATTTAACACTTACCTGGTATTCTATGTATCCCATCATTTTCTGTCTTTATGTTAAACATTAACAAAAGAAAATCACAGAATAACACGAAAACCATCAAATGACATCACGAAAACAAACAAAATGACGTCATTATGATGCGCGTGTTTGCTGTATTCAACCGGGTGGACTACAGCTAAGTTTATCCCACGGGGTGTTATTTCGTCAATACAGGCGTGATGATGTGATAAATTATGTTTCATGATAAGGATGGATATGTGTGTTATAGGCTAACATAAAATATTTCTTACATTAATATGTTTAGCCCCAGGAGACTACTGTATCCCCGGAGAAGGTCATTGTAATAGCGTACAAGGTGTGGCCTTCTGCAATTCTAAGACAAGGAGATGTACATGCGTTGACACCTATGGAGAAATAAACAGGGTGTGCTCCAAAATCGGTAAATAATTGGTATATCGGTATTATTACTTAGTACTTATTGTAATTATAGAAAACAGATAAATAATTTCAATTAATTAACTTTTATGCACTCGACATGTTGGTCTTTCAAACCTTACCAGGAGTAACAATATACATTAATTAAAGTAAATGATGTCGTTATGGCATAGCGTTAGAGGCAGCAACGTAAAAACGTAATAAATATGTAGCATTAAAATCAACAACAACAGCAATAACAACACGTCAACATAACACAGTCAAATGTTATAGCATGCTAATTTTTTTTTAATTATCAATTGTTTTAAAGAAGTATCATTTTTGTTACAACATTACTGGAGAAAAGCAGTTAGAACGGAAACATATTTAAAACATAATTATGGAAGTATGTTAAATACTCACACATTAAATCGTTATTTTACTATTAACGGCAACATAATGACGCTTTCAGTATTTGTACAATTTATCTTTCGTAAAAACTATTCCATGGTGTTACTTCTCAGCTTGTACAGCCGACAAACCTGAAAACTGTTCCTCGATCCCTCTGGCGGAATGTATAGATAATGTTTGCTCCTGTGCAAGTTATGCAGAACTGAATGTCACAAAGGGCAACTGCGACATGAAAAGTTAGTATATATTACTTTTAATAAGTAATAGATACTGATATTTGATATTGTAAAATATACTCATTTGTAATAATACATATATATGCTTAGTTAATTGAAGTAATAACAATCGTGATACAGTGTTGTTTTTCTTGATGTTTTACTAATGTTTACAAACAACAAAAGGCATTATGAATGTGTTTCAGAAATCGGTAGTAATTGCAGTTCCAAGATCGATTGCAAACACATCACCGGTGCTTTATGCGACGACCAAAGAAGCAAAACGTGTGTTTGTAATGGGCAGTATAAATCGATTGATGGCCAATGTGTACCTAAAGGTTTGACAGTTTTAAGTAAAGTATATTTTTAGAGCATTAACAGTGTACTTGATTGCAATAAAATATATCAGGTGTGTTTTGTGGTCAATACATCTACATAAATACTTACACAGTGTATATTAACTTGCGAACATCATGTCAACAAATTCATATCTTGCATTTAATATGTTACCATATTACCTGCGATTTCCAGTTCCTGGGGATTCGTGCACACCTGGTGGTGACGACTGTGCGAACATACAAGGTGATGCTATCTGCAGCGCTAAGACAAAGCAATGCAGCTGCTACGACACACGGACAGTGGTCGGACTAAAATGTCAGACGGTATGTGAGTAATCTTCTAGTAATTACATGGACACACATGCAACTAAAGGAGAGCGGTCACAGAACCCAAACATCCGCAAAGGCATTTACCTTATCTTCCAAGAAGCATTTAATAATCCTGGATGCAGACGGTGATCCGGATCACCACCAAATATATATTCATTTGTTCATTTGCTATTAATGTATTTATGCAAATCCGTTCATAACAATTTGGCGAAAGTTGTTAACAAAAAAAAAGACAAACGAAACATCCATACACTTGGCGGAGGTAATAAAAGTATTATATGTGTTAATGCGATATACAATGTAAGTTTTTGTTTATGCTGGTATTTGTGGTATTTAAATATACGTACATTTTCAACAGCATGTACGTTTGCCGATCAATCACCATGCAAATCCATTACAAACGGTGAATGCCGGAATGGGGTATGTACGTGTTCAGTATCAGCTGAGTTAAATGCCACATCAGGGGAATGCAAAAGCAAAGGTACTTTTAGTCATTTACAGTCTGTCTCTTGGGATTACAATGGAATGTAAAATGTATTTTCAATTAGCATTATGTTTATTAGGGGTATATTTCGGCATGGTTAACAATTACAGGAATTGGTGACACATGCTATGTAGACGAAGCATGCGCCTTTGTAAAGAATGCAAAATGTGACTTTGACAGGAGCATGTGCTTATGTGACAACACCAGAAAACTTGTCGGAAACGCTTGTGTTCCTAAAGGTAGGAACTTTCAATACCAACTGGCTAAATAAATTCATCTATTGCCTGCGGGTTAGGCCATTATTGTATTATCTCTTAGCGCGATCAAAATATTGTACAGTAGTAACGACATACATTAAATACTTAGTGGACGTACTTAACTGTTGGTGATTTCGTTAATAACATTTCGTAATTGACATGGTTAATGTTTCAACTGATTACACAGTGCCTGGGGATGCTTGCGAACCGGGAGAAAACAATTGTCAGGGTATTTCCGGAGAAGTATTTTGTGACGCAAATAGGAAAACGTGTGCATGTGCAAGCACGCATAGAATTACCAATGGCGCGTGTGTACGGAAAGGTACGTACTTTCAAATTATTCTAGATCGCTATTCTCTGCCGTAGTTAATATCAATTTTAAATGTAGCACTTGCTAAATGTTTCGCAAGTAAAACTAAATATTCCGTGTACACAAATGTACAAAATTGGTCACTTAGTACAACGATCGCTTTCTTAGGCCCTTAACTTTGTATTTTTACCCAGCCTGCACGAAAGACCATAATTGTGGAGGTGCACCAAATGTGAAATGCATCAACAAAGCTTGTAAATGTTCAGTTACATCGAAGCTTAACAGGAACAATGGCGCATGTGAAAGCAAAGGTAAAAAGGACATCATGCATTTGATGTTTCTTGTAAACATTTATATTTTTTTATATAAGTACACACTATATTTCAAGGAACGTACATATTTTTTCACGACATTTAGCAATGTCATGTTATATAAAACAACAGACCGGCATTGATTTAACTTTTAACTCGGGTTCATATTTGCCACAATATGGTTATGTTTTTAGTTAGATATTAACTGTTATTTTGATGTAATACAGGCCTAGGAAGTTCCTGTCTCTCCGATGCCGAATGCGGGCTTGTCACAGGCGCAATTTGTGACATTGCAAAACCACGTGCATGCGTTTGTGGCGAAAAGTATTAAATGACCAGTGATCAGTGTATTCTAAAACGTAAGTGTGATTTGTTTCTTACTCTTTCCAATTGATTTATATTTAATGATAGCTTTAAATGAATGTGTATGTGTCCATTGATTACTCATTTTAATGTGTGTACTCTTGTATACGATATTAATATTATTCTTTTTCAGTACCAGGAGTTCTATATCTCAACAGAGTTGACATATTTGTTGCTCAATATATTGAAAAAGACGAACACTTTGCGATTTTCCGATGTGACTACAGCATAGATCATGGGTTCCATTACGAAATCAAATGGTAAGAATGCACAAACAAATATTAATTAAATTTATTTCATAATGTTAGAAAGACTTGTTGAGCGTGTTAAAAGCCCATTAAAGAGCAATAACTTAAACACTTCGAGTTATACATTTAAATATGAAATGTGTTTACCATATATGACAAGGTATCTGCATGGCAAGGAGATTTACACTACCAGCATAGTAGCCTCGTCTAAAGCATCGGAGGCGTCAGTATTAACGGACGTTGAACTCTACAATTTTAACTCCAGTGTCTTTCAGTTCGACTCTAAGGTAAATAGAAATGCCCAGATAGAATAGTAACTAAACGTGTACTAAAAATTTACTGCATGTGGCAAACAGTAATCTCCTAGAGTTGTAAACTGCTTCCTTTGTGTCCAGACGTTCTTAAAGATTAATATTCAATTCTAGATTTTTCAAAAGCTAATCCAAACGTTCCCTTTTATTTAATAATTTTACTTTATATTCAAATGCCATAATTTATTGCAATTATATATATCGAGGTAAACACCGTTTATATGTATCACCACATGCAGTTGAGGTGTAGCGTTACTGCCTACAACGAAAGCGGAACATTTAAAATTAAGACCTTGGAAAGCAGCGAATTCACACTCATGACCGTGAGTATATTATATTTGATGCATTTTATGTATTTTATATTAATTGTAAGTATGTATCTGAACTATTTGGGATCTTTTTTCCTGAGTTTTCATGGGTGATTGAACCAACATAAAGTAAAACAAGAATGGAACTTTAACGTATGTACCTGATCATTACAATACTTACAAAACACGTGTATGCAAGAAATGTCAGTGGTACATCATAGCACTGTTCACTCTACTGAGTAATTTTTCTGATACTAAACTAGTTCGCCCATGAATGATTGCTGTCAAGTACTGTACTAACCAGTTGAAAGACAAATTTTCCATTATATTGACTCATTGCAGATTTCAGCGACATCTCTTACATTTCCACGTCGACAAAGTGCTTCTCTTACAATCACACTACATGTCCCATTTGGTTGCGGTTCCAATTCAGGAGATTGTCGTCTTCAATACCTTCTGTATGATCCATCTGACTCCTACGATTGCAAGGATTCGACCATTGCTATGCTGCACAGTGATACATGCGGCGGTCGAGTAATAGGGTCAACCGGATCTGATATTGAAACGTTTGCTTTAAAGAAGCATGAAACAACTATATCAATAGTCTCAAAGAACAACGAAAAATATAAGCTAAAATCAGACTTTCAGTTGATTCTTCAAACATACTCGAATGACAATCCAAAGGAACTCTGGCAACGATTTACAACGATAATTAAGGTAAGTTGTTTCTCGCTTGTTGTTGCATGTTTTCTACTGTATGTCTGAGGGTTTTTCCATGAATAGCGGAGACTCTGAGTTTATTCTGCATCTGTATTGGTTTTTCTTATGAAATGATGACGCCTTATATGTATTGCAAATGCATCAGTCTAAGATGCCATTGAATTTATTTTAAGTAATGTATTATTTAGGTTCACGTTACTGATGTTCACTCGATTCGAAACAGTCCTTGTTATGCACACGTCGATCCTCATATGGTGACATTTGATGGACAGTATGTATATATGTATGTTTATGTGTTTTGGTATCACTTCTAGATACATATACTAATTAAACTGCAATATTCTTCTAGTAATGATTATAACTGTTTACATGATGGAACTGGTATCTTCTATATACATGTAATGTTTAATAGGATAATACACCGTACAGTAAGTTACGTGTGTTCAAAGTCTCACATATTGCATCATACATATGTGTATATTGCTTTCTGTTCAGCCCGTACGAAAACCAGAATTCAGGCGAATTTATCCTTGTTCGTCACAAAAGATACCCTATTGAAGTAAGTTAGTTTAAGTTTTCGTTTTCATCATTTTAGTAGCTCTTTAAATTTGACCAGAACGAAGTCATGTAGCATATTAAACGTAGTTATTTGGGGCGGCGTGTTATGAAGTTGAAACAGGGAATGTTGTAGCTCAAAGATGAATATACCGAAACATCTTTTGTATATTCATTAGTCAGTTCATGTCGAAAAGAGCAAAGTTTGTATCATATGTACTGTGCACAAAGGACATACAAATGCGTGTTCGGTATAATTGTTTGAAATTCCCGAACAATAGTCAATTATCGTAATAACGTCCCGTGATTACCATTTCAAGGTCGACATGATTACGCAGCCTTGTTCAGACTGGGGTCCGATACCGACGTGCGCATGTGCCGTGAACGTACGAGCTGGCGGTGATATATTCACCATCCACCAGTGCAGTGGCCACTTAACGAAGTACCTGTCCAATAAGGATGAAGCACTGAAAGTGTACCGAGAAAGTTCTTCAGAATATAAGGTTGGTGCCCTGGACCGGTCCCCATTTTTGGAGTGACACATCTAGTCAGTAACAAACCTTGATTTAAAGACTACTAATAAATCATAATAAGTATTGACCAATCTATGAGATTTTATTGTAAACTCTGTTTGTTGGAGATTGACCAAAGTAGGCGTGGTTACAAATCCTATTGGCCAATTATGTAGCGAAATGATGATTAATTACAATTATATTAAACTACAGATAATTCTGCCCACCGGAATGTCTGTCAACATTTACTTGATGACGTGGGGTAAATATGTGATGAATGTGGACATTTATCCATCGCCCCACGACGTTAATCAAGTTGAAGGTCTGTGTGGCAATTACAACGGTGACCCAGACGACGATTTGATCATGCGCGACACGGGATCTTTGTGGACACCCAGTGCGGATAATTCTGACAGAGTCTGGTATTGGGCCGAGTATCCGGATGAGTTTTCATTATCGTGGGAGTAAGTGTGTTATTTGATTTTATTCACCATACATACAATAACAAACACTTGATGTTTGTCTTTATTCAAACTTTTTTAGCCTATTTGTATTGTTAAATACAATTACATACACTTATCTCACATTTTTGGTATGCACAATTCATTTCATAATGCGTTTAAATATATTTTCACTATTATGAATAATTTTTAAGCCGATGATCAAATGTTATTTACAGATTATTCTGCTTACAAATTGCACTTCTGTCATTAAAACACCCATTTATGTTTTCTGTTTAAAGCCTAACTCACAAATTGAAGGAGAGTTTGCTCAACCCCGTTGTCTACGAGAACACGTTGCCATGGAATCGGAATCAAACGTATTGTATTTGTCCAGGAATACCAACTAAAAACTTTGCGCCCGTGTGCTCCAAAAATGCGGACGATTCTTGTAACATTCCTGTGCTGAGACAAGGGAAATTGATAACCGGTACCCTGCGTGTGTCAAAAGATAAGAGGGACACAGAACCTGAAAATAAAAAACACCGAGTAGAGGAAAATGTTAGGCAGCGCCTCGATACAATGACAAAGGCGTGGAGAAATAAAGTCTTGCATCTACGAACCAAGGTAGGATAAACTGACGCGTTGGACTTTTACTTCCTTTTAATTATTACACGTCAAGAGATGTGCATTAACAATTTCAGCTAGTTTTGCATTTTAATTAAACGCTTATTTAAAAGACGTTTTATATACATTATATGCATTATATGGCGTGAATCTATGCGTTTTGTTTTAAAACCGATTGTTTAACAGCGTGAGACCAAGTCGCCCCTGCAGCTATGAGCCCCGACGAAGCACGTGCGTACTGTGCAGATGCATTCCTAGGTTGTGCTAGTGTGCAGTCGGCAAAGGATCAGATTGATACTGATGTCGATAAGACATTAGAGGACTGCGCATTCGACATGGCGGTAATTTTTTAGTTCATTATTTGTATAAGTTGCCTGATTGAATTTGCCAGAATGTACTTTTAATTAATTGACATTTCTTTATTTAAATTTAGCTGAAAACAAACACTGTTGGAAATTGCTTCGAATGAACCTTTCGTGTTTAAGTAATAGTGTGCAATAAATATACATACATTTAATATAAAATCATAGTCTGTCCTACAGGAGCCAAACAATTGTATTACTCTAAATGTGTTATGATATAAATAACATTGGTTTGAATATGGTACGATTTTAAACGTTATATAATTCACACACATCGAAACGTTAGTAACTGTTGATACTATAAAGATGAAAAGGTTAAATATGTTTAAATGTATTGATGATGCACAATTATATTTATACAAAAGTGCATGTACCATATTTTTAACACATTTATGTAATAATGTGTCTTGTAGACGAGGGGCAATTCGCAGTGGGTGACTGCACATTGTGATGCACAGACTCAGGCGCTGCAGATGGAAATACAGAAAAATGAGACTATAGCCGAAACGTTTCCAGAAATAGTAACAATTGTAAGTGATAATTCTTGTCCTTCTAACTGCAGCAGTAATGGCAAGTGCGTTGAAGGTATGCTAATGATTACAAATCGACTAATATATGTGCTGTGTTAAAAATTCATGCGATTACTATAATTGTGTGCCTATTAACGTACGTTCATTAATTTCAGGTACTTGTCAGTGTTTTCAAGGCTACGGGACGGACCTATGTCATATACATTTTTCAGTACCGCCCAGTGTGCAGGAAATTGGCAACAATGGAATATGTGATGCAGGGAAAGGGGATATATGTGACTGCATCCCAGTAGTTGGAAACGACTTTGTGTAGACCGCCTTGTGTAACGTGGCCATGTTGGAAGCAAGTACATCATCTTTAATGAAAGATTCCGGGTGTTATGAGATAAACTTTTATCTAACACACTTTAGTCACCTTTTCTTGTTGATGAATTTGAGTATGTTGTGTATCTTCAGACGAATGAAAACAATGTCTTCACAGCGGTACAGTCGTTCAGCCTCCCGTGCGTATACAACGACCTAAATGAAGTTTGCGCTCCTGTGATCGATGCCAAGCGACGGCGAAAGAGGTCCCCACATAAGATCACGGCGACCATGTATCAGATTGCCGTTCGTAACGACGCTGTGCATTTTTCTAGCCCATCTCAAGTTGTTGTTTTGGATACTACATGCCAGGATTACTACGTGGATTTCGCTGGATACACGGTCATGATTTTGAAGGATGGGTTCTGTTATATCGAGGGCAGATGTATTGGCGAAGGTTCTTCAGGAGATGATTCGTGTCAGGAATGCAAATTAGGGTCCTCTAAGTTTGAATGGACAAACGGTAAAAATGTATTGATGCTATACGTTTTACAATTCAATTATCCATTTGTCATATGGATCGGAAAATATAGTTATACGTCATTTGCTTATTGAAACTAAGTGCACCTTACAAATTGTAATATATATTTTATACGATAGTTTGCGATGAAGCCAGCAAGACGACAAATCAAAGGTGTTAGGCATCGCCATTAGGATACCGGCCGGACTCTTGGTGATCATTGGAGTTATAGTTGTATGTTTTCTGGTTGCGAAGAAACAAAAACAAAACAGAACAGTTCAAGCAAGGTAGTATGCTAAAACTTAATGATACAGTTCATTTCAAATTGTTTCATTTCAATTATATGTCATTTTAAATAATTTTGTAAATGGATACCGTGTTTCATTCTGCACTTCTATGCCAAAATACGTTTGTGTCATACATATATTGAATGTCTTTCAATGAGTTTGCTATACACTAAATGATGCGTTTATAACCATTACACTGTTCAAATAGTTAACTTATATGGCATGTTAGTTTCATCCCAAAGACTTGATGCTGGTCTCTATGACTCTACGGCCTCCAAAAAGAAGTTTCATCTGCGTGTAGAACCAGGTGTTTTTACATCTGAGCCTGTATCCATGCATGTTGATGGCGATTGCTTTGCGTTTGAATTGCCAGAACAGCGAGAGAGAAATCAGAACAGACGCTTCAATTTTTACGCACCAGCGATTGAAAGATCAGCAACCGCTATGTCGAATTCCATGATTGAAATAAAAGACTCATCACAATAGAAATACAAGAAATACAAAATTTGGAACAAGTGCAAACACTATCTGCACAACATAGCATATTTAAAATGAATAGTTTTTTTCAGTATATGTTAAATGTGTATTTTGATTTCTGTTGGTTTGAACGTTGCGGTCACACACGAAAATACTACGTTAGATATGATAAAGTAACACTCATGAAATCATATGTTGTAATAAAAGTACTATGCATAGTTGTGTTAGCAGATATTGAACAGCGGTGTAATAGTCTTAAATATGTTTCTTTGATAAATAATGCATATTAACACTTTCATTATTTTTAGAAGTGCTTTTCGTTTAGCTTATAATATACTCTTTTTTTCATTTTATTTTCTAGACGTAAATGATGAGTATTTTTCTTCAGTATATGTCAAATATGTATTTAAGGTTGTCACAAAACAATATTTACATAGGAAGGAAACAATTAACATGTTCATGATTTCTGTTGATTTGAACGTTGTGGTCACACAGGAAAAAATACTACGTTAGATATGATAAAGTAACACTCATGAAATCATCATATGTTCTACTACAAATAGTTGTTTTAGCAGATATTGGACAGCGGTGTTATAGTCTTAAATAGTATTCTTTGATAAATAATGCATATTAACACGTTCATGTTTTGTATAAGTTCTTTTCGTTTAGCTGATTTTATACTTTTTTTTCATTTTATTTTCTAGACGTGTATTGTTGTTTTAATTAACACGTTTCATTTTTTGTTAAGCACTATGTTGACTTTTACCTTTCATTATGTACATGTTTTTTTTTTCCAACTCTGACAGACATCAATAAATTCAGCGATATAAGCAAGCAAATTATTTACCAATAGGATATAGAATAATGCTACCAAAGTCGATTGATATTTGTTCATCGAATTACTTATTATACATGTACAGAAATGTTAATAGTTCCTTTCATAAAGCTAATATCTGGAAGTTAATGCTATGAAACAAAAATTAATTAATCTTGTAATAATTACATATAATTATTAAAAATTAATTAACATTAATTAACAAACTGAAATAAAGTTATTTTACTGAGACCTAATTTTAAATAATAGAGTGAAGATCCACACAAGTAAGTGAAGTAAGTATGAGTATAAGCCGTATGAGATTGACAGTTCTTAATATACGTGTAGGTTTGTGTTTAAAAAATGACAATACTAATATATATATATGTTAACACGATGCATGCAATACTACTTAATATTGTAATTGATAACATGTGTTTCTTTTCCTTGAACTGTTTGTAGAATTCAGAAATAAATTTTTAACACATAAAAGCGTGACAAAACTTGTGCTGTGTTTATTGTATCCGTTTATCAAATATGCTATGTCCTTCCTTTGAGACTATCTGATATACTTAAATTAATGTTCGTAAAACAAACCAACTGAAACAATTTACACCGATTATTGTATTTGATTTACGCTACGAATGTATAACAGTATGACAAAAGTAAACACATGTGTATATTCGATTGCCACTGTAAATTGCAAGTTTAACCTAAAAATTAATTTAATTTAAATGGCAAAATCACTCCAGTTACTAAAAACGGACCTAACGATGACATTATTATATATTTTCTGATTTAAGTCAACGTGTATGAATAGAGCGCAATTAGCCTATGTCCGTTGTATGTAAATGTAAAATATTTAATTATACATTAATTACAAATACTACCTTTTAGTGCACTAAACGTGATGTTATGGTTGTCCTTATACGCTTCAATTTGCAAACCCGTTTGAATATGGAGGTTCTTTTAGCTTAATACTTCACGTGCATGTATGCTGCAAGATGCATCCAATGGAAGCTAGGAAGCTATAAAATAATTACATTATAATTTCACTTTGTATATGTCAAAGAGACCATGTAGTAGCACAGTATATGTATCCACATTAACATATCGACAACTTTCATTAAACAAAATATGAAACCAAAATAACTTTTGTGGCGAAGAATAACGAAATGTATAAGCCTATAACACACTTGCTGCTGATCGCGCACATTTACTCAGATGACAATCCAAATGAAAGTTGGAAAGAGTTGAAGGCTTTAATCGATGTGTGTCGTATTAAGTGCATTCCGTGGTTGGTATGCATGTCATGTTGATGTTGGTAGAACGCTGGACTGTCAACCTGGGAATCGTGAGTTCGAACCCCATCCCGGCCACATAACTTGTGTAGGGATGGGTCCTGAAATTATTTCTACGGCCATTCTCCCCCTACCTCTGAGTCAGGTAGGGCAGTTGTCAGTTACTGGCATAGGTATGTGCACTTAGATCGGCTAAGCATGCCTAGGAAAGTGTGAGTAGGTTAACTGACCACCGTGATATGACTGAAATACTGTTAAAAACGGCGAAAAATCCAAACAAACAGAAAAACTATTACACAATAGCGGGTACATCGGTATCAGTTACTTCATTACAAATATATGGCAGCATGTATGTACATTCGCTAATTAGTGTTTTTGTTTCATTTGAGAAATTTCACTATTTGGAGAATGTATATGGCTTTATGTTTCTATTCAGTACGTACGAAAAACAGAACAACGGCAAATTGGTTCTGTCCGTAACAAATAATATTTTTCTGCAATAAGCTCTCTGACCTTATGTAAGGTAATTAAGAACGCACCCCATTTTCTCCGATTAGACGCTTATCTCTAGATCCAAGTAACGTACGGGTTATTAATTTTCCGAGTCTCACCACAGGCCTTGTAAGGACCAAAAGGACGCAAATTAATAAGGCTGCTGGTATGTCGGGACAAATGCACAACTTTGAAAACGAATTAAGGCGAGTTATTTTCTCATGCTTAAACATATGACATTTGAAAATCTTTCCAGAAGTCTATGAGCTTGTTTCGCTAATATATATATGCTATTATGTTGACTTCAAACAATTTCTAAATACAATCCAAGCATAATTAATTTTAAACTGGTAACATAGAAACGCAGAAACGCTGAACTGGCATTTCTATTAACAAACCGATTCTGAGGATCGGACATAATATCATAACACATCATTTCAGTGAGAAGAAGTTATTACTGAATACTACAAATAATACAAGTAATACGAGAAACAAGTTGTTTTAACTATACGATTAAAGATAATTTATTTATATGTTAAACGCAGACACAGGCGACGAACTGACTACATGTTTTGCCTGTCTTTCTGACATACATAATCTGCTTTGTGTCTGAATTATTTGTAACATAACTCGTAATAACGAACCAATTGTTTTAAATCGGAATGACACAAGCAAAGCAGGTTGCTGGAATAGTTTTTTTGGTTTGTTGTATATCATTGGTTCAAATACATTAACATTATGGAAGCAGCAACACTGTTAGCCATATGTCGGCTGAACATGATCAATACAGGCAATTCATTAATTCATATGCCGGAAGACACGTAAATCATCATAGCGGATAACAATCTTACGTAAACTTTTAAAAACACTATCGTTTAATATTGATTAAAGGAATATTTCTGCTAAAAGTATGTGTTAATATGTGCGTGTACAATATCTGCAAATAAATGTTTTATGTGTGTCTTCATATATAATACATGTTCAAGTACTTTATTGCATTTAACTCAGTTTACTTTTATTTGCATATACATACAAACGGTCAAACTTAAGGGGATAACATTTAACAGATATGCAAGTAGTGTATATACATGTTCAGCTCTTTGTAGTTATTGTATTTCTACTGTAATTAGCCATCCACTTCAATCATGGAATTGGACAGAGTAGTTGCTGCCCTTTCAAATTCTGGGGTGTAAAAATGTAAGCGCTTGTTCGGGTTTCGCAGATGAAAATTCTTGCCGGAAGACGTAGTGTCATACAGACCGACATCACGGCTGTAGATTGAAATTGAAAGATAATACACTTAATATTTCAGCAATTCATGTGTATTCGTAATTAGTATTTCTTAGACAAGAAACCACAATCGTTATTTCCTGAACACAAGACAATTTGATTCTGGCATAAAATTACAGATATTTACGTCCGAACCATTAACAATATCTTACAAACAAGAATTTAACGTAAGATCAAATATTTAAATCTTGAAATAAATTTCCTTATATTTCATCGTACTACCTTGCTTGAACGGTAGTGTTGTTTTTTTGTTTGTTCGCAACCACAACACAAACGAATATAACTCCAATGATCACCAAGACACCGATGGGTATTCCAATAGCGATGCCTAACATCTTAGATGTGTCGACCTTGTTGGCATCATCACAAACTATTTTGAAAAAATAGCGTGTTATTATGTACAGCACACAGTCCCACGATAAGGAAGATATTTAAGTTAAAAAACATACATGTAAAGAGTGGTTTTGATTGACTGCAGTTACAGTTTACAACGTGTTATGTATATATGGCAGCAATGTTCAGGTACTTTACCGTTTGTCCACTCAAACTTAGAGGAGCCTGGTTTGCATTCATTACACGAATTATTTGAATTCGTGCCTTCGCCAACACACATGCCCTCGATGTAGCAGAACTCATTCTTCAAAATCATGACGGTGTCTCCAACATAATCTACATAGAAATCCTGGCAGATTGTGTCCAACACCAGAACTTGAGACGGACTGGAATAGTGCACGGCGTCGTTACTAACGGAAATCTGATAGATAGTTGCAGTGATCGTATGTGTAGACCTTTTACGTCGTCGCTTGGCATCTATCACTGGAGCGCACACTTCGTTGAGATCGTTGTATACGCACGGGAGACTGAACGACTGAACCGTAGTGAAGACATTATTTTCATTTGTCTAAAAATACACGACATGTGCATGAATATATCGTATAACCGAATATGTATTAGCTCAATGTATAAAATCAAATTAAAATGTTGAAATAGCTTAATTATGTGTTAGGAAATCATCCAAAACACTTGCCTCCAAAATGATCACATTGCACATGGCGGTCTCCACAAAGCCGTTACCAACTATTGGGATGCAGTCACACACATTCCCTTTCCCTGTATCACATATTCCATTGTTGCCAATCTCCAGCAATTCTGGAGGTACTGCAAGCTGTATAAGACAAATGTCCGTTCCATAACCTTCAAAACACTGGCATGTTCCTGAAAGTACACAATACGTAACTAAAATGCATGTATACCTGTATTCAAACATTGCTTCCAAACATGCGAAACCAAATTGATATGTCTTTATGAAATATACATACCTTCTATGCACATTCCGTTATTACTGCAATTGGCAGGACATGAGTTATCGTTAACAGTTTTCACGATAAATGGAAACTTTTCAGCTATAGTATCGTTTCTCTGGATTTCCATTTGGAGTGCTTGTGTCTGTGCATCACAATGTGCAGTCACCCACTGTGAATTCCCTGTCGTCTGAAACATAGGATTACTTTCCATACTTCGTACAATCTGTAGCATATGGTCCGTATTATGTTGTGGTTATGCACATAAAGCTAGTTTCACCATTACGCGTACACGAATCATGCATCACCATCAACATGAGTGGCATTTCACAATATTTTATCACTTACCAAACTCTCCAAACTTTCGATTACGAAATAACATTAGGGGAGGAACTCAGGTGTGAAATACGAATTATTAGGAAAATGAAGTACATTACCTGAACCAGAACAACGCGAATATGCGTGTACTCAAATATCAATTAACTTCCGCAGAAGAATGGAAACTAATTTCGCGGTGAAGTCGATGTCCATTACAATCCATAATAACTAAACTATCGTATATGGTGACGTAATGACCGTTACGAGAGGTGGTTTTTTGATCGGACATAAATATTTCCTTTGTTAAAAGGATTTTACTTACTAATTATTACAGTGGGGTCAGCGATTGTGTTCCGCAAATAAGCGATTAATTGCGATTGCGTTTAAAACCGTTTTAATCCGTTTAAATCCGATTGTTAGCGATTGTTAGCGTTTGTAAGCGGTATTACCGTAGTGGGCATGCGAGGCGGTGAAAAGCGCTGAAAAGGCGTGGCTTGGTTAAACGCACACTCTTAAGCCGATTCAAATGCCGATAGTGGGAAGATAACAACGCCCCCTGGTCACGTGGTCCTAATTGAATAATTATCAGCGGAATATTAACTCCGCCCTCCGAACGCTTTATCTCAATATTAAATGTACCTCAAAATAAAAATAAAACTATTATTGAATGTTAATATTTTTATGTCATATATATTTAAAATGCACATGGTTATGAACAAAAAGCACATTATTGCATTATTTTTATATAATAAAATAATAATAATAATAATAATAATTATTATTATTATCATTATTACTATTATTATTGTTATTCTTATTATTATTGTTATTATTACAGTGGTAATATTTTAGAAATAATAATAATAATAATATGCTTATCATAAACCATCATCAGCACCATCATCATCATCATCATCATCATTATCATCATATTCATCATCATCATTTGAAAACGTTCTATAATAACTTTTTCTGTGTTTAGATTGGTATCATTTAATATATGTACTTCTTTTTTTTTATTGAACAGATTATTATCAGTGTCGGTGCAGCTTAATCGCTTTGATCAAACATTTTTAGCACATCGCCGGTACTTCGCACGACGTAGACAGTGATACAGATCTGAATTGCAAATCGATAACATGTTAAACGTATAAGTGGGTATTTTTTAAATATCAGCTAAGCCCCGACGGTTTATATCGTGCACCGCGTAATAAAGTCTATAATAGTTGAATAACGAATGTACTCAGAGCAACAACATCATAAGTATTTATTTGTGGAAGCAGCATCATCAGTTGTGGCAGAAGTAGTCAGCAGAACTAGTACTATTTGTGGTAGAAGTACCAATATATTGTGGTAGTAACGACATCATTAATGGTACTATCTGATTTCTTGACAAGTTGCTGAACTACATTTAAATCAGTTTAGAATAGCCATGACAATTCAATCAGAAAGTGTTCATTGATTTGATTTTTATTGCAAATGCTCACTTAGTATAATTGCGTAAACATTGCTTAGCGTAACATTTTAATTCGGTAAAATTTGAGAACTTTGGTACACAACATTGGAGAAAACATGTGTTCTGGAATTCTCAGAAATATATTTAAATTCAATTTAAAACAATTGCAAGATCATGAATAATCAGCATGTTATAACAAATACTAGTTTGTTCTATTGTGTTCACATTAAATAATGTAATGTATGCTTAGTTCACAACTAAATAACGATTACTTAACTGGGTATTAGCATTTAGTTATTTTAAAATATAGGACAATTCGAGTAAAACAAATTGCGATTTAAATGAAAGTATAGCAAATGGTTGATTTTACTTGTTTGGTTATATTCCCGTGTAGACTGCACTAACATTGTGCAGGTTCAATGTAACACAAAAACCTTGCGTTTGTTTGGAATGTAAAAATATAATTTGTAAGTTTGTAAATCATTATTATCAAAAGTAGAAAAAACAACATCACTAATTTATGGAAAAAAAAACATTACGCACGCGCTCACGCACACACCGACATAATGCAATTAAATGTGCCTACTACTATGTTATGATTTCTCATTCATTTGTATTCAGTTGCGTTTTCTGATGAGAGAGTACGTTTTAATAATGCTCTTAAACGATGAGCTGTAATATATTGTCGTTAATACACATTGCATAATGCTGTGTGTTTGTTTATTTTTTTGTTTATTTTTTTGTGTAGTCATCACGTAAAGACTTTACAACACGACAAGTTGCTTTCAATTATTATACCAGAACACATTTCTGGTGACAACACGCCAAGCAGGGTAATGCGGTATCAAATACGGACAGCTGTTTGATCAGATCATGTCTATATGAAAACTGATCTGACACGTCTGCCTTATCTGATTCCATTAAGACAACCCGAACTGTGGAGTGCTGTGTCTGGGTCGCGATGGTTTGATAGGGATAATAAGCTAAACGCGATAAGCGACGTGAATTGTTTATATAATATAAATAGAATCATTTTTATTTATCTGCTAGTTTTAGAATGTATTCATCATCATCATGTTCTTCTTCTTCTTCTTCTTATTATTATTATTACTATTATTATTATTATTATTATTATTATTATTATTATTATTATTATTATTATTATTATTATTATTATTATTATTATTATTATTATTATCATTATAAGCAGAAGTAGCACTAACATTAGCAGCAACAGCCGCAAATACTGAAAGATATCCAATTACTAATAAATTATTTAATTAGAATATTGGAGCAGGTATCTCGCGTAAGTTATACTGTAGTGGACAATTTAACACACACACATATATGGTGCACGTAATTAAGTGATGCAGTACCGAGATAAGAACAATTATACGAGTGTTTCTTAAATTATTATAATGCTATGGATACTGCATTACAAAATTTAATACAGTTATACAAAGCGTACTAATTTAATCAACTGTTGTAAAAAGTCACGGATTGAAGCATTTAATAATACTTTGGAAGAAACAAAAATTTTTTTTAATAATTATAGCGCAACGAAAAGTACAATATAAATATTGTTGTACACAACGTATTTAGTAATTGACTGTTGTTAAAACATGGCTTCTGTTAAGAATTATTGACTTGTCGTTGATTAAATAATGACCAATCTTTAAAAATATCACAGTTCGACAAATTATCTTCATCACAATTTTGGATATAAGCCTAACTGTCACAGCAGTATAATAATCTCAATTGCGTAATACTGTACGCATGAGAAAAGACACAATTAATAACTTGAGCAGGTGAGAAAAGAGAGATGAAAGGAAGCCGAAAAAGAAACATTAATGCAATGTGCTTTCAACTAACATTTTAACCTTAGTATTTAAAAAATCAATGAAGTATATATATATCTATTTCATAAATACTATAGAATATAATGTACATAATAAAATAAAATAAAATAAATGAATAGACATATATATATATATAAGTAAATAAATAAACAAATAAATAAATAAATGAATAAATAAATAAATAAATAAATAAATGAACAAATAAATAAATAAATAAATAAATAAATAAATAAATAAATAAATAAATAAATAAATAAATACATAAATACATAAATACATAAATACATAAATACATAAATACATAAATAAATAAATAAATAAATACATTTTAATTACTGCCTTGTAAGTGGTTAATAATTTATAGTTAGCCACGTCCCATTATCGCTTACAAAGGAAAAAACTGGTGGTAGTTTAAAATAGATTCATAAGCCCCGCCCTTTCACCGCTTTTTATTAGCTAACGCCGCCTTTGAGCGACTACGCATGCGTAGCGATTGATCGCTAAGGATAGCGTTTGCGCTGAAAAGCGGTGAATTACGTAATTCAGCGGTTGAAAACAGATGAAAAACGCTGAAAACCGTTTAAATGGGTGAAAACGGTTTTAAACGTATTTTATTTGCGATTCTTTACCGATTAATCGCGGAACACAATCGCTGAACGTACTGTATTATTATTATAATTCGTCTTATTATAACGAAATAAAAACAACTAAAAAATATATATTTGAAATAAACGTTAGTTTGAGCAAATGCGATAACATGTTCAAGTTTATTAAAATAAGATAAGTTTCTACCGCCATGTCGAATGCGCAGTCCTCTAATGTCTTATCGAGATCCGTAACAATCTGATCCTTTGCTGCTTGTACACTTGCACAACTAAGGAACGAATCTGCACAGTACGCACGTGCTTTGTCGGGGCTCATTGCTGCAGGGGTCGACGTGGTTTCTCGCTGTTAAACAACCAGTTCAAAATCAAAAGGCGAATACGGTCGCGTCATAAAATATCGTTAAAATTCCTATTTAAATAAGAATTGTTAACAATGCAAAATGAATTATTTAATGTTTATCTCTTAAAATGTTTGCAGTTCTGCTTAAACACAAGTCAAACATCCAAAGGGTAATGTTATATTACCTGCTTGCGTAGATGCAGGACATTATTTCTCCATGACTTTATCATTGTCTCGAGTCGCACCTTAACATTTTTTTCGACCCGATTTTTCTCATTGTTAGGAACAGCATCCCGCTTATCTCTGGACAGAAGCAGGGTACCGGTAACTAATTTTCCGTTCCTTAGCCTAGGACTATTACAAGAATCGTCTTCATGAATGGAACACATTGATGCAAAGTTATTAATTGGTATCCCTGGACAAATGCAATACTTTTGATTCCGATTCCATGGCAACGTATTCTCGTAGACAACTGGGTTAAGCAGGCTCTCTTTCCAGTTATGAGTTAGGCTTTAAACATAAATACTATCGAAAATGTTTCAACAAGTCAATGTCCGTGTTTCGCCCAAGTATAAGCCATTAGTTATCGAAGCAAAACACACTACTTATACATGTTTCTAAAGTGAGATTACTTTAAACTTTATTTACAAAATCGAAAAAAGCGAAATACAAAACAAACATTATTAAAATGCTATTTCAATCTGACTTACTCCCATGAAAATGAAAATTCATCCGGATACACAGACCATGGCCAAACCCTTCCAGATTTATCCGAATTGGATGTCCATAAAGTCCCCGTGTCTCGCATGATCAAATCGTCGTCGCGGACACCGTTTAAATTTCCACACATACCCTCAACTTGATTGACATCGTTTGGCGATGGGTAAATGTCCACATTCATTACATTGTTACCCCACGTCATCAAGTAAATGTTAACAAACATTCCAGTTGGCAGGATTATCTATAGTTATATAAACGTAAATAGCTTTAATATTATTATCATATTGCCTATGACATTCGCATTAATGTTCAGAAAGTGGCATTAAATATAAACAAAGCAAAACTCCAGTTGCGACAGCAGAAGAGAACTCTTATTAGCAGCCCGAGGTCCTTTATTTATTGCAAGTGACCAATCGCCAAAACTAATAAGCATTGATTTCTAACTAAAGATATGACCATTCAAAAACACTTCATGTTTTGAGCCACAGTACAAACCTTATACTCTGAAGAGCTTTCTCTGTACACTTTAAGGGACCCATCCTTACTGGACAGGTACTTCGTTAAGTGGCCTTTGCAATGGTTGACGGTAAATATATCACCGCCAGCTCGTACGTTCACGGCACAAGCGCAGGTTGGGATTGGTCGCCAACTTGGACTACAAGGCTGGGTGACCATGTCGACCTGCAGGTTTTATTATCCAGAGAAATGTGTGTTTTAATAATACTTACTGACAGTACTTTATTTTGGTTTTCAACTAATAGAACAATTAATGTAAAATTGTTCTATACAGCCACAAAAATACAACAACTGTCATTAAAAGTAACCTCACGGCGAGGTGTGTAGCTTTTAACATTTGTATTCATTTTGTATAAATCAAGATAGACACAAAAAAATCTTAAGTACCCAGTGATACATAAGAATCAAAATCCGAATTCGACTTACTTCAATTGGATATTTCTTGTGCCGAACAAGTATGAATTCTCCAGAATTTTGATTCTCGAAGGAGCTGAAAGGAAAAAAAGCGATAATAATCACAATTTAATAAAATATATCATTGTGTATATACCATGACATTAATTTTGTCGAAAAGACTACTATAGATACACTCTTACTCCAATATTTTGGAAATGTAAAGAATATAAATAATATAATATAAAATAGATTTCACTTCAACATAATTATCGCAATAATTTTAAATTGCGTATACACTTTAAAGTTTAACAATCAATATATAAAAATACATACTATCCATCAAACGTTCTCATATGTGGATCAACGTGAGCATGGCAAGAGCTGTATTTGATTGAGACCCCATCAACGACTTGCACCTATATATTTTATGAACATAAATTAATATCGGTCAATTTACCTAGTATTTATATATAAAAAAAAGCAAACGTGTGTCAGTCCTTTGGCTTGTAGGTGTGTCAGTTAGTGGACATATACAACATTGTGTTATGGGTTTTACTCACATGAATTATAGTGTTAAAACTGTGCCAATGTTCCTTTGGGTTATCATCAGAATGAGTTTGAAGAATCAACTGGAAGTCGGTTTTCCGCTTATATTTGTCGTTGTTCTTTGAGACTATCGTAATAGTTGTTTCATGTTTCGTTAAAGCGAAAGTTTCAATATCAGATCCGGTTGATCCTTGTACTCGACCGCCGCATGTATCACTGTGCAGCACAGCAATAGTCGAGTCCTTGCAATCATAGGAGTCAGATGGATCATACAGAAGGTATTGAAGACGACAGTCTCCTGAATGGGATCCGCAACCAAATGGGACATGTAGTGTGATTGTAATAGAAGCACTTTGTCCACGTGGAAATGTAAGAGATGTCGATGAAATCTGTAAGGATTCCATATACAACGTTATGTGTTTTGCAGTTTGTAATTTTGATAAAAAGCACTTATATTGGACAGAAAACCTATGCGTTCCCAATATTTCGATTATCGTTGGGCAATGTATTAATCTGACACTAATCCAAACTGTTATTGCCAACTTATTGGTATTGGAATAAATGTTTACGCAAAGCTTCAACTATTTTACACTCACCGTCATTGGTGTGAATTCGATGCTTTTCACAGTCTTTACTTCATTCCCGCTTTCGTTAAAGGCAGTAACGCTACATCTCAACTGCAAATAATAATAAAATTAAGTGTTGTTTCAATTCATCGTTTACATTATATTTACGTTATTTATTGACACATGAAGGTTATTAAAATAAAGGTGAAATAATATGTTGTGACTGAACATTTTAACATCTTCATTTGAAAATTAAATTTAAGAAACTTTTAAATACATTAAAGCTCCGTGTAAATAGAAATAAGCGTCTCATCCAATCGATTTGTGGTCAGTGTTGTGTACATGCGTGGTAACTATACATTCCGTTTTACCTTAGAGTTGAATTGAAATACGCCAGGGTTTAACTTGTGTAGCTCTACGTCCGTCAGTACTGACGCCTCGGAGGCTTCTGACGAGGCGACAATGCTGGTAGTGTGAATCTCTTCGCCATGAAGGTACCTTGTCATAAATAATAAATATAAACATATGTTTTTATATGTGTGAATACTATGAAGGGTAATGTCGTTATTATATGTGCACTTCCAGCACATTAATGTCATATTTAAATTGACATCGACACATTTATCTTAAACATATGTTCATAAGAAAATATTCATTCAGATGTCATAAATAACCATATGTTTGCTTCATAATAATCCTATATAAACTTGATTTGTATGTTATGTTAATCTGCAATCATACCATTTGATTTTGTAGTAGAAGTCATTATCTATACTGTAGTCACATCGAAATATCGCGAAGTGCTCGTCGTTTTCAATGATTTGAGCAACCAATATATCAACCATGTTGAGATACAGAACTCCCGGTTCTAAAAAAACAAATATTTATAACATATTAAGGATGTAAACGAATAATCGGATATTCGATTGAGTGTCTGAATATTGGAGTCTTAATTTGGGATTCAAATATTCGGTCATTTTATTTAAAACATACAAAACATACCAGATTACCATATGTTTGTTTCAAAATTGGTCGGTCTCTGATCGTTAAGTGTCATTAAAAACATATAATTTATATTATTCATTTAAAGGTGTGGTATTTTAATTTATTCAACTAAATAATTGAATTAAAATTACGTCTGCCGATATATACAAAATGAGACTTTAGGTGATAATTTCCCTGTATTCGAAAATGAAGGTAGACTTTCGTTTGTAAGAGCATGTTTATTAAAGCTCTTTGTAAAAACAATCATATTTCAATAGAGTATTTGAATATTCCTTAAGACGTACAATCAAATATTTGAATACCTGGTGTTCGTTGACATCCCTATAATATATACAAGTGGATCAAAGTAGTAAACAATGGGCATATTCTCATTTATTACACTTTTTCAAAATGTACACTTTTAACTAAATATATAAATTAATTGTAATAAATTAGAAAGATATCATGTCAACACATACGTTTAAGAATACACTTATCTCCGGTCATTCCGAACTTTTCGCCACAAACGCAAACACGTGGTTTTGCTATGTCACAAATTGCGCCGTTAACAAGGCCACATTCGGCGTCGGCGGTACAGAAGCTTCCCAGGCCTGTATTACATCAAAATTACAGACTTCTTTAAACCCAACTGGGGCATTAAAACAGTTTAAATTTCTGAGGAATAGTACTTTGCAGGTACACGTACAGAAACACAGTCGCATTATTAAATGAACTACGACTATTTTACGCACTTACCTCTGCTTTCGCAGATTCCATTCATTTTGTTCAGCTCCGATGTTACTGAACATTTACATGCTTTGTTGATGCATTTCGCATTGGGTATGTTTACACACTCATGGTCTTCTTTGCAGACTGTGAAAGCAGACACATATCAACGTACAATGGTACATTACGCTTCATAAATAAAATGAAATTACGATCGTACGACAAAAATGTATTGCCATAAGCAAATATCATAAATATCTTAAGTATTAAGATTGTGTATGTTAAGTCAGCATAATACGTTCCTGAATATAACTTTGATATAATGAAAGCAAACCCCACTAAGTCTTTCTTGGTATTTGCATACAATTAGTTCAAATTGTTAGCTTTTTGATCGTCTTTTGTCCGTCGTCCGTCGTTCGACGTGCGTCGTTCGTCGCGCATCGTCAATATTTAGCGGGTGAACACATTATGGGCCACTTTTATTGCCCAGTATTTAGGAAACTTGATCTGTACATTTGTTCCAAAGATATCTTGGACGAGGTCGAAACTGGATTATGTGGAGTCAAAACTAGGCCACTAGGACACATTTAAGTAAAAGCTTGTGAACACCCTAGTGGTCACATTTTTTGGTCCAATCGACATGAAATTTGCTCCGAATATTTCTAATGTTCTAATGATATCTGGGGCGAGTTTGAAAATGGTTGCGCTCCGTTAAAATCATGGCACCCAGAGGGCGAGCATTTGTTTCTTAAAAGGCTATATTGAAAACTTTGAAAATCGTCTTGTCAAAACGACTGGTTGAATTATGAAATGTTTTCACACTGATAATCCCTGGGTGGTTCTTTACCATAATACTTCAATTTATTTCGATTCGTAGAAAACTATTTCCACCACGGGAGGGGCCTATTTTATGTATTCATGTATGGCTATAGTGAAAACTTCGAAAATTTTCGTTTAAGGAACTATTGGTTCGATTTCGAAATAATTTGAAACAAATGTTCCTTGGTTGGTCTTTGCCAAACAACTTTTGATTCGTTAGAAAATGGCCTCAAAGGGGCGGGGCCATTTTTTCTTATACATGTATTTATTTATAGTGAAAACATAGAAAATCGTCTTGTCAGCAAACCAGTGTTTTGATTTTGAAATAATTTCACAACAATTTTCCTTGTGTGGCCTTCTACCAAAATAATATAAATTATTTTGATTAATCAAAAACATGGCGGCCAGGGGAGGCTTATTTTTTAGCTCACATTTTGTCCGTCATGCGTCATGTGTCGTGCGTTTTCCACATTTACCTGAACACTCTAGAAGCCACATTTATAACCCAATCTTCATAAAACTTGCAGAGAACATTTGTTTGAATGATATCTCATACGAGGTCGAATCTGGGTCTTATTGGGTAAAACATTTAGATCACTAGAGCAGATTGGAGAAAAAGCTTGTGAGCACTCTAGAAGTCACATGTGTTTGTCCAATAGTCTTGAAACTCACTCAGAACAATTGTTTCGATAATATCTTGGACGAGTGTGAAACAAGGTCACTTGGAGGTAAAAAACTAGGGTACCATGCCACAAAAAAAGATTGTGAACACTCTAGAGGCCATATTTGTAGTCCAATCATCACGAAACTTGCTCAGCAAATTTGTCCCGATGATTTCTCGGACGAGTTAGATATTAGGTCACTAGGCAAAATTAAATAAAAAGCTTTTGAACACTCTAGAGGCCATAATTATAGCTTAATCATCACGAAATATGCTTAGACCATTTGTCCCAATATTATCTCGGAAAATTTTGAAACCGGATTACATGTGGTAAAAACTAGGTCATCAGGCCAAATTGAAAAAAAACAACTTGTGGCCACTTTAGAGGCCACATTTATAGCCCAATAATCATGAAATATGCTCAAAACATTTGGCCCAATAATATGTCGGACGAGTTCGAAATTGTTTAAAGTGGGGTCGAAACTAGGTCACCAGGCCAAATTATCAGGTGAGTGAGCAATGGCCTTATGACCCTCCTGTTTTTATTTATCGAATTAATGTTTGCATCATGTTGACCTAAGTGCATGCATATATACAAAATAGATTTCACAAATTACTCTTATGAATTATTTTTCGTTCTTTATGTGGATTTTGAAAAATTAAGACACTTTGAAAAACGAGCAAATACATCTAGTAAACAGAATTTCTTATTCAAAATGTTCTCTAGGTCAAGAAAATGAAATAATTCATTACAAATACATACGTTTCTGTACACAGACGCCATTTGTAGCGCTGTGCGTGAATGCACAGGAACACTTTTTCGTATAAGTGTCACAAAAAACTTCACCGGAAATACCCTGACATTGTTTCGTGACCGGTTCGCAGTCATCTCCAGGCACTGTGCAATGCATTCAATGCATTAAACATACAATTTTGATCCATTACATTACTTTGTACAATGCTTAAATCTCTCTCAAAACATAAACAAATACCACAACAACTCGGCAATAGTTAAATAAGATTTATAAGACCAAATCCGAAGTATTGTAAATACCTTTCGGTACACATGCGTTTCCGTCAACTTTTCTGGTGTCGTCACACAAGCACGTGTTTGTCTCAAAATCACATTTCGCATCTTTCACAAAGACACATGCTTCGTCTACATAACAAGTGTCACCAACTCCTATAATGGATAACCATACCGGAATATATTCGTAATGCATTATATAAATGAATTTATTATTCATAGAATATATTAACATAAATCATATATGAGATTGCGCTAAAACAAATGAGCAAAACAGAACTGACTAAACGTGGATTTTACCTTTGATTTTGCATTCTCCTGTAGTGGTATTCAACTCTGCAGCAATTAAACACGTGCATATCTCATTGCGACATTCACCGTTTGTAATTGACTTGCATGGTGAATGATCAGCAAACGTACATGCTGTAGCGATTTATTAGCATGATAAACATATAAATAACTCGTATATAATGAATAATTACTTTGCCAAGACGCCAAAATGCACACACACATTAATGTTATAAGATATAATTCGGTTTTGTCATCAATTATTGCCTCGCCTACTCATTTTAACAGAAAATACACTACATACTAGTGTATTTTAAATGGTAGTTACAGGAAGATATATTTACTCACATATTGTCTGACATTTTCCTCCGACCACTTTCCGTGTGTCGTAGCAGCTGCATTGCTTTGTCTCAGCACTGCAGATAGCATCTCCTTGTATGTTCGCACAGTCGTCACCACCAGGAGTGCACGTGTCCCCGGGAACTGAAACCGCAAGTTAGATGGTTAAACCATGACTTTTTAAAATATTAATTGTTTAAAGTTTGAACAAGTTTGAATTAACATCTGATGTTCCCTAATTAAAATCCACAGTGTATTGTATTTTGACTTTATATAACTGATGTAATGTCTTGCCGTCATGAACAATGATAAGGTTCTTAAGGTTAAGGTTACTTGATAATAAAAGTATGTCAAACCTTTATGTATACATTGGCCATTACTCGCTTTATACTGCCTATGGCAAACACACGTTTTGGTTGTTTGGTCCTCGCATAAAGCACCGGTAATGTGTTTGCAATCAAGATCAAAACTGCAGTTACTACCGATTTCTGAAATGCATTCCTAATCATTGAACATTCAAGGACATTGCCTTAAACGTATACCAAAGCAGTTACAATATAATATTTTAGTTGCAAAATGTATTCAAAATATTATATTCTTTTTCCAAAAAAATAAAAATATATCACTATAAGTATACTAACTCTTCATGTCGCAGTTGCCCTTTGTGACATTCATTTCTGCATGATTTGCACAGGAGCAAACATTATCTATACATTCCACCAGAGAGATCGAGGAACAGTTTTCAGGTTTGGTGGCTGAACAACCTGAAATGTTACATCGTCGAATCGCTATTTACGATTTATAAGTTCTTATCTTAATATTTTTGTTCGTGAAATCATTGTTCAATGCCAGTGTTTTATACAGGCCCATTGTCCGCGGGAATAGAAAAGCATTCATGTATGACGGTTTAACATGTTTCTAATCAGTAGTATATAATGTTGTGCACAAGAGAAACAAATTACCGATTGTAGCACATACACCGTTCCTTTGTGCATATGTGTCAGCGCATGTGCATGTCCTTGACGTAGAACTGCAGTAGGCCACACCTGGTACGCTGTCACAATGACCTTCGCCGGGGACGCAGTAATCACCCGCTGCTTTGAATTGTATTTGTGTTAGGAATATTTAATTTTACAGATAATATAAAGATTCGTGCATATTATGATACATACATGCAAACATGCATACTATATAACTACTTTGTTTATTGTTTGCCTATATCAATCAATGCCTGATACGTATCGTGATTTTCACAAGGCGTTACAGACTGTAGCCATTACCATACAACTATTACATTTAAAATGACATTACAAATTGTTATAATACACGAACTATTATTTGATTTCTTGTGCTAAATGGTGCATGTATTGTATATTAATTTTACGTAAAAATAAACGTGCTTTTATACATACATTTATACATAGCATGCATCTAATCATGCGAATAATCATCGTGGATTGTATACGTTCTTTCTGTAACAACATGCAATGCTTGATGGGCTGATGTACACAAAGTGTTACATCATCTAGAAAGGACCAGACGTTCTGTTTTTAATGGCCTTATAATAGCGATTTTAACAATAACCAACGAGTACACAAATGCTATCGTTGATATATTATCAAATCTAGCTTGGTCAAACGTTTAAAGAAAGCCTACAATACCTCTATTTAGGGTAAGGTTAAGTATCCATGTAAACGGATCGAGGACAGGGTAGCATACATATCTTCTGTCTTCAGGATTGTCGTCGTGTTCGAAGAAGCAGTGGTTATTAATGATGCATATGGTTGGAACCATAGACTGTAACATATATAAAGTGAATCAGGTAGTGATAATATTAGAGTTGTTATATAAACAAACATAAATAGAAAACAACTTAACTTCAATTCACAGCATAATTCCTTTGATGATTGATATTATTGTCCAACAACAACAGTAATAGCATGTTTATTATTAGTCCAATTTGATGAAAACAATTGAATGGTATTATATAAAAATGATAAACACTTTGTCTCCCATAATCATTACCTTGAGAAAGTTATCCTTAAATAAATGTACAGGCTCACTAAATGAAGCTGGACCAGATTGTGTTACACCATCAACATCGTACACGGTTACGGCACATAGAATCTAAATAGTTACAATATGATCGATAAATACATACATTTACGCGTGTTTCACATTCTCAGACAAGCCTAGTTTTACTACATTATATTAAACTAAATTTTAGTTTGACATTTGCTCAACGCTTCGATACATTTACTAAAATGCTCTACATTCAACCCCTGTACACATGTAAAATTTTAAATGTCAACATTACATGAGATTAAATAGAGGATATGTGTTTGTTTTCTGTGTGATAATGCGTTATATCATCACTGAAAAGGGAGACCATCAATGTAAATTGTTACCATTTCCAGTGATGATATCACGTTTATCACACCGAAAAAAGCAACACATTTTCTTTTTATTTTATGCTATGTAGTATTTTTTTTACATTAAAAAAGTTGTCCAGCACAGTGAGTTATATAAGGATTCATCTAACTGACATGTTTCTATATTTCACAACTTTGCATAAAATAAATGTATTTATTTTAGCTCGACTGTGTTAAACGCCAGTGGCTTACTGAGACACATCCCAGGTAGCACTTGTATGCGGAGTCTTTGCGAAAGAACACTCAGACTACCAATCTGTAGCGATTGAACACACAACTCGGTCTCTAGACAAACACCGCATTCATTACACCACTGTGGCAAGTCTTAGATTAGACCAATAGTGTTTTCATCCTCTTATTGTTTGAAAGTTTCGTACATACCTCCTTATCAATCTCACACTGTTCCCCCGAGAAATGCACACCATCTTTGAGAGCAAACACTGGCGAAATGTAATTGACCTCGTGATCAAGGATTAAGGTCCCTGCGACATACCTATGAATTCGCACACAGATAAGCATTCATATTTAGCTAAGGAATTTTAATATCGCCAATCTACGGATGCAACATCGCACCCGTCAACGTTTTGTTCTTGCTTGTATTATCTGTGAAGCATATTATCAAATGAATAATTTTGAAATCAGAAAAGCCTTCTTAATACGTGTTAATCTGCACTTGTTCGTAAACAATATTACTTCAAAAACAAATCCTGTTTCGAGAAGTCCTGCTCGATTTAAACTTATCATGATATAATTCGTTAGAACTTACCATTGTACTTTATGCATCTTTCCTGCTACAGGATCAAATGAACATATTACATGTGAGTTGTTATGTTTGATGGCAGCGTTGGAGACTTTCACAGCCTTTACGAACGTCGAATTCGGCCAGTTCTGACCAGAGACAGAAACTTTACAAGGGAATTGCAAAGAGCACTTTATGGCTCCTAGAAAGTTTTCCATTTCATAGTCTGGATGGTGGTTATAGGCATAGTAGTAGTTATATGTATAGGTTGGCAGTAAACCGCCGTTAGTTGCTACTTCGTTGGTCCTTGGACAGTGACATTGATACAGTGTTTCGGTGTAGCCGATAACAATGTGATTGGTTGGGTTTTGCAGACTTTCATCGGGTAACACGCTGAAACAGGCATTTCATTTTCTTTATTGGAACATAAAAACGTGTATCTAGAACAATTTTTTGTAGACCAGTGTAGTTCATTTGCAAGACAACAACTTGAAGCCTATTTACACGTTTTAATAATAAGGATTGCTAAATGGCAAGCTTCAATACAATTGTGTGTTCTTGTAAATATTTTGACTGTGATATTTTGCGACCTTTTATTTTATTTGGGCATTTTATTGGCACTTGTATTAGCCATTTACAAAACAAAGTCATTAATAAATTACCAGATAAATTAGTTTATGTGCAGTGAAATGTGTAAGTATATACAATGTTTACACATAATACAATAATGTAGTATTCGACATATACTTTATATTGCTGTTAAAAACAATTAAAACATTATCATTATGTGCCACACATTAATATAAGTTGACATGGCTAGACGTTATGAGTACTAATCTGTTACGATATACGACAATGTAATAAATGTCCTGTTAATTGAAACTTACCGCCAACTTTTGACAAATCCATCATAATTCGCCGTAAAAGTTCCGTCTCTATGCCTAAACAGTTTGTATTCAAATGATACAATTCCATCTAGGTCCTCTAGCAGTTCATTAGATCGTTTGTTTGTTATCGCAAGTTCTAAGGTGTTTTCATCAAAGTGGCGGATGATGATAAGAGTGGCCCCATTATGAAGGCTGATTTCGTTGATATTGTGAATATCGTATCGCAATGGAGTAATACCTGGTATCCAATACTGAATGCAAACAAGTCAACCAATGTATTTTTCATAATAGAGATATGTAGTACATGCAAATTAAATCGGTGTTACTTAGTTCAAATATATAAACAATGAGTACCCGTCTCATTTAGCCTTAGTTTTGCTAGAAACGAACATGTTTACGATACTATACCGTGTAATCCCACCATCCTATATTGGACTTGTAGTGGTAATTAAAATTGGCGTATTTGTCAAAATTGTATTCGTTATTGAGAATTCCATCTTCTCCATATCCGATGTAAATGAAGCCTTCGCGACTAACTCCATTGCAGATGCTGTTGATGTAGATTTCATTGCCGTCCCGAAAGGTTACTCCACACACACACACGCCAACTGAGGGTATCAAACAGGCTTCCGTTTGAATGTGGACCTTGAAAACAAATGAAAATGTCCAACCAACTAACATACGTATTACGCCAGATACGAGGTTTAAACATTTATGATTATATAACGCATAATTACATGGATAACATTTTCCCACATATGTCCAATTCGTAAATGGGTAATAATCTTAAACAAGAAATGCAGTGTGTACTGTTTGTTGGTTTATTAAAACATGAATACCTATTATACATGTAAAGTGTGAATCAATTCATGGAAATTCGACAATTCATCAAATAATATACGGTTTCAGAATCCAATGACATACACTTGTTTATTTAAAAGGTAAAACTTTAGTTTAAAAATTGGGTTTGTTAAGTACAAAAACACACATTTTAAATAACATGAACTTAGTTTGAGTACATTTTTCAGCATAGATCTACAAACCTCTACGACGTGTTTTCTACTTCTGAAAACGAGGAATTCGCCTACGTCCGACAACGACAACACGAGCCTAAAACATTATCAGATAAAACAATATATGTAATAAACATAGCCGCCAGTGTGTTGTTCTACCGAGAATATTTAACACCTTTACTGGAGGTAAAATGTCTGCAGACTATATGCAACCTTATAGATGTATAACAAATGTTAAGACCGCAATAATACAGTGCATACCAATAGGTCTACAATGTTATACTTAATATTTATATATTTAATTATATACAAATCAGGTGTAATTACAATTACATCAAATCAGGTAAAAAATAACTTCCTGTTGTAAATTCAATCAAATTGGTGACGTACAAGTAAATATGTAAATGCATATCATAACAAGTATGTGACCTGTAAAAGATGTTTAGTATTATTTCGAAAATCTTGAATGCGTGAAACTAGTGGATTTATATATTCGACTATTGTATATGTAGTGACTAGCCTTTCTCCTCCCACTGTTTCCTTAGAAAGTACTGACGTATCCCTACCGCTATCATACACAATTCGGATTGTTTCTTTGACTTCAGAACTTGATTGATCGTTCCATATCTGTTGTGGGCAATTATAGCGATAAGGTTGTGCGTCCAATGTCACACATAAATGAATATAAGGCTAAAGCTTTAATGCCTAATACATTAAGTGAACATTTTAGCCTCTCAAAAGGCAAAATTGGTCATATTCATATGATTATTTTCATCGAAGATGTATGACATATTCCTTATAATATCATTCATACATAAACAGTAATACTTTTTATTAAATAACTAGTCATTATGTGCTCTGAAACACAACAGTTGTCACGACTTATAATACAAAGGCCTTCTTGCTAACAGTTCCTAAAGCTGTATTAGTCATCGGTCCCGGGCTGAAAAGTGATACAGATACAAAGCCCGCATGTTTAATTTGATTGGCTAATTAGACAGGTCAAAAAAAGAGATACAGATTCGCAGTTGAAATGTGTGAAACAGCAGCCATATTGTTTTCTCAGCGAGTAAACGGTGATTTGCAATTTATCTTTTTAAAATTAGCTTATTAAAATACTCGTGAGAGAAACACTGGGTTGTATGGTGCTTTCTGACCTTGGCGGGTACATGCCAATAGTAAATATTTGCTTATTTTACATGTTTACATCTTTGCACAAAAACAGTTGAAGCCAATGCGACTGTCCTCGGACAAATAACAGGGCCTGTATTAAATCACTTTTTTGGAGTAGGCTGTTTATAAATATAAGCTTGTTGCAGATTATGTGGCAGAATTTCAAAGCGAATGTGTACAGTTTGGCAGGCTGTACTGTAATGTATACTAAACACGAGGAACTGGTTAGTTTTGTCGTATCGAACATGCAACAAACCGCTTTAGTTCAGTCTATTTAATTACCATTCGAGTGAAATACATTTCAAGATTATTTAGTTCTGAATTAGTTTTTATTTTTATGTATCAAATCTATCAAAATTGTTTTTCTATTCGTGTCAATACGCTTATTGTCTTAAATATTAAAATAACTTTGTATTTAACAACACTATATTAATGTATTAATAATTTAAGCATACCCTAAAGTTAGGAATTGTGTATCCATTCCACAATTCGTGGTCGCTTGTCAGAGGTGCAAAGGTTGCAATCATAATCGAGGTCTGTGATTGAACGTCGGACGATATTACTATTTTTAAACCATTAGTCGCCGTAATATTAGCATTTAACTCAGCATCTGAGGTTTCGTTGACAATTAATTTCCAATATGCATACTCTGATAGTCCATACTTTTCCCACCTATATTTATTCCAACCATATTGTGTCAACCCCAAAATCGATAGGCCACAGATGTCTGGTATATCATTGGATGTTTCAAATGGACACTTTCCAAAAGACTCTATGTCCCATTTAATTAGACATGTTAGTTCAGTACTATTTGCAGATGACTGACAGCCAATTGGTGTTGAATGGATTGACGGTACAATGAACGCTCCTTCTGCAGATGCACCAATCGTCCACTTAAAATGAAATAAACATGATACAGTCGTCTAACTGAATAGACTTCAGCTAAGCTTTTAATTTGTAGTTCAATTACATGCCATCAGCAAATACGTCAATATGTTGATTTGATATAAGTGTTTCACATAAAGACCGTACATACAGCGTGAAAACCGGTTTGGATCTTGTTGCTAAAGAAAGGAGAAGACTTTCTCCCAAACATCGTCTCAGACCATTGGAACGAGCATTGGATCTGTCAAAAGAATATTGTTTGAAAGCACACAAGGTACACACCCTGTTACAACGGTTGCATGATCGCTTTAATGATTTTTTTTGTATATGATGAAATTGAATTTTAAAACTAACGTACCTGAAAGCCAAACATTTTCTGTCCACAATTTATATTGATGTCAGTCTCTGTCAAATCAGTTTTGTGTAGGTTGTAGCGACCATAAGGGCCAGTCGTTTTACAGTGTAATCCATCAACATACCTGAACATAAAATTACATCATACTTTCGAAATACTCGCACAGCAAATTTGCATATGTTATCACACAATAAATACTTGACAGTATTCGTACGTTTCCACTCGCTAAATTTCAAGTTGTCCTACTAAAATAAAACAGTATACATACAGGTATCAATATGATACACGAATTATCTTAATCATTAGTACAACATATCCATGTTCTTATTACTTACCAGTGAATTGTGAACAACATTCCGTCTGGAGGATGATTATATCTTGCGCATTCTGTACTGTAACAATAGTTGTGGTTATAATTGTAATATCTATCAAGCGGATGGCAACGGAAAACAACTGATGGTTTGTATATTGGTGTTAATAATTGTTCATCGATGTCTATATTGAATTGAAGATCTTGTTCAAGTTGCGCCCACCTGTCACTCGAATTGCCCACGACAACTGAAAGCTTATCTGTATCTGCAAACAGAACATTAAATGCTAGATTATAAGCGCTATTGTTTTCATCTAATGTTACATGTATATGTGATGCTATGTTTTCATATTCAACCTCGAGTTCATATCCAGTAGCAATAGGTACATAACTGTATACAATTTTACGATACTAAGATAATAGACAGAGCATCACATGGTAATTTAAATGACACAGTTAAACGTTACATTTACAAACACGTGATAGATTGGTTAATTTACTGTAGGATTTATAAATGCTTTCCTTTAACACTTTTTTAAATGATGACCAAGAGGTATTTATTATAAAATCCTCTCTTTTTCATTCACAGAAGCTTGACCATTAACCTATGAATAATTACCTATACAATATGCGGCAAAGGCAACAACAGATGGCTTCTGTAGCTTTACAAGGTATACTGCACCACACTTTCGCAACTGAACTGTCAAGTTGTATGACTTTCTGAATTCTTGAAAGCCTCCAATATGAGCTATTTTGCTGATTTCAGTTCCAGAGTCAAGTAGGTTTTGCTCGTTGTCGGTTATGTGTTCTACAGTGACAAAATACGTGTTCAACGTAGCATTAAAACTATAATCCAAAATAAAACAATTTTGCCACAAATAATATGGCACCGTTAAATTCTAATGAAAGAGTTAAAAGTGGAAACAAATCCGCATAAAATTAACGTACGTAATGAAAGTAAAAAGATTCTAGCTGTACTTATATATCGCTTAAAAATAATTCACATTAAAGTAAATGTCTCTGAAAAGTTTCTGTGATCGAGCATATCAATCAATATGAAGTGTAAGATACAGTTTAGTGTTATATAATATGTTCTAAATTCGCATAAGGAACACTAATACATGTTTTGTTCAGGTTTACCAGCTAGACCATGAATTGTTCTAAATACAAAAAATGTATTGTGTATTGTTATGATGCGCTATGAAATCACGGAGATGCAGACGCAATTCATGCAATTCATAGCAGTGTATTCCTTTAGTGGAATGAATGATTTAATGTGCATGAGCACGTTTAGTTGCATTGCATTTGTAAAAAATATTGATATTGTAAATAAATAAACGTATCCCTTATTTTGTCATCACTAATACTTCAGTCAAGTATTTTTCGTAAAATTCATACTGACATATATTATGTGCACTTTGAACTGGGGAAGAATGTAAGGCAATATTTTGGTTGTAAATAGCAATATGTTTTAGTGTTATGATTAACATCAACTGACTCCACTGCAGGATGCTGCTCTTTATTAATTCAATTAACAAAACAATATCAATAGAATTCCGTATTGTCATCATGTGTATGGTAATTTCTCTCTAGATGTTAGGACACAACGTATATTTGGCACATTATTACTTATAGACATTTAATATGCCTTCATTTTTTTGGAAACATAAAAATATAGTTTTATTGGAAAATGGTGATTTTAAAATGTCTTTATTTGTGGAAAAGTATGACTGAATTGTGTTTTGTTCTTATTAATGTAAAAATTTACACTCAATACACTGCAGTAACGAGAGAATGAGAGAATTGGTATATGACTGACTGAATATATTGCATTTAGTATTGCACTCTTCTTAGATACATTAAAAGTTAAAAAATAAAAATATTGCATTATTTTTAAATGGTTGTTTTCTTGGCCTAAAATATGCAATAAAGATATAGGTCAACATTTGGGACAATAAATAATAATTTATATTGTTAATATAATATTTAAAGCATCAATAAATTGCAACATACACATATGCTTGCTTTTTCGATTATTACTTGCAACCATTGAATTACATTATATTTATTACCACTATCAAACCATTGATCAAGTTTTGATATGTAAACAAGGGTGTCACCTTTATTTCCCCTAGGGTCCAATTCACAGGAAATTATGACATGTGAAAATTAGTCATACGGCCTACTATTGTTTTAGTACAACTGATCTCATGTCATTTCACGTTAATGTTGTTTTAGAGCCTGTTTAAATATATGGAAGACGTTTATAGTCGTGTGCAATTGAATAATAATATGTCATGAAACACATGAAAAAAATATAATTTATCACCATTAACTGAATGTACAATTGCACATAAGGACCCTTTTTCTAAATGAAGTCTGCATCATTTTAACAACTAAGCCAATACCTTCAATTGCAAAGTATTTATACTGAATTATAAATGAACGTTTATTTACAGTTTAGAATTAATGTATGAAACCTTTCCCACATTGTATGCTCAGTCAGCTGAAGGAACATATTACATATTATGATAAAATAATTTATTGTGGACCAATACTCTGGGTCGACAACCCTATATGAGATGTCTGACATTCCTTAAACTAGGCCTTTAATAGATCCCAGTGTTATACAAAATCAACATACACGGTGAGTAAATTCCCTATTCCGTATTATTTTCTAGTAGTGTATGCTTACGTAAGAATGATAGTAATATTATGATGTTATTATAACGACCCTGCCATGTGCAAACAATTAAAATATTCCTTAAATACCCCGCGTAAATTAGTAGTAACTTGCAGTCTCTTTTATGACTGTGTTCTGTCCTGATGACATGACACAATCAGTAATAAAGTTATATTTTAAATTAAAAACAGTATCTAATCCAAATTTATAAATTTTAAAACGTATGGGGCATATAATATCATAATTACGTTCCTACCAATGAGGTGAATGGGATAATAGGTTCCACATGCTCCTGGTAAACGTCCATTAAGTTTCTCTACATGGCTTATCATGAAACTTCCAATGTTGTACCACGCGTCTTTCAAACGGTCATCTCTGATTGGCGGCTCGGTCGAAGTGAGGATGTATGAAGGGGATCGGCGGTACAGATCAGGTAATGCGGAAACGAGCTCTTGACAAACATTTACTATTTAAATAGGAAATACAGATTTTTTAAGTTTCTCATCGGAAATATATTTAAATATTAAATGTGTTTTTTTTGTTATGGATAAAGAGACATATAGTTGTATTATAAATCAGGAAATTACCATTATATCGCTTTACATTCATTCAAGAAAAAAATAAAACCCATAACCTTCCGATATGCACGTATTTTCATGCTCTATAAATCCTTGAGCACAACCGCACCCAAAACTTCTGCAGACATAACTGTCTCCCAAAGCACTGCAGTCTTTGTCAGATAGACAAAACCACATCTGGGTGTAATCTACAAATATCATGAACAACTTTTAAGTTTTACATCTTAATACGATACATATAGTTTCACGTTTATCGCTTTAAATATTTATACATTTCAAAGAAGTTATTACAATGACTGAACACAATTTCATGAACGTATGCTCCATGTCAATCTCATACATTTATAAAATTAATGTGTTATAAATCTTTGTTACATTATCCCTTCGTTACACATACATTGTCTGCAAACTTGATTTTTCACATTCTGATTGATGGTCCAAGAATTAATCGTTATAATAGTATAACCAATTCGGCAAATGCATGTTTTTGAAGTGTTATTGCATACGTAGACATTAACTTCGTCAACCTTGTTTGAAGAACAATCCATGTCGCTGACACATGGCGATCCGTAAACTGAAAGGCATTGAATAATAGTTCTGTATTTAGTAGTTTAAAATTGTAACATTTGCGTATTAACTAAGCATAAACAGAAATATATATAGCGCCGTATATATTGGACAGAATGTTCATCAATTGGATAGTTCGTAAATATAGCGTTATATATATTATAATGTCAATATAACATGGACGAGATAACTATAATTATTTGTCAATATAACATATACGAGACACCTATTATGATGCCAATACAACACGTACGCGATTTACATTACTAGTCTTATATCTTAATAGAACATGTACGGGAAAACTATCATGATGTCAATGTCACATTTACGAGATATTAGTAAATAAAGCGTTATATATCAATATAACATGTACGAGATAACTATTATGATGTCAATATAAAAACATGTACGTCATAACTAATATATGCCAATTAAAAGTGTACGAGTTATATATTATGATGTCAATGTAACTTTTGCCAATTAAATATTATGATGTAAATGTGGCATGTATGAGATATATATTACGAAGTAAAAATAACATGTACGAAATATATACTATGATGTAAATATATAACATTTACGAGATAACTAACATATGTCAATATAACATTAACGATATATATATTATGATGTCAATATAACATGTATGAGATATATAATATGATGTCAATATAACATGTTCGAGATATATAATATGATGTATATATAACATTTACGAGATAACCAATATATTTCAATATAACATTAAAGAGATATATATTATGATGTCAATATAACATGTACGAGTTATATATTATGATGTTTATATAACAAGTACAAGATACATATTATCATGTCAAAATAACAGCATCCTTAGTAACGGGCTCGATACTTACTTTGAACACATGTATTCAATTCTGTGTTTCGTCTGAATCCTGATGCACATGAGCACATGTTTTCTTTGTTACAGTGCAGTACTTTGTTTGCGAAGTTCGGTACGTACTTGTATTTAATCTCGAAATACGAGCGGCGGTAATATAAGCTATCTGGATCTCCACACATGTGAATATCAGCACAGCTTGAACCGTAAACTGCAACAGATGCATTTCAAATTTATGTTAAAAAACGCACACGATATTAGGGCATATTTAAGAAATAAGTGAATACCAATTTAATTAACTTAATATATGTTATGACCCAATTAGAGATCAGTGACATAGAACGTCAGACTGCGTGTTTAAAAATTATCAGACAATATCCTGCAAATACAAACTGTTTAATATGGCACACTCCAACGGCGTCTCGTAGTACAACATTTCAGTATGTTTCGTTTTCAGATTAGTTTCTACTCGTCAAGATGCATATTTGAATCGACAGAAGTACATTTACCTGGCACGCAAGTTGCAGTATGGAGAGATTTCAACGCACTACCCTTCGGGCAGCGGCAGAATTGCCCATCATCTGTGTTTTGACATTCTAGCCCTTCATAAACGCAATCTTCATTTGAATTACATCCTGCGTCCATAACTAAGGAAATAATGTGATAACTATTCATCAAATCTATTTTTAAATATCTACACACAGGTTTACTCTAATGACACCCGTTAATATCCGCAGATGAACACAACATCTGTAAACTCGTTAGGGTTTATAACACAATTACACAGTCTTAGTTTAGTTTCATTAACATCATCAGCCATGCAAGAAGTATTTCTATTTGCTTGATTTGCTTTATTGAAAGCTATATTATGGCCTTGCATTTATAACTTATTTTTGCCATATTGGACACGCTTGAAGTTTCATGTTTATAGCTGAACTGAACAGTTAGAAGTACAATTGTAGTTTTAGTACAGAACTGATGCATTTGTTTTGTTTCAAGGAAAACCAATTGTCGTTCTGAGTGTGGCTAAATGGAAGATATATTAGTAAAATACAAAATGTAATCGGATACAAATACGTTAAATTTTACCCCATATACATCGGGCGTCCCTCAGCACAAATCCGGACCCGCAGGAACATGTACCGTCAACGCATGACGTGTTTGAATTTCGACCGCAATCCAAAGAGGACTGGCATTTGGATCCCAGATCTTTATATTATAATTCGTGTTTATATTACACGCTTGTATTGAGGTAGAAACAATAGTACGTCTACATAAACCTAGCTAGTTATACTGTAAAACGGATTACTAATGTACTAAATGTAGTGTTATCACCTATATACAAAAATAATACAAACTTAACTATAAATAATCAATATATTTCATTTAAAATGGAACATTGAATTGATTGAATTATTTGCACAAATGTTCCGTCTTTTATATTATAGTGTTATTTTAAAATTCTGGTTTCAAGTACATGTATCGATTTAGAATGGCAAGTAAGAAAGCTGATGGAAAATGATGTATGCATGCAACAGTGTATTTCTGTTTATTTAATTAACACTTTAAAAGAAAAGTAGTACCGTAGACTAAATTAAAAGCAAAGCATATTGTTGCCATGAAATTACGTATACCATTTCGTTTTGTTTTTGTCGATAAGAGTGGACTCAAGAACAACGGACACGCAAATACAATCAAGCCAGAAGGTCGTACAGCTGACACACTCGTTTTAACTATATCCGTTTGGGCAATTGTATCAACATGTATAGGCATTATTGCATTATTTTACATCGAACTACTTACATGAAGCGCAAATCCCATTCATTTCTTTAAGAACATCTGTATCGCATTTACAAGTTTGAGATTTCGTGTCACATACATAGTCGCGGTCGTAGTATTTCTGGTCACCGTTCTGAGTTAAGTCAATATACAACCCTTTGCAGTCCCAATCGCCAATGTATGGGCTGCATTTTAAGCCAACAACTGAAATGAAACGAAATTCCAAGTAAAAATTGTAAACGTAAATACGGTCTATGCTTAGGATTTGAAATCGTCATCTTTATCAGTGATCCGTACATGGTTTAACCTTGTATTTACTGTTGATTATACACATTATGCATCAATAAAACGTGGAGTCTCAACATTAGTTGTTTTTATTTATTAACTGATAAATATCTACATATTTCATAAATATTGCTATGATCATACAAGATACCTGACACACAAGACTGGTCCACTTTTCTGTATCCGTATTTACACCAGCATCCATAGTAGCATACAGAGTTATCCAGATGGCAGTCATCTGTCGTACTGCAACCAACTTAAGATACATTAAAATATGTTTGCACTATCTTACATGTATATTAAACAAACCAAACTTAATATAAACTACAGTTTAAAACTTTAAAATGAAATGTTATCATTGATATTAAACATACTTTATGTACTGTTATTCAGTAAACATTAGCGTTTAAAATAAATCATTTCAGCAAATGTAATATGCATAGACTATGAACCAATTTGTATTTAATTTATTTGCGAAAATCGACTTTTAAAAAACGTGTATAGATGTACGTGTCAAACAGATTGTGTAACAACTGCAAAATACACAGTACAAATAACTATTATATACCAGGTTAGCGAGATATATTTAACTTACCAGATCGACAATTGCCAACCACACATTGAAGCATGGGAAATCCACAGTCTGCATTTTTTGCACAAGAACCTGGAGTGAATACTTCAACATGATTGTCATCCAATTTAAATTTTGAAATACATTATTCAAAATCGTTCCGACAAACAGATATTTTGACTATTGCAAAATGCTTTTGCAGAAATAGCGTTATTTTCTAATTTCAATGCAAAGATGGTACACAAAAATGAAAACCAACGCCACATGTTCAACGTAACCTGGTGATTCGACAGAATTGCTAACGCGTATATAAACTTTACCCTTCGTACAGTAACTACTGTTTGTGTCGTTGTTGCAATGTGGATACCGAAATGAATGACAATCGTTGTCGTCCAAGCAAAAGCCGTGGATGGGTTCTGAAATCCAAACAGCATCTAAACATTGAACACCCATAAAACGACCTCTCTAACTTTATAATAGAACATACTGTTTTATTATATAGCTTGGAAGGCGGAACACATTGATGGCAAACATATATCCATACAAAGCAGAGCATAGTACTTATTTGTAATTTATAATTAAAAATATATTATAGAACGTTTTTAAACACAATAACGTGTTAAACTATATAAATTAACCGTGGACATATTGAAACAACAGTACAGTTACCTCTAAATGTGAAACAATGGGGAATGTAAATGAAAGCGTATAACACTGGTGAGTAGTATGTGGTCAATCAATTAAACGTCTATATGGTGTACTTAGTATCAGTATAGTGTCTAGAAAGTTGTACTAATATATACAAACATGATATTATTAACTGCGTACCTGTCAACGTGAAGAAGAGTAACAAATAAACATGTTGCCATTTTTGTCCACCCATATTAGAAGATCTAGATCAAACCTGAAACTAAACTAGTTTTCGTTATTCACTTCAATTCATAGTTTATCTATATTCAATCTGTTTTAAGTTCTGCCCGATTATTTAACATGTATACGTAATGCGAAATATTTCATTTGTTTTAAGAGTTAATACCGATATCGTACTAGCTGAAGATTCAGATAGTATAAGATTGTAACGTCGTAACATACTCTAAATAATTACATTCAATAATGTAAATTAAGAAATATTGTTCGGTTTAATATACAAGCATCACAACGACAAAATTGTTGTTTATGTGCCGATAAACAGCAATATTGCGAAAATTATTTCAATTCTAACATGATCTGATAAACGAATGTCAGTAATTACATTGAGAACGACATTTTACTAAGCACCACCCATCTTCTCGCGCGAACGTTCCAACGCGCCTCAACGTTGTTACAATGTGGTCATCCACTGATACAAGTTCATTATAACGTCAATTTTATTGATGAAAAAGGAAAGAATGACGTCAATATCGGACATTGTTTCGCGTTGTTTATTAAGTAGTTTAACAATGATCAATTTATTCTTGGTCTTCACTATTATTGTTATAATAATAATAATGATAATAATAATAATAATAATAATGATAATAATAATAATAATAATAATAATAATAATAATAATAATTATAGAACCTTTTTAAACACAATAACGTGTTAAACTATATAAATTAACCTTAAATTTACTAAGCACCACCCATCTTCTCGCGCGAACGTTCCAACGCGCCTCAACGTTGTTACAATGTGGTCATCCACTGATACAAGTTCATTCTAACGTCAATTTTATTGATGAAAAAGGAAAGAATGACGTCAATATCGGACATTTGTTTCGCGTTGTTTATTAAGTAGTTTAACAATGATCAATTTATTCTTGGTCTTCACTATTATTGTTATAATAATAATAATGATAATAATAATAATAATAATGATAATAATAATAATAATAATTATTATTATTATTATTATTATTATTACTATTATTATTATTATTATTATTATTATTATTATTATCAAGATATGATACTTACGGTTTAAATAGGACTATCCATCCGACTGGCACATAAAGTTTCAGAAGATTTACAAATATTTGTATAATTACTTTAGAGAAGCGTGCAATCGATTGCGATTAGAAAGTTGTTTTACCAAATCAAATAAGTTGAATATAAACGTTGTTGATTTTTTTGTCAATTATTTGCCAATTATATATAACCTTGCCGAATGGGGATTTTTAATTGCATGTTTGTGATCCTTTGATCATTTCTGTCCGGTCTCGACCAGATATTGATTCAAATTATATTGGTGGGTGTCTGTTATTATTAAGCAATTACTGAATTCCTTTAACGCTGTTTTATTATAGAGTGTTGCTATTATCATGCATATAATTTTTTGGGGGTAAAATAATTATAAATATGCCGCATTAAAGTTTTCTTTTATAAACAACGCTATGCATGGATATTAGACTATGCATAATGTTGAACGCCATACATTATTAGCGTCACCCACACATGCAGAACATTATAACAGCTCCACACATTATAACGTATTTCAGTTTGATCTCATTTGTTCATTTGTAAGATTTTTTCTTATTTATAATATATCATTAATTGTCCTAAAGGGACTTTTTTCATTCATTTGCAATTTGGCAATTTGTAAACGTTTTGTCACGGGTTCCAACAAGAAAATTACATAATTTATAAAGAAGTGAAATAATACTCATGCAAAGAAATACTTTGGAAACAATATTTCGTTTATGAATAAACGCCAACGAAATGAATTAAATGATTTATAACGTTATTATTGACATTTTTTAAATTATGAGTATAAATTACATAGCTTTCAAAGTACACTTTGATGCACATAATTCAGTGTTTCCCAGTGGTAAGCGCGACATACTTGACCAGAGTTGGTAGGTTCAAATCCCGGCAAAGGGACTATTTTTGTTTATGGTTTTAGTTTTTTGTTTATTGTTTTAGTTTTATTAAATATTTTTGGTATTGTTTGTAGTCCAGATGCTTTAGTTTAGTTGGCGGAACGCACAGCTATTATCAAGTTAATAAGTGACAAACAGGCAGTAAATACGTTTGGTTTTAAAGTTTACATAAGACCCACGATCAGTTTCACCAATCTTTTCAAATTAACCCCGTATCGTGTGTTAGTTTAAGTGCACATGTATCAAATAACTAAACCAGATTTTCGGGATTTAAACAAACATAATGTCAGCAAACAAGAATATCTAGGAGCATAAGGAAACTAACTGAATGGCAAATATTCGGTATTGGTTGTAGTAATAAAGTGTTGCACAGCCAAATGTGTTTTTATTGTGTGGAGATGGATGTTACATCAGTCAGTTTGTTTGACAGTCATTCGCTTCTTTATGTCCACAAATTTTAAACAAGGTCTGTCCGCAATGGTTCAAAGCTCCCCAAATTTGCTTATATCACGAGAATTTAAATTTCACGGCTATAGCTGGTGCAAGAGTTTGTCGCAGTTGCGGACAAAGTGTTGCAATATACTCACCACCTTATTGTGCCACACACACTCGCTGGTATGGACTTCCTAGACCAAGCTGCAAAAGATGCCGTCTTTTAACTTGCTGTTGTAAGACAAAGATGTTTATAAGAATGGGGTAGTTGTTAGAATCGTATCAAGTAAAACAGCGCCTTATAAATATCCTTGCTATATCTTGTTACAACCCGAACCTTATGAAATAATTATATTTGGTGATTACCTTTGATCTTGTTTAAACCAGACACAACTTGGGCAAGTACATTTATCCTTTGTGTAAAGCACCTGCACAAAGTAGATTTTGTTTTCACTACGCTAATGCATTTGGAAATGGTATTTCATTTCACAAATTTCATTGAGAATACAACCCATTGCACGATAAAACATCCGCTTTAAAGCGATCATGTTGAGTGTTTAATGTTACAGCACCGATGAAAAAATTCCTGTTTAATAGATTTTATCTTAGCGCACATTAGACAATGATTATTGTGGTACTATTTAGTTTGGAATGTTGTTTACACATGTTTATTTACATTTACCTTTCATGGATAGTGCATGTTTTGATGTTAGCCGTATGATATTTAAGTAAATAAGATTACTGTTGGATTTAAGTTAATAAAATTATTGTTGCCAATTAATTAATATGATTTAATATGATTAAAATGAAACTGTCAGAATGACCCAACAGGTTTATTATGTCAACAGCAATAAGTATGATATGTACATGAATATCTGTAGTAAAACAGGCAGATAAATACGTATTAAAAATGTATTTAGTTTAAAGTAAATTATCAATTTGGCAGAAATAGCGATATTTATCAAAACTTGACCATGCATTCAAGTGACTTATTCTGTTTATCTCAACATTAATATTCACGTGCGATGTTTCATAATTAAACCACATGCTTCTTGTGTGAATTTCGCTAACGTGAAATACATGAAACTTTAACCTTCTACATAATTATCACTGCGCATGCATTTACATATATTACAAATCCACCAACGTATACGCATTAGTTTCCGCATTTGAATCGTGTTAGTTCAATATATTTCGCTGAAAATAAAGTTTAAAATGTTAAACAATAGCCTCGCAAAACTTCCAACCAATTAAATTATCCTATCCTAAACAGTCTAAATGAAAATTTATAATAGCTAATAGAGTTAATAAATCCAGGTCAATTTGTTTGATCTGCAGATCAATGCAAATAAGTGCCATTCGACTTGAATTCCTCCCTCCACATTTTAAAATAATCGGTACATTTTTAAGACGCACTCGTTGGTACCCCATTAACCATCAACATAGTTGTTGAATTTGTTGTTTCTTGTTTGTTATATTAAATAAATAATTTTCGATTTACAGTTGTTATCGGCAAATAAACAACGATTTAAAGTTCTGAATTAAACCCCATAGGGCGTTAGCCCAAGTGGTGTAATATACCGCATAAGAAGGAAAAATCGTTGTTTATTAACCGATAAGCAACGATAATGCGAACATTATTTCGATTCTAACATGGCCTGACCACATTTTTTGCATTTTCAATGCGAACTAGATTTTACAGTTTCGGAACTAGTGTTTCGGGTTGTTTACTGGTAGTTTTACAAGGGTGCATTTTGCTCTTTGTCTACAGAAGGTTATGCGATTGTCATGTTAGAATTATTATGTCTTTTGTTGTTTGTTCTTGAACGCGTTATGAAAGAATATGATCACGTTGGCATAGTATCTGTTCACGTAATTTTATGTGGTTACTTTAGTGCATTATTTTCTTTGTCAGGCTCTGTCTTGTCTTGTGCGACATCTATTGTGTGCATGAAACAAAAATGGTGAATGCAGTGTTGAATGCAGTATTGAAGATGCGGCGAGGCTTGTGTTATCACTCACATCACCAACCTGGTTTGTTCAGCTACCTTTTACGGTGTTTTGTTCGCAGAAATGTTTTGCTATTGAGAATGCATTAGTTGAAATGTTTACGTTTGCAACGAAGTAAAGTAGGCGTGCAAATATTTGCTTCATACATTGTATTCAAATAAGACCGGCGTAAACTTACCTTATTTGCACATGATGTTATTCTTCTATTATATGAAAACACAATAATATTTGAGCTTTTATGATGCGCACAGTGTATCTTGACGAATGTCATGTGATCAACGCTGTTCAAATAGCTGAAATCAAAATATCGGCTTTTTCATCATTTTGAAAAAGGCGTACTATCTGCCGTTGTCTTACGTTAATTAATTTAAATATTGTTATTATGACGATTACGTAATCGGAAAGTATGGTTGACACTTATAGTCTGTTGATACGATGCTATGTCTACAAAAGGGCCCCAAGAGGACCAATTGCAAACGATCTGAAATTATTACATGAATTTTGGCATATAATGAAGGTTAAACAAATATATACATATTATGAGAAAAGAGTGTACGCATTGTGAGAAACAAATCCTTATTTAATGTTGGTCGTGTTTGTTCCTTTTTTGTTTACATTTCGACGTGAGATGTTTTATATAAACATAGTATAAAAGTGTGATTTTACAATTCAGAATAGCGCAGATGTTCATGTGCAGTTAAATGTTATTTTTCTTACAATTCGGACGTCATGTGTTGTATCCTGTTGTTTTTTGTTCATGTATTGTTGTTTATTTTTATCACGAACTTCATAATGATGTATATAAATCATACTTTATTTATGGTGTAAGCCGTTGTTTGCTCATTTCTGTGTCATCATAACGGTAAAACCAATAAAGTGAGCTATTGTAATAAAATTTCATATATACATACATTATAGCAAGACCTTGCTTGGGATTGCATATTGTTTGCGTGGGGTCAAGATCAAGAGATGCGGCTTAGCATTACTTAGGGGATTGATAAGGTAAAGGCCACCATTTCTTAAAATAGATCATATGCTTTCTGCTCAATAGCTCAATAGTGGATTGAGCTATTGTTATACCGGTAAATTTTTTTCACTTTCATAAACATACTTCAGTTCATGGTCAGTATTATTAAATGTTCTAATTAAAAACTAAAAAAGCAATTTCTTAACTTAAGTTGTACTTTAGTGCAATAACTAGCCATAGGTGTATGACCATCTCCATGCACCCAGATTTTTCTTTCATTATTGTGCTGACTTTTATGCATTTTGTTTGAAACATTTGGTTTGTGTGCAATTTCCACGTTTCTTGTTCCTTACATTCCATTAGTATACTGCTTCGTGAAACAGTTTTGCAAATTACCGTCTATATAGCTAATTCTATCAGAAATATGCCAAATGTCTCCCATACCTAGCACGTGTATATGAACATATTTGTTTCGTATAGAGAATAAATGCCAAGAAGCCGTTGCACAATTACCCGATCTGCACCGCCGTTCTCAGACTTACATTCTCACCTCTATTCAACCGCCCATTTGAGACGACCGACTAGAAGACACGTGGTGCAACATTGGAACTAACATGTTTAGTCACGAAGAGAAACTCAAAGGACATTTACCAGGGGCGTGCGGAACTTATTATCCGATATATCATCTTGGTATGATTTCCATTTACAACTAATTTATATTTAGTGTCAAGTCCTTTTTCGACCATATTAACACATTTTTTTAATGTGGGGCTTTGAAAATCATATCCTTGTATATTCTTATTTAGAATGGATTGATCCTAATGATCAAAAACAACTAGACAATGGATCCAAAATCCGCAAACGTGTGCAGATAGGAGGTTTTCCAAAACACGATATTTTACAAAACATGTCGGTTCAGTTACGCAAGTGTGGATCGGAGTCCTTGGTAAAGCTGCCCATTCCTTCAGTTGCCTTGCAGCCTATTGTATAGGTATGCCGCCATTGTGGCACCTTTAAATACCTTATTCAAATATATAGAGAATTCTTCAATTTAGACTAACACAATACTTTAATAAAATTTACTAGATGAAAAGTAACATTAATACATTTGTAACCGGTGTTACGGAGCTCAATTATTTTCTGTTTTTCTCCAAAATTTAAAATACGGTAGATGTCCAAATACAGTTAGTGTCTGCCGGTAACTCGACCGAGAGGTGGTCGTATCTTCAAAAAGGTCTACAGTTTCAGATTGAATCAACCGAAATATACATGCCATACGTGGTCTTCCGTTGCCATCCTCTTGACAGATGGTACAGTAATAATGTTAATAACTATGTTGAGTGTGAAGGTTGCAACAGATATTCTATAAACAATAACGCTTTTACTATACGATTCACTGGTATGTAGTTGTACATAGTATGTAAGTGTGTAGATTGTGGCCTGTTGTTTCTAAACAATAGTATTGGAGTTTATCGAGTTTGTTGTTGTATGGGAGATAACACGCAATGTGTTATTTTGGAGTAAAACTTTATTGTCTAAAATATTGTACAAACACTCAGCATCATTAGTAAGTAAATCTAATTGGATTGTCTCTAAAATAGTATATTAGTTAGTTCTAATAATATGTGTGCAAATTTGAAACATTTGAATGTTAAAAATAATCAGTTAATTACAAATGTGACTAACATGTGAGCAAGTTTTTACGATTAATAGGTACACGTAGATGCTATAATTTTTTGTAAACTGTTCATGTTTACAGCCAAAATTGTTACAAAAATTGAATATATAAAGTATATATCATAAATCGTATATATGTCTATGAGGAAGGCAAATGATTTCTACATCTTATCACAAACATGTGTTTAATGATGTGTAGCAAAAGATGACTAAGTTTAGTCAGAGTCGCAAAACAAACAATTTAATGTGATACAGTAATATTATTTTGATGACGCATAAGCAAAGAACTGGGGTGGATACAAATAATTATTTATTGAAACGGCCAACATATTAAAAATAACATGAAGGCTTAATGAATGTTTAAAGTAGACAGTTCATCATCAAAATTAATATGCGCACATTATATATACACAAAGCACCCTATACATGTTAGCGCCTACACTTGTTTGACTGGTTTATATTATATACCGTGCCATACTATCACTATAAATATTAATAAAATAATTATTATGTATTATCATTAATATTATAATATATCCAAATAAATGTCTATGTATTTTGATGCACTTTTAAAGTACAGCTGTCAAAAAGTGCTTCTACTTATTTTTATTTATGTCTTAATGCCGTTACATAGAACGTGTTTATTATGAACCTAAACAATTATATTTTAATGTCTGTTCGTCTTATGCTCTTATAACTGTTCAAAATATATATAAACGGACGACGAGAACTCACGCAAATGTACCCAACTTGAAACAGGCAATGAGTTATCATTTGATCATGTTGGTTTCGTACGGATAGCACACGGATAGCACAAGAGGTCGGACAACAGGACGTATTTCTACAGACATTCTCAAACCGCTTAAAAGACTGTCCGATCCAAAACAAAGCGCTCATCTATAAACTGTACAAATCTGTAATGACATCAGAAACCTATATTTCTGTTTCAATATCGTATTTATATAAATGACGTTAGCAAATTTGCGGTGCTCGAATCACGAACTGAACATACGTAGTATGTAGACACCTCAACATTGATAGGGTATACATATTTTGTCAGCGCTGTCTTAAAAATAATGAGTTGTCTGTTGAAAATGAAATCAATGTTGTTATAAACTGTCCATGACATTATGAACTACGTGAACACTAATTCAAAGAATAGCGTAAGTGTAGTGTACATCCACAGACTAAATTTATAAAGATAATGTCGGATGGCAATAACACTAGTGTATTACTCCTCTCTAAATTTCTCCATTAAGCTTTTATAAAACGTTCAATGTGTAAAACGTAAATATATACAGGTAATGGAGACTATAAGCACAACTTTTACAAAATTACAACATTGTGTAAATTTGTTATTGTCTCAACTATCTTTAGAAATATAAATTGTTTTATCATCATTTAGTTATTTATGTAACATAATTATTTATCTTCCGTAAAGTGCACGTCTTGTATTCGTATTGGACATCAATTACAATAAAATCGTTGTATTTGGGTAAAAGGCCATATGAGACAAATAAACAGTATTGTTATTGGTATTTGGAAGGTGCAGTCCTTTTTTTCACACCATGCCGATGTTCATGACAATTTGGCTAATTAATTCTGCTAGCATATTGAAGCGCCAAGAGATTTTGTTTACACTGCACACGAATAGGTCGTAACAGTCGGCCTATTAAAGCAGCAATCCAGAAATTTGTTAACAAAGATAACACTTTGCACAAATCGTTTCTAATGGACATCTTACCGATAAAAATAGATAACAATCGCATTGAATTCGGTAAAATAATGCCATGGGAAGCAAATCGTTGATGCTTAATTAAACAGGTTTAAGGAGTGCGAGTGTCATTGTATTACAATATTTATTTAAAACTATATCATTTTCTTATAAACAATATTATGAGAACAAAACTATATTTAATACAATTTTAATAAACATTAGAGTATTAGTTTTCGTAACATATAAAAAAGAAGAAATTTCATATTATGCACAATAAATGTTCATTTCAGACAGTAATAAACGTTATAGTCAACGAGTTAAGCTTATGTGTTCCTGCAAGAAAAAAAAGAACATCAAACTCTAGCCGCATAAAGAAACAGTCGTTTCAAACACAAAACAACTGTACAAATGTCAAATGAAAACGACAGAACTATTATGCTGGTCTGGTCGTTAAACCGTTTGCTTCAGATTGTTAACAACCTCATTGTGTTTACATTAATATGTTAGAACACGTAGTTATTAGTTATTATAACCTCCACATACAATGTATTCAGTGGCTGTCGCCAACATTACTATAACAAGCATATTATTTATATTATTCCGGATATCAATTCCACGGCATAATTACGGTACATTTAAAGTAATATATCACATAATAGCTGGAATATCAAGAAAACCATCTAAGCCAGGTGTACTGAAAATACATTCTCAACGCTGGAAAGGTCAATTTGTTGTAAATGTGTCGTCGCAACTGACAGTCGGTCATGCAAATCAAGGCGGTACACCGCACCGGAAGTGCTGAAACTTTGCTGTTTTGCATTTAACGACATCCTCTGTTCAGACAGAACCCTTTGCGTTCCATGCTTATGCGACAGCACGTGGATGAAGTGCGACATCGTTTGTGGGTTCGGAGAGGATGCGTTCGTTGTCGTCACCAAGTTGATGTTGACCACGTAATTTCCTGGTCGCCGTATGAAGACTTCACCTTCATCGTGTAGATGTGTAATGTCTTGGTTGGTAGGTCCGACTAGTGTCTTTCCGTCCTTGTTCCATACCAACTTGACATGCCCTACAAGATGATAGCTTAACATTTTGGAGAAGGTGACTCTATGTATATGGTTAACGTTTGGGCAATCGCAATATAATTCAAATGATACGTACCTAATTATAAATTAAATATTATAAATATTTGTACGCCGTCTTGTATATAACCTATACAGTATGCATGTTCATTGAGTGTAAATTGTTATGTTGCTACAATAATCCTTAACAGCACATACTTTGTTTACACATAAACCTACTTTGCATCAACTACTTTTTTCAAGTTTGCTCTTTTTAAGAAAATACCTTCTTCAATTTAAAAAATATAAGCATGTCCAAATACCTTATAATAAATACAATATAGCTTCTTATTATATGTATAATATAGCTTGGAAATAACGCTCCGCATATAAACGCTATTCACATATAAATAGAAACATTGTTTAGACTTCAAATACCTCCTTTTGGTTTTGTTCCGGTGATACCAACAAGCTTGGCGTATGGACTAATCTTAACGTGGGACTCGCACAATAAGTTGATCACGTGCGGATAAGCTGAACAAATAATTGTTAATATCATAAATATAAAACTATACGATGCCAATGGATACCAATTGATTTACAACATTACGACAATCCATAGTTATTCTTAAGCACAAAATTATAAAATATATACAGTAAAATAAAAAATGATAAAGTAGGTTTTTAATTAACTGATAATAAAAACGTGCATATATAATAAAGTATAAGTATTTGTACACAAACTAATTCAAAACCCTGAATAAAAAAACGTATTTATACTTCTTTATTAAGAAAGCATACAATACATATATTGCGGGGTTAAATTATGCATGGATAAAGTTAACGCCATGTATATGTCGTTGCATGTTTAATAAATATTTATTGATATTTGTCTTTGAAATATACTCACAATGCCTGTTTTGTCGATAATAAACTTCCAAAATTTGCTGCAAACGAGGAAAAACAATTAGCTTTATTTCAATTTATACATGGGTAACATTTGATATCATTTAAACAGTAAGAATATGATATGATAATTGCAATTTCACCGGTCGACAAATATTGGCACTTATAGACCGTATACCGCTCACGCCGTATATAGCCTACGTTTGAGCTGTATACGTTAGTTGAAAACGTATACAACTTACGGTGAGGCATATTCGTTGCTTAGCAACGTATACAGCTTACGTTAGCTGTGTACGTTGGATATATACATATACTTTTGAAATAGGTCTTTGGTGTTAACGTATATAGCTCACATGATGAGTGACTGGTATAAAGCAAAATACTAGTATAATTGATTGTCATCACCAGCATCATAAGCTTCGTCGTAGCAGTAGAAGAAGTAGCAGCAGCAACGGCAGTAGCAGATGCAGTAGTAGTTGTAAGAGTACTACATATATAGACACATACAACCAATCATGGGGCTTTCAATGAAATATAAAAAAACATAGGCCTAATTGAATTTAAAACAGAAATCATTATCAAAATCTAGTTGAAAAAGCGACAGTAATAGCAGCTCCTCCACCTCAACATCTCAATAAACATCATTTAACTCAGAAGCGGTCTCAAAACTTGTGGTAAATAGAAACAAGTGACCACGGCCATTATATCGCTCACCTGACAACACCTGTATTAAGAACCAGGTATTATGAGCCCCGCCCTTGTCCCCCATGTTCACAATTTTAAAGGGCCAACCAAAAAGCATCTGTGCAAAACTACATTTAGAGTCCAATAGTTTCAAAAAACAAGACTTTCAGAGTTTCTCTGATCCTTATGTTTTTCACAATTTATATAGAGGGTCATCTAAGGAACATTTGTGCCACATACTTCTTTCAAATCGAACGTGCATTGTTTAGGAAGATTTGTAAAGTTTCCCACATGGACATAAACGGAAAATAAGCCTCATCCCCGTGGCAGCCATGTTTTCCACTGAGTTCAATACATTTCGCACAAGGAGAACATTACATTGTGTGCCAAATTATTTTTTTATCAGACGAGTAATTTTTGAGAAAACGAATAATGGCTGTTTTCCTTTTGGTTGCCAAGGCAACCAGAGGTTTAAATGAAATGACAATATTTTAGAAACTTCAGTAGAGGACCACCCAAAGATCATTTCTGTGAAATGTCTTATAGTTGAATTTGGCTCAGTAATTTCAGAGGAGTTGTCGTTTGAAATAATTGTGGACGAACGGGATGACGCAAGACCGACGCCGGACCAATAGGATACTAACAGCTCAAACTCATCCACTGTAGTATAATAACCCAGTAATTTTTCTAATAAAAGTTAATGCGATTGAAGGACGAATGAACAGCAGAACGGGCGGACGGGCGGATGGACAGCATGGCAGAAGGACAGACAGACAGAGACACTATTTCTAATACAGCAGCAGCAGCAACAAAAACAACACAACTACAAACATGCATTCGCAACACTGTGTTTATGCTGATGCTGATGATGTTGTTGACGACCACGACAATTATGATAATGATGATGATCAACGGTGAGCTGTATTCGGTGTAAGCTGTATACGGTTTTATAGTCAGCGTTTACAGCTCACCCAAAAAACTGTATACGGTCTAACAAGGCACTTTAAACTGCAGCTATACAGATGATAATGATGATGATGGTGCTGCTGCTGCTGATGATGATGATACTGATGGTGGTGTGGTGGTGATGATGCTGCTGCTGCTGATGATGATGATGCTGATGATGATGATGGTCGTGGTGGTGGTGGGGGCTGGTGGGGGGGCTGGTGGTGGTGCTGGTGGTACATATGGTAAGCTTACTGATACTAACTAACCTTCCTTGCCGACAAACGAAGAATATCTTTCGCATTTCCACAGCACGTCATCTGTTTGTTGCAGGGCCTCAATATGACTGGAAATATCCTCTGGGTCGTAATAGGGTTTAAGTTCCGTACAGTTTACACACAGCTGTGCTGCATGGGAAGCTGCATTGGCATTTCTCGCGCCCCTCCAGTGTATTGTCAGCCCCGAGAAGACTGCTGACATCAGCAATATGGCACAACAGAGCAGTAAGCTAAGACACTACAACAATAATGAATAATGTGAATATTAATAAATATAAAATATATAAAACTCCAGTTTTATCAGCAGGAGATAAATACGTATTTAGATCCTAAAGTGGGAAAATGTAAGGAATAAACTTGTTTTCATTATGTCGTCTTAATATATTGCATGGGATTTGCATCAATATTTGATTCAGAATAAGAATTCATATGTAAGTCTCGTTTTTTAAGCAGCTAACACATCAATTAATTAAACAAGCTTGTAAAGAAATGAACACATGTGGTCAATATTTCAGATGCATGTATCCAAACAGGAAATTTGACCGTCCTTAAAAGCTTTGTCTAATACAAAGGTGTCAACTATTAGTACAACCTCTAATCTCCGTATCTACTTGCAATACATTTGAAATTAAGATTCAAGCAGAAAGATTAATTAAGTCATTTACAAGGATTGATGTGTTTAACCGCATCGTTCAAGCAAACACGTTATACAATTTATATGACAAAGTGGCATTTTTAAATCAAATCGATGCTTCATGTTAAGCCGACTCTGATTTAACAGATTTAACACGAAAATAAAAGAGAGAATCAATTCTTCTTTAGATAAAGTGTGTTCGCTAAGCTAAACTAGTCAAGTAGAATATCAAAGCTATTTAAAATGTAGGTCGCTTTGCATTTAACGTGTATAGGTAGATATTTTTACAGCGAATTTTACACTCAGTGACATAACACAGTATTGATAAGACGGTCTACGCACGTATTTGAATATATCGGTTTACATTTATAGTTAAATCATGTCAACATTTAGCAAATATGCCCTCACCAAAAAATCAACTTCAGGGTGTTTCGAATGTAATGCTTTTGATGGTTGGTTGTTGTTGTTTTTCTTCATGTATGTATTATTCGATCACTCTAGCAACAACGAGAATGTGTGTGGAACTAATATTTACGATTGTGTTTCGAAACCAAACGATGTGTTGGAATATAAAACCGTCTTCTTTTAATAGGGTTGTTAGCCAAATTCATTTAAACTAGAGAATCAATGCCTCAATTAATGAAAAACATCTTAAATCGAAATGTGCATATATGTATGAGCAAATACGTGTATGTTTACTCTTAAGATCGAAACTAGCAAACCATTAAAAATATCACCTTCATTATATTATACACGCGCTTTGCCTATCCAAACATATACATGCAGGTGTTTATACACGACTTTTCTTCAGTTAGAAAAGTCAGTTTAAACAGTTTAAACCATACACCCGCTTACTTTCCCCTTGCGGTATACACTAACAACTGTAATCTCCTACCAGAGTTGTCGTTCGTTGCTCTCACCATACACCTGTGCAATTGGCTCAATGACACAAATGTATTAAAGCACGTTTGATTGTTAGGACCACAAGCATAGAAATGTTGTTTTGTTAACTATCATAAATGGGGAAAATTAATAATTGTGATTTCTATTATTGGAACTATTTTCATGTCCATTTACGCAGATGCAATCAGTTCACAGATGTAAACACAATGGAGAGAGTTGATTGTGCGTTGCATTTCAATGTTATGATCATGTCACAAAAGCCACGTACATGAGCTGGGACTACTTTTCGAGCCAACTACATAGGACAATGCAGTGCAGCCGATGTACAACAGATTGTAACCACTGCCACCATAGTCCGCGCTGCGGTTACAGTAACCCCTGCCAACAAGAATAGATTTATTAAATTTAAATTTTAAATGCATGTATATTGAGGTTTAAACTAAGAAGCAAAAAAAGATAAATAAAATAATAAACATACCAAAGCAACGGTGGCCACTTTGTTTTCTTCATGTAATTTGATTTTAATACGGGCTGTGTTTGGAACAAGCCCAATTTATGTGTGGAAATTGAGTTTAACTATTTAAACGTTGTCGATTAGTGAAAGAGGGTAGGAGGTATAGTTAGGGTGTAAACTCTTGTGTTACAAATTACAATGATACAGAGGCGCTCATTACATATACAAATGCATGTACATTATAATCTTGTATAATCAATGGCAGTTTCCTGAAATGAAGCCCGATTGTCAGTTCCCAAAGATTTGTTTCGGTCTTCATTTATTTATGGTGCAATTTAACAAGATTATCAATTGTCAAGATGTGTATTTGCTTTCACATGATTCACGGTGTACATATCAATAGCAGTTTCCTGAAATGAAGCCCGATTGTCAGTTCCCAAAGATTTGTTTCGGTCTTCATTTATTTATGGTGCAATTTAACAAGATTATCAATTGCCAAGATGTGTATTGGCTTTCACATGATTCACGGTGTACATATCAATAGCAGTTTCGTGAAATGAAGCCCGATTGTCAGTTCCCAAAGATTTGTTTCGGTCTTCATTTATTTATGGTGCAATTTAACAAGATTATCAATTGTCAAGATGTGTATTTGCTTTCACATGATTCACGGGGTACATATCAATAGCAGTTTCCTGAAATGAAGCCCGATTGTCAGTTCCCAAAGATTTGTTTCGGTCTTCATTTATTTATGGTGCTTATTAACAAGACTATCAATTGTCAAGATGTGTATTTGCTTTCACATGATTCACGGTGTAAATATCAATAGAAGTTTCCTGAAATGAAGCCCGATTGTCAGTTCCCAAAGATTTGTTTCGGTCTTCATTTATTTATGGTGCAATTTAACAAGATTATCAATTGTCAAGATGTGTATTTGCTTTCACATAATTCACGGTGAACATATCAATAGCAGTTTCCTGAAATGAAGCCCGATTGTCAGTTCCCAAAGTTTTGTTTCGGTCTTCATTTATTTGTGGTGCAATTTAACAAGATTATCAATTGTCAAGATGTGTATTTGCTTTCACATGATTCACGGTGTACATATCAATAGCAGTTTCCTGAAATGAAGCCCGTTTGTCAGTTCCCAAAGATTTGTTTCGGTCTTCATTTATTTATGGTGCGATTTAACAAGATTATCAATTGTCAAGATGTGTATTTGCTTTCACATGATTCACGGTGTACATATCAATAGCAGTTTCCTGAAATGAAGCCCGATTGTCAGTTCCCAAAGATTTGTTTCGGTCTTCATTTATTTATGGTGCAATTTAACAAGATTATCAATTGTCAAGATGTGTATTTCCTTTCACATGATACACAGTGTACATATCAATAGCAGTTTCCTTAAATGAAGCCCGATTGTCGGTTCCCAAAGATTTGTTTCGGTCTTCATTTATTTATGGTGCAATTTAACAAGATTATCAATTGTCAAGAAGTGTATTTGCTTTCACATGATTCACGGTGTACATATCAATAGCAGTTTCCTATAATGAAGCCGATTCTCACTTCCCAAAGATTTGTTTCGGTCTTCATTTATTTATGGTGCAATTTAACAACATTATCAATTGTCAAGATGTGTATTTGCTTTCACATGATTCACGGTGTACATATCAATAGCAGTTTCCTGAAATGAAGCCCGATTGTCAGTTCCCAAAGATTTGTTTCGGTCTTCATTTATTTATGGTGCAATTTAACAAGATTATCAATTGTCAAGATGTATATTTGCTTTCACATGATTCAAGGTGCACATATCAATAGCTGTTTCCTGAAATGAAGCCCGATTGTCAGTTCCCAAAGATTTGTTTCGGTCTTCATTTATTTATGGTGCAAAATTTAACAAGATTATCAATTGTCAAGATGTGTATTTGCTTCCACAGGATTCACGGTGTACATATCAATAGCAGTTTCCTGAAATGAAGCCCGATTGTCAGTTCCCAAAGATTAGTTTCGGTCTTCATTTATTTATGGTGCGATTTAACAACATTATCAATTGTCAAGATGTGTATTTGCTTTCACATGATTCACGGTGTACATATCAATAGCAGTTTCCTGAAATGTAGCCCGATTGTCAGTTCCCAAAGATTTGTTTCGGCCTTCATTTATTTATGGTGCAATTTAACAAGATTATCAATTGTAAAGATGTGTATTTGCTTTCACATGATTCACGGTGTACATATCAATAGCAGTTTCCTGAAATGAAGCCCGATTGTCAGTTCCCAAAGATTTGTTTCGGTGTTCATTTATTTATGGTGCAATTTAACAAGATTATCAATTGTCAAGATATGTATTTGCTTTCACATGATTCACGGGGTACATATCAATAGCAATTTCCTAAAATGAAGCCCGATTGTCAGTTCCCAAAGATTTGTTTCGGTCTTCATTTATTTATGGTGCTTATTAACAAGACTATCAATTGTCAAGATGTGTATTTGCTTTCACATGATTCACGGTGTAAATATCAATAGAAGTTTCTGAAATGAAGCCCGATTGTCACTTCCCAAAGATTTGTTTCGGTCTTCATTTATTTATGGTGCAATTTAACAAGATTATCAATTGTCAAGATGTGTATTTGCTTTCACATAATTCACGGTGTACATATCAATAGCAGTTTCCTGAAATGAAGCCCGATTGTCAGTTCCCAAAGTTTTGTTTCGGTCTTCATTTACTTGTGGTGCAATTTAACAAGATTATCAATTGTCAAGATGTGTATTTGCTTTCACATGATTCACGGTGTACATATCAATAGCAGTTTCCTGAAATGAAGCCCGATTGTCAGTTCCCAAAGATTTGTTTCGGTCTTCATTTATTTATGGTGCAATTTAACAAGATTATCAATTGTCAAGATGTGTATTTGCTTTCATATAATTCACGGTGTACATATCAATAGCAGTTTCCTGAAATGAAGCCCGATTGTCAGTTCCCAAAGTTTTGTTTCGGTCTTCATTTATTTGTGGTGCAATTTAACAAGATTATCAATTGTCAAGATGTGTATTTGCTTTCACATGATTCACGGTGTACATATCAATAGCAGTTTCCTGAAATGAAGCCCGATTGTCAGTTCCCAAAGATTTGTTTCGGTCTTCATTTATTTATGGTGCAATTTAACAAGATTATCAATTGTCAAGATGTGTATTTGCTTTCACATGATTCACGGTGTACATATCAATAGCAGTTTCCTGAAATGAAGCCCGATTGTCAGTTCCCAAAGATTTGTTTCGGTCTTCATTTATTTATGGTGCAATTTAACAACATTATCAATTGTCAAGATGTGTATTTGCTTTCACATGATACACAGTGTACATATCAATAGCAGTTTCCTTAAATGAAGCCCGATTGTCGGTTCCCAAAGATTTGTTTCGGTCTTCATTTATTTATGGTGCAATTTAACAAGATTATCAATTGTCAAGAAGTGTATTTGCTTTCACATGATTCACGGTGTACATATCAATAGCAGTTTCCTAAAATGAAGCCGATTCTCACTTCCCAAATTTTGTTTCGGTCTTCATTTATTTATGGTGCAATTTAAGAACATTATCAATTGTCAAGATGTGTATTTGCTTTCACATGATTCACGGTGTACATATCAATAGCAGTTTCCTGAAATGAAGCCCGATTGTCAGTTGCCAAAGATTAGTTTCGATCTTCATTTATTTATGGTGCGATTTAACAACATTATCAATTGTCAAGATGTGTATTTGCTTTCACATGATTCACGGTGTACATATCAATAGCAGTTTCCTGAAATGTAGCTCGATTGTCAGTTCCCAAAGATTTGTTTCGGCCTTCATTTATTTATGGTGCAATTTAACAAGATTATCAATTGTAAAGATGTGTATTTGCTTTCACATGATTCACGGTGTACATATCAATAGCAGTTTCCTGAAATGAAGCCCGATTGTCAGTTCCCAAAGATTTGTTTCGGTGTTCATTTATTTATGGTGCAATTTAACAAGATTATCAATTGTCAAGATATGTATTTGCTTTCACATGATTCACGGGGTACATATCAATAGCAATTTCCTGAAATGAAGCCCGATTGTCAGTTCCCAAAGATTTGTTTCGGTCCTCATTTATTTATGGTGCTTATTAACAAGACTATCAATTGTCAAGATGTGTATTTGCTTTCATATGATTCACGGTGTAAATATCAATAGAAGTTTCTGAAATGAAGCCCGATTGTCACTTCCCAAAGATTTGTTTCGGTCTTCATTTATTTATGGTGCAATTTAACAAGATTATCAATTGTCAAGATGTGTATTTGCTTTCACATAATTCACGGTGTACATATCAATAGCAGTTTCCTGAAATGAAGCCCGATTGTCAGTTCCCAAAGTTTTGTTTCGGTCTTCATTTATTTATGGTGCAATTTAACAAGATTATCAATTGTCAAGATGTGTATTTGCTTTCATATAATTCACGGTGTACATATCAATAGCAGTTTCCTGAAATGAAGCCCGATTGTCAGTTCCCAAAGTTTTGTTTCGGTCTTCATTTATTTGTGGTGCAATTTAACAAGATTATCAATTGTCAAGATGTGTATTTGCTTTCACATGATTCACGGTGTACATATCAATAGCAGTTTCCTGAAATGAAGCCCGATTGTCAGTTCCCAAAGATTTGTTTCGGTCTTCATTTATTTATGGTGCAATTTAACAAGATTATCAATTGTCAAGATGTGTATTTGCTTTCACATGATTCACGGTGTACATATCAATAGCAGTTTCCTGAAATGAAGCCCGATTGTCAGTTCCCAAAGATTTGTTTCGGTCTTCATTTATTTATGGTGCAATTTAACAACATTATCAATTGTCAAGATGTGTATTTGCTTTCACATGATACACAGTGTACATATCAATAGCAGTTTCCTTAAATGAAGCCCGATTGTCGGTTCCCAAAGATTTGTTTCGGTCTTCATTTATTTATGGTGCAATTTAACAAGATTATCAATTGTCAAGAAGTGTATTTGCTTTCACATGATTCACGGTGTACATATCAATAGCAGTTTCCTAAAATGAAGCCGATTCTCACTTCCCAAAGATTTGTTTCGGTCTTCATTTATTTATGGTGCAATTTAACAACATTATCAATTGTCAAGATGTGTATTTGCTTTCACATGATTCACGGTGTACATATCAATAGCAGTTTCCTGAAATGAAGCCCGATTGTCAGTTCCCAAAGATTTGTTTCCGTCTTCATTTATTTATTGTGCAATTTAACAAGATTATCAATTGTCAAGATGTATATTTGCTTTCACATGATTCAAGGTGCACATATCAATAGCTGTTTCCTGAAATGAAACCCGATTGTCAGTTCCCAAAGATTTGTTTCGGTCTTCATTTATTTATGGTGCAATTTAACAAGATTATCAATTGTCAAGATGTGTATTTGCTTTCACATGATTCAAGGTGCACATATCAATAGCTGTTTCCTGAAATGAAGCCCGATTGTCAGTTCCCAAAGATTTGTTTCGGTCTTCATTTATTTATGGTGCAAAATTTAACAAGATTATCAATTGTCAAGATGTGTATTTGCTTTCACATGATTCACGGTGTACAAATCAACAGCAGTTTCCTGAAATGAAGCCCGATTGTCAGTTCCCAAAGATTTGTTTCGGTCTTCATTTATTTATGGTGCAATTTAACAAGATTATCAATTGTTAAGATGTGTATTTGCTTCCACAGGATTCACGGTGTACATATCAATAGCAGTTTCCTGAAATGAAGCCCGATTGTCAGTTCCCAAAGATTTGTTTCGGTCTTCATTTATTTATGGTGCGATTTAACAACATTATCAATTGTCAAGATGTGTATTTGCTTTCACATGATTCACGGTGTACATATCAATAGCAGTTTCCTGAAATGTAGCCCGATTGTCAGTTCCCAAAGATTTGTTTCGGCCTTCATTTATTTATGGTGCAATTTAACAAGATTATCAATTGTCAAGATGTGTATTTGTTTTCACATGATTCACGGTGTACTGAAATGAAGCCCGATTGTCAGTTCCCAAAGATTTGTTTCGGTCTTCATTTATTTATGGCGCAATTTAACAAGATTATCAATTGTCAAGATGTGTATTTGCTTTCACATAATACACGGTGAACATATCAATAGCAGTTTCCTGAAATGAAGCCCGATTGTCAGTTCCCAAAGTTTTGTTTCGGTCTTCATTTATTTGTGGTGCAATTTAACAAGATTATCAATTGTAAAGATGTGTATTTGCTTTCACATGATTCACGGTGTACATATCAATAGCAGTTTCCTGAAATGAAGCCCGATTGTCAGTTCCCAAAGATTTGTTTCGGTCTTCATTTATTTATGGTGCAATTTAACAAGATTATCAATTGTCAAGATATGTATTTGCTTTCACATGATTCACGGGGTACATATCAATAGCAATTTCCTGAAATGAAGCCCGATTGTCAGTTCCCAAAAATTTGTTTCGGTCTACATTTATTTATGGTGCTTATTAACAAGACTATCAATTGTCAAGATGTGTATTTGCTTTCACATGATTCACGGTGTAAATATAAATAGAAGTTTCTGAAATGAAGCCCGATTGTCACTTCCCAAAGATTTGTTTCGGTCTTCATTTATTTATGGTGCAATTTAACAAGATTATCAATTGTCAAGATGTGTATTTGCTTTCACATAATTCACGGTGTACATATCAATAGCAGTTTCCTGAAATGAAGCCCGATTGTCAGTTCCCAAAGTTTTGTTTCGGTCTTCATTTACTTTTGGTGCAATTTAACAAGATTATCAATTGTCAAGATGTGTATTTGCTTTCACATGATTCACGGTGTACATATCAATAGCAGTTTCCTGAAATGAAGCCCGATTGTCAGTTCCCAAAGATTTGTTTCGGTCTTCATTTATTTATGGTGCAATTTAACAAGATTATCAATTGTCAAGATGTGTATTTGCTTTCACATAATTCACGGTGAACATATCAATAGCAGTTTCCTGAAATGAAGCCCGATTGTCAGTTCCCAAAGTTTTGTTTCGGTCTTCATTTATTTGTGGTGCAATTTAACAAGATTATCAATTGTCAAGATGTGTATTTGCTTTCACATGATTCACGGTATACATATCAATAGCAGTTTCCTGAAATGAAGCCCGATTGTCAGTTCCCAAAGATTTGTTTCGGTCTTCATTTATTTATGGTGCAATTTAACAAGATTATCAATTGTCAAGATGTGTATTTGCTTTCACATGATTCACGGTGTACATATCAATAGCAGTTTCCTGAAATGAAGCCCGATTGTCAGTTCCCAAAGATTTGTTTCGGTCTTCATTTATTTATGGTGCAATTTAACAACATTATCAATTGTCAAGATGTGTATTTGCTTTCACATGATACACAGTGTACATATCAATAGCAGTTTCCTTAAATGAAGCCCGATTGTCGGTTCCCAAAGATTTGTTTCGGTCTTCATTTATTTATGGTGCAATTTAACAAGATTATCAATTGTCAAGAAGTGTATTTGCTTTCACATGATTCACGGTGTACATATCAATAGCAGTTTCCTAAAATGAAGCCGATTCTCACTTCCCAAAGATTTGTTTCGGTCTTCATTTATTTATGGTGCAATTTAACAACATTATCAATTGTCAAGATGTGTATTTGCTTTCACATGATTCACGGTGTACATATCAATAGCAGTTTCCTGAAATGAAGCCCGATTGTCAGTTCCCAAAGATTTGTTTCGGTCTTCATTTATTTATGGTGCAATTTAACAAGATTATCAATTGTCAAGATGTATATTTGCTTTCACATGATTCAAGGTGCACATATCAATAGCTGTTTCCTGAAATGAAGCTCGATTGTCAGTTCCCAAAGATTTGTTTCGGTCTTCATTTATTTATGGTGCAAAATTTAACAAGATTATCAATTGTCAAGATGTGTATTTGCTTTCACATGATTCACGGTGTACAAATCAACAGCAGTTTCCTGAAATGAAGCCCGATTGTCAGTTCCCAAAGATTTGTTTCGGTCTTCATTTATTTATGGTGCAATTTAACAAGATTATCAATTGTTAAGATGTTTATTTGCTTCCACAGGATTCACGGTGTACATATCAATAGCAGTTTCCTGAAATGAAGCCCGATTGTCAGTTCCCAAAGATTTGTTTCGGTCTTCATTTATTTATGGTGCAATTTAACAACATTATCAATTGTCAAGATGTGTATTTGCTTTCACATGATTCACGGTGTACATATCAATAGCAGTTTCCTCAAATGTAGCCCGATTGTCAGTTCCCAAAGATTTGTTTCGGCCTTCATTTATTTATGGTGCAATTTAACAAGATTATCAATTGTAAAGATGTGTATTTGCTTTCACATGATTCACGGTGTAAATATCAATAGCAGTTTCCTGAAATGAAGCCCGATTGTCAGTTCCCAAAGATTTGTTTCGGTGTTCATTTATTTATGGTGCACTTTATCAAGATTATCAATTGTCAAGATATGTATTTGCTTTCACATGATTCACGGGGTACATATCAATAGCAATTTCCTGAAATGAATCCCGATTGTCAGTTCCCAAAGATTTGTTTCGGTCTTCATTTATTTATGGTGCATATTAACAATACTATCAATTGCCAAGATGTGTATTTGCTTTCACATGATTCACGGTGAACATATCCATAGAAGTTTCCTGAAATGAAGCCCGATTGTCAGTTCCCAAATATTTGTTTCGGGCTTCATTTATTTATGGTGCAATTTAACAACATTATCAATTGTCAAGATGTGTATTTGCTTTCACATGATTTACGGTGTACATATCAATAGCAGTTTCCTTAAATGAAGCCCGATTGTCAGTTTCCAAAGTTTTGTTTCGGTCTTCATTTATTTGTGGTGCAATTTAACAAGATTATCAATTGTCAAGATGTGTATTTGCTTTCACATGATTCACGGTGTTCATATCAATAGCAGTTTCCTGAAATGAAGCCCGATTGTCAGTTCCCAAAGATTTGTTTCGGTCTTCATTTATTTATGGTGCAATTTAACAAGATTATCAATTGTCAAGATGTGTATTTGCTTTCACATGATTCACGGTGTACATATCAATAGCAGTTTCCTGAAATGAAGCCCGATTGTCAGTTCCCAAAGATTTGTTTCGGTCTTCATTTATTTATGGTGCAATTTAACAAGATTATCAATTGTCAAGATGTGTATTTGATTTCACATGATTCACGGTGTACATATCAATAGCAGTTTCCTGAAATGAAGCCCAGTTGTCAGTTCCCAAAGATTTGTTTCGGTCTTCATTTATTTATGGTGCAATTTAACAAGATTATCAATTGTCAAGAAGTCTATTTGCTTTCACATAATTCACAGTGTACATATCAATAGCAGTTTCCTTAAATGTAGCCCGATTGTCAGTTCCCAAAGATTTGTTTCGGTCTTCATTTATTTATGGTGCAATTTAACAAGATTATCAATTGTCAAGATGTGTATTTGCTTTCACATGATTCACGGTGTACATATCAATAGCAGTTTCCTGAAATGAAGCCCGATTGTCAGTTCCCAAAGATTTGTTTCGGTCTTCATTTATTTATGGTGCAATTTAACAAGATTATCAATTGTCAAGATGTGTATTTGCTTTCACATGATTCACGGTGTACATATCAATAGCAGTTTCCTGAAATGAAAGCCCGATTGTCAGTTCCCAAAGATTTGTTTCGGTCTTCATTTATTTATGGTGCAATTTAACAACATTATCAATTGTCAAGATGTGTATTTGCTTTCACATGATTCACGGTGTACATATCAATAGCAGTTTCCTGAAATGAAGCCCGATTGTCAGTTCCCAAAGATTTGTTTCGGTCTTCATTTATTTATGGTGCAATTTAACAAGATTATCAATTGTCAAGATGTGTATTTGCTTTCACATGATTCACGGTGTACATATCAATAGCAGTTTCCTGAAATGAAGCCCGATTGTCATTTCCCAAAGATTTGTATCGGTTTTCATTTGTTTATGGTGCAATTTAACAAGATTATCAATTGTCAAGATGTGTATTTGCTTTCACATGATTCACGGTGTACATATCAATAGCAGTTTCCTGAAATGAAGCCCGATTGTCAGTTCCCAACGTTTTGTTTCGGTCTTCATTTATTTGTGGTGCAATTTAACAAGATTATCAATTGTCAAGATGTGTATTTGCTTTCACATGATTCACGGTGTACATATCAATAGCAGTTTCCTGAAATGAAGCCCGATTGTCAGTTCCCAAAGATTTGTTTCGGTCTTCATTTATTTATGGTGCAATTTAACAAGATTATCAATTGTCAAGATGCGTATTTGCTTTGACATGATTCACGGTGTACATATCAATAGCAGTTTCCTGAAATGAAGCCCGATTGTCAGTTCCCAAAGATTTGTTTCGGTCTTCATTTATTTATGGTGCAATTTAACAAGATTATCAATTGTCAAGATGTGTATTTGATTTCACATGATTCACGGTGTACATATCAATAGCAGTTTCCTGAAATGAAGCCAAGTTGTCAGATCCCAAAGATCTGTTTCGGTCTTCATTTATTTATGGTGCAATTTAACAAGATTATCAATTGTCAAGAAGTGTATTTGCTTTCACATAATTCACGGTGTACATATCAATAGCAGTTTCCTAAAATGAAGCCCGATTGTCAGTTCCCAAAGATTTGTTTCGGTCTTCATTTATTTATGGTGCAATTTAACAACATTATCAATTGTCAAGATGTGTATTTGCTTTCACATGATTCACGGTATACATATCAATAGCAGTTTCCTGAAATGAAGCCCGATTGTCAGTTCCCAAAGATTTGTTTCGGTCTTCATTTATTTATGGTGCAATTTAACAAGATTATCAATTGTCAAGATGTATATTTGCTTTCACATGATTCAAGGTGCACATATCAATAGCTGTTTCCTGAAATGAAGCCCGATTGTCAGTTCCCAAAGATTTGTTTCGGTCTTCATTTATTTATGGTGCAAAATTTAACAAGATTATCAATTGTCAAGATGTGTATTTGCTTTCACATGATTCACGGTGTACAAATCAACAGAAGTTTCCTGAAATGAAGCCCGATTGTCAGTTCCCAAAGATTTGTTTCGGTCTTCATTTATTTATGGTGCAGTTTAACAACATTATCAATTGTTAAGATGTGTATTTGCTTCCACAGGATTCACGGTGTACATATCAATAGCAGTTTCCTGAAATGAAGCCCGATTGTCAGTTCCCAAAGATTTGTTTCGGTCTTCATTTATTTATGGTGCAATTTAACAACATTATCAATTGTCAAGATGTGTATTTGCTTTCACATGATTCACGGTGTACATATCAATAGCAGTTTCCTGAAATATAGCCCGATTGTCAGTTCCCAAAGATTTGTTTCGGCCTTCATTTATTTATGGTGCAATTTAACAAGATCATCAATTGTCAAGATGTGTATTTGCTTTCACATGATTCACGGTGTACATATCAATAGCAGTTTCCTGAATTGAAGCCCGATTGTCAGTTCCCAAAGATTTGTTTCGGTCGTCATTTATTTATGGTGCAATTTAACATGATTATCAATTGTCAAGATATGTATTTGCTTTCACATGATTCACGGGGTACATATCAATAGCAATTTCCTGAAATGAAGCCCGATTGTCAGTTCCCAAAGATTTGTTTCGGTCGTCATTTATTTATGGTGCGATTTAACAAGATTATCAATTGTCAAGATGTGTATTTGCTTTCACATAATTCACGGTGTACATATCAATAGCAGTTTCCTGAAATGAAGCCCGATTGTCAGTTCCCAAAGTTTTGTTTCGGTCTTCATTTATTTGTGGTGCAATTTAACAAGATTATCAATTGTCAAGATGTGTATTTGCTTTCACATGATTCACGGTGTACATATCAATAGCAGTTTCCTGAACTGAAGCCCGATTGTCAGTTCCCAAAGATTTGTTTCGGTCTTCATTTATTTATGGTGCAATTTAACAAGATTATCAATTGTCAAGATGTGTATTTGCTTTGACATGATTCACGGTGTACATATCAATAGTAGTTTCCTGAAATGAAGCCCGATTGTCAGTTCCCAAAGATTTGTTTCGGTCTTCATTTATTTATGGTGCAATTTAACAAGATTATCAATTGTCAAGAAGTGTATTTGCTTTCACATGATACACCGTGTACATATCAATAGCAGTTTCCTTAAATGAAGCCCGATTGTCAGTTCCCAAAGATTTGTTTCGGTCTTCATTTATTTATGGTGCAATTTAACAACATTATCAATTGTCAAGAAGTGTATTTGCTTTCACATGATTCACGGTGTACATATCAATAGCAGTTTCCTGAAATGAAGCCCGATTCTCAGTTCCCAACGATTTGTTTCGGTCATCATTTATTTGTGGTGCAATTTAACAAGATTATCAATTGTCAAGATGTATATTTGCTTTCACATGATTCACGGTGTACATATCAATAGCAGTTTCCTGAAATGAAGCCCGATTGTCAGTTCCCAAAGAATTGTTTCGGTCTTCATTAATTTATGGTGCAATTTAACAAGATTATCAATTGTCAAGATGTGTATTTTTGTTTTCACATGATTCACGGTATACATATCAATAGAAGTTTCCTGAAATGAAGCCCGATTGTCAGTTCCCAAATATTTGATTCGGTCTTCATTTATTTCTGGTGCAAATTAACAAGATTATCAATGGTCAAGATGTGTATTTGCTTTCACATGATTCACGGTGTACATATCAATAGCAGTTTCCTGAAATGTAGCCTGATTGTCAGTTCCCAAAGATTTGTTTCGGTCTTCATTTATTTATGGTGCAATTTAACAAGATTATCAATTGTCAAGATGTGTATTTGCTTTCACATTATACACAGTGTATATATAAATAGCAGTTTCCTGAAATGTAGCCTGATTGTCAGTTCCCAAAGATTTGTTTCGGTCTTCCTTTATTTATGGTGCAATTTAACAAGATTATCAATTGTCAAGATGTGTATTTGCTTTCACATGATTCACGGTGAACATATCAATATCAGTTTCCTGAAATGAAGCCCGATTGTCAGTTCCCAAAGATTTGTTTCGGTCTTCATTTATTTATGGTGCAATTTAACAACATTATCAATTGTCAAGATGTGTATATGCTTTCACATGATTCACGGTGTACATATCAATAGCAGTTTCCTGAAATGTAGCCTGATTGTCATTTCCCAAAGTTTTGTTTCGGTCTTCATTTATTTATGGTGCATTTTAACAAGATTATCAATTGTCAAGATGTGTATTTTCTTTCACATGATTCACGGTGTGCATATCAATAGCAGTTTCCTGAAATGAAGCCCGATTGTCAGTTCCCAAAGATTTGTTTCGGTCTTCATTTATTAATGGTGCAATTTAACAAGATTATCAATTGTCAAGATGTATATTTGATTTCACATGATTCAAGGTGCACATATCAATAGCTGTTTCCTGAAATGAAGCCCGATTGTCAGTTCCCAAAGATTTGTTTCGGTCTTCATTTATTTATGGTGCAAAATTTAACAAGATTATCAATTGTCAAGATGTGTATTTGCTTTCACATGATTCACGGTGTACAAATCAACAGCAGTTTCCTGAAATGAAGCCCGATTGCCAGTTCCCAAAGATTTGTTTCGGTCTTCATTTATTTATGGTGCAATTTAACAAGATTATCAATTGTTAAGATGTGTATTTGCTTCCACAGGATTCACGGTGTACATATCAATAGCAGTTTCCTGAAATGAAGCCCGATTGTCAGTTCCCAAAGATTTGTTTCGGTCTTCATTTATTTATGGTGCAATTTAACAACATTATCAATTGTCAAGATGTGTATTTGCTTTCACATGATTCACGGTGTACATATCAATAGCAGTTTCCTGAAATGTAGCCCGATTGTCAGTTCCCAAAGATTTGTTTCGGCCTTCATTTATTTATGGTGCAATTTAACAAGATCATCAATTGTCAAGATGTATATTTGCTTTCACATGATTCACGGTGTACATATCAATAGCAGTTTCCTGAATTGAAGCCCGATTGTCAGTTCCCAAAGATTTGTTTCGGTCTTCATTTATTTATGGTGCAATTTAACAAGATTATCAATTGTCAAGATATGTATTTGCTTTCACATGATTCACGGGGTACATATCAATAGCAATTTCCTGAAATGAAGCCCGATTGTCAGTTCCCAAAGATTTGTTTCGGTCGTCATTTATTTATGGTGCAATTTAACAAGATTATCAATTGTCAAGATGTGTATTTGCTTTCACATAATTCACGGTGTACATATCAATAGCAGTTTCCTGAAATGAAGCCCGATTGTCAGTTCCCAAAGTTTTGTTTCGGTCTTCATTTATTTGTGGTGCAATTTAACAAGATTATCAATTGTCAAGATGTGTATTTGCTTTCACATGATTCACGGTGTACATATCAATAGCAGTTTCCTGAACTGAAGCCCGATTGTCAGTTCCCAAAGATTTGTTTCGGTCTTCATTTATTTATGGTGCAATTTAACAAGATTATCAATTGTCAAGATGTGTATTTGCTTTGACATGATTCACGGTGTACATATCAATAGTAGTTTCCTGAAATGAAGCCCGATTGTCAGTTCCCAAAGATTTGTTTCGGTCTTCATTTATTTATGGTGCAATTTAACAAGATTATCAATTGTCAAGAAGTGTATTTGCTTTCACATGGTACACCGTGTACATATCAATAGCAGTTTCCTTAAATGAAGCCCGATTGTCAGTTCCCAAAGATTTGTTTCGGTCTTCATTTATTTATGGTGCAATTTAACAAGATTATCAATTGTCAAGAAGTGTATTTGCTTTCACATGATTCACGGTGTACATATCAATAGCAGTTTCCTGAAATGAAGCCCGATTCTCAGTTCCCAACGATTTGTTTCGGTCATCATTTATTTGTGGTGCAATTTAACAAGATTATCAATTGTCAAGATGTGTATTTGTTTTCACATGATTCACGGTGTACATATCAATAGCAGTTTCCTGAAATGAAGCCCGATTCTCAGTTCCCAAAGATTTGTTTCGGTCTTCATTTATTTATGGTGCAATTTAACAAGATTATCAATTGTCAAGATGTATATTTGCTTTCACATGATTCAAGGTGCACATATCAATAGCTGTTTCCTGAAATGAAGCCCGATTGTCAGTTCCCAAAGATTTATTTCGGTCTTCATTTATTTATGGTGCAAAATTTAACAAGATTATCAATTGTCAAGATGTGTATTTGCTTTCACATGATTCACGGTCTACAAATCAACAGCAGTTTCCTGAAATGAAGCCCGATTGTCAGTTCCCAAAGATTTGTTTCGGTCTTCATTTATTTATGGTGCAATTTAACAAGATTATCAATTGTTAAGATGTGTATTTGCTTCCACAGGATTCACGGTGTACATATCAATAGCAGTTTCCTGAAATGAAGCCCGAATGTCAGTTCCCAATGATATCCCAAAGATATGTTTCGGTCTTCATTTATTTATGGTGCATTTTAACAAGATTATCAATTGTCAAGATGTGTATTTTTGTTTTCACATGATTCACGGTGTACATATCAATAGCAGTTTCCTGAAATGAAGCCCGATTGTCAGTTCCCAAAAATATGATTCGGTCTTCATTTATTTATGGTGCAATTTAACAAGATTATCAATGGTCAAGATGTGTATTTGCTTTCACATGATTCACGGTGTACATATCAATAGCAGTTTCCTGAAATGAAGCTCGATTGTCAGTTCCCAAAGATGTGTTTCGGTCTTCATTTATGTATGGTGTAATTTAACAAGATTATCAATTGTCAAGATGTGTATTTGCTTTCACATGATTCAAGGTGTACATATCAATAGCAGTTTCCTGACATGAAGCCAGATTGTCAGTTCCCAAAGATTTGTTTCGGCCTTCATTTATTTATGGTGCAATTTAACAAGATTATCAATTGTCAAGATGTATATTTGCTTTCACATGATTAACGGTGTACATATCAATAGCAGTTTCCTGAAATTAAGCCCGATTGTCAGTTCCCAAAGATTTGTTTCGGCCTTCATTTATTTATGGTGCAATTTAACAAGATTATCAATTGTCAAGATGTGTATTTGCTTTCACATGATTCAAGGTGTACATATCAATAGCAGTTTCCGGAAATGAAGCCCGATTGTCAGTTCCCAAAGAATTGTTTCGGTCTTCATTTATTTATGGTGCAATTTAACAAGATCATCAATTGTCAATACGTGTATTTGCTTTCATATGATTCACGGTGTACATATCAATAGCAGTTTCCTGAAATGAAGCCCGATTGTCAGTTCCCAAAGATTTGTTTCGGTCTTCATTTATTTTTGGTCCAATTTAACAAGATTATCAATTGCCAAGATGTGTATTTGCTTTCACATGATTCACGGTGTACATATCAACAGCAGTTTCCTGAAATGTAGTCTGATTGTCAGTTCCCAAAGATTTGTTTCGGTCTTCATTTATTTATGGTGCAATTTAACAAGATTATCAATTGTCAAGATGTGTATTTGCTTTCACATGATTCACGGTCTACATATCAATAGCAGTTTCCTGAAATGTAGCCTGATTGTCAGTTCCCAAAGTTTTGTTTCGGTCTTCATTTATTTGTGGTGCAATTTAACAAGATTATCAATTGTCAAGATGTGTATTTGCTTTCACATGATTCACGGTGTACATATCAATAGCGGTTTCCTGAAATGTAGCCTGATTGTCAGTTCCCAAAGATTTGTTTCGGTCTTCATTTATTTATGGTGCAATTTAACAAGATTATCAATTGTCATGATGTGTATTTGCTTTCACATGATTCACGGTGTACATATCAATAGCAGTTTCCTGAAATGTAGCCTGATTGACAGTTCCCAAAGATTTGTTTCGGTCTTCATTTATTTATGGTGCAATTTAACAAGATTATCAATTGTCAAGATGAGTATTTGCTTTCACATGATTCACAGTGTACATATCAATAGCAGTTTCCTTAAATGAAGCCCGATTGTCAGTTCCCAAAGATTTGTTTCGGTCTTCATTTATTTATGGTGCAATTTCACAAGATTATCAATTGACAAGATGTGTATTTGCTTTCACATGATTCACGGTGTACATATCAATAGCAGTTTCCTGAAATGTAGCCTGATTGTCAGTTCCCAAAGATTTGTTTCTGTCTTCATTTATTTATGGTGCAATTTAACAAGATTATCAATTGTCAAGATGTGTATTTGCTTTCACATTATACACAGTGTACATATAAATAGCAGTTTCCTGAAATGTAGCCTGATTGTCAGTTCCCAAAGATTTGTTTCGGTCTTCATTTATTTATGGTGCAATTTAACAAGATTATCAATTGTCAAGATGTGTATTTGCTTTCACATGATTCACGGTGTGCATATCAATAGCAGTTTCCTGAAATGAAGCCCGATTGTCAGTTCCCAAATATTTGTTTCGGTCTTCATTTATTTGTGATGCAATTTCACAAGATTATCAATTGTCAAAATGTGTATTTGCTTTCACATGATTCACGGTGTACATATCAATTGCAGTTTCCTGAAATGTAGCCTGATTGTCAGTTCCCAAAGTTTTGTTTCGGTCTTCACTTATTTGTGGTGCAATTTAACAAGATTATCAATTGTCTAGATGCGTAGTTGCTTTCACATGATTCACGGTGTACCTATGAATAGCGGTTTCCTGAAATGTAGCTTGATTGTCAGTTCCCAAAGATTTGTTTCGGTCTTCATTTATTTATGGTGCAATTTAACAAGATTTTCAAGATGTGTATTTGCTTTCACATGACTCACAGTGTACATATCAATAGCAGTTTCCTTAAATGTAGCCCGATTGTCAGTTCCCAAAGATTTGTTTCGGTCTTCATTTATTTATGGTGAAATTTAACAAGATTATCAATTGTCAAGATGTGTATTTGCTTTCACATGATTCACGGTGTGCATATCAATAGCAGTTTCCTGAAATGAAGCCCGATTGTCAGTTCCCAAATATTTGTTTCGGTCTTCATTTATTTGTGATGCAATTTCACAAGATTATCAATTGTCAAAATGTGTATTTGCTTTCACATGATTCACGGTGTACATATCAATTGCAGTTTCCTGAAATGTAGCCTGATTGTCAGTTCCCAAAGTTTTGTTTCGGTCTTCATTTATTTGTGGTGCAATTTAACAAGATTATCAATTGTCTAGATGCGTAGTTGCTTTCACATGATTCACGGTGTACCTATGAATAGCGGTTTCCTGAAATGTAGCTTGATTGTCAGTTCCCAAAGATTTGTTTCGGTCTTCATTTATTTATGGTGCAATTTAACAAGATTTTCAAGATGTGTATTTGCTTTCACATGACTCACAGTGTACATATCAATAGCAGTTTCCTTAAATGTAGCCCGATTGTCAGTTCCCAAAGATTAGTTTCGGTCTTCATTTATTTATGGTGAAATTTAACAAGATTATCAATTGTCAAGATGTGTATTTGCTTTCACATGATTCACGGTGTACATATCAATAGCAGTTTCCTGAAATGAAGACCGATTGTCAGTTCCCAAAGGTTTGTTTCGGTCTTCATTTATTTATGGTGCAATTTAACAAGATTATCAATTGTCAAGATGTGTATTTGCTTTCACATGATTCACGGTGTACATATCAATAGCAGTTTCCTGAAATGAAGCCCGATTGTCAGTTCCCAAAGATTTGTTTCGGTCTTCATTTATTTATGGTGCAATTTAACAAGATTATCAATTGTTAAGAGGTGTATTTGCTTTCACATGATTCACGGTGTTCATATCAATAGTAGTTTCCTGAAATGAAGGCTGATAAGATTTCTAAGTTTTGCTGCATAATATATTAATTGTAGCTTAGCTTTGCCATTATGGCCGTCTAAAAATTACATTATCGATATTATATAAATTGATTTCTGATAAAAAGTATCTAAACACATTTTGATATTGTAAATATATTATTTTGTAATTTACTTAGCTGTACATGTAAATGGAGGAACTACAGATATACTTATTAAAATCGTTTGTCTGTAGACCTTAAAGTATATTGTATATTGAATCATGTTTAAAGGTTATTATTTATTCACATTGGCCTTTTTCAGACACTGAGTGTGGTGCTGCGGGGACCTCAGATTTAAGTATTTTGGTTTCTAGGACCGGTTTGTGTTTTCCGAGAAGGATAGTATGTTGATTAGGTAATTGGTCGTTTGCCTAAAATGGCACATCGAGTTGTTCTTACGTGTGTTTCTATTGCCTATGCAGCGAAAATTTCCAAATATTTTATATTTAACTTGTGTAAACTGTACAATCTAATATAAATTTTAAACCAAATACTTATTTATCTTTTATTTATTGACATTTAGGTCAACAGCATATCATAACACATAGTTGGTAAAACTGGTAATATAACTACTAAAATATTTAACAGATAAGATTATGAATATAAGTATCACATAAAAATAAGCATCACAGCACTAGTATATTACACAACAGATTAAACAGGTACAGATAGCCAATTAAAACACATTTGAACCATTAAATACTGCTAAAAAGACTAGGACTTAGGAACATACTAGCGGCATACTTTCAATATGTTAAGACTAGATTGCTATGACCTATGGATGACCCATTAAGCTAGGAGCTTATTTCCAATGGGGTCCATATTACATGGTATACAAATGTGTACACATGTTGTAGACAAAACAAATAGACATGAAGTTAAAAGTTGAGATTTTGGTACAATTTGAGAATACAAAACGTATGCTTTAAATTAATAGGTTCATATGTAATTGCACTGTTAATCATATTGAACTGATACTCAGACAAGTTTTGACAACAACAAAAAGATCAATAGTTTAGAAAGTCACATTTGCTTTTAAACACTTGATTATTCAATTATGCTATATACATTTTTGTTTAAATGTGTTTAGTTGTTTCACGTTCTTTAAATGTTCGGGCAGAGTGTTCCAGTCTTTAGTTCCATTGAAGATGAAAGTCTGTTTGCCTGAATCATTCTCTACACATGCTGACACAAAGTTCGAAGAAGATTCTCTTGTAGATCTTTTGAAAGCGTCACAGAGATATGATGGACAAGTCTTGTAATACACTTTATGCATATTATTCAAACGTAACTGTTTCACTCTATTTTCAGCATTCAACATAATATTATTTAGATCAGAATAATCCTTCCAAGCAATAGATTCTCTAGGAGAGTATTCTTGTATAAATCTAATAATCTTATTTTGTAATACTTGAAGTTTGCATTTTAAGCGCTTGTTCAATCCTTCATACCATGATGCACATGCATAGTCAAAATGACATTGTAACAATGCTGAACATAAAAGTTGTATTGTGTTAACATCTAAACTTCATTTTTGCCTATACATAAATTTAAGTTTACAATTTAAAAATTTAAATAACTTCATGCGCTCTTTGAAACTATTTAGACCTCTACAATTTAAAGATACACTTTTTAGCTTGTCAGTCATTTATATACATACCAGTATACATTCAAAAAATTAACCTGTATAACCTATGGTCCATGTTATTTAAAATGAGGTTACAATTAAATGTACTCCAATATATATAGAGAGGCAAGACCTTCCTTAAACTAGGCAGGCTCAGTGCACTGTTTCATTTGCAGAAGTGTGTCGATATCAGCTGATCGGGGTCTCCATACTGTGCCCACACTGTGTCAACAGCAGGTGCCAATACACAGGAGTACAATACCCCAGATTTGTTTTGATTTTTTTTTTTTTTGGAGAGGGGGAATAAAGAATGATCAAACTAGCCTTTAATGCACGTGCGTAAGGTGTCGTCGCGGATCAGCTTGTGCAGTCCGCATTTGTTCATTCAGGACGACATCTTCCGCCTACAGTGGGTTTATGTTTAGAAGAGACTTCCTTGAAACAGATAATACCATAAAAGCGGAAAGTGTCGTCCCGGATCAGCTGGAGCGGACGTGCATTAAGCCCGGTTTTTCCACGACACGTCATTTTAATTTATTGCATTCTATCCATGAAACGTTTATGTCAAGGGAGAAAACGCCAGAGACATATCCAATGCGTAATCGCGGGTAGTGTTCCGTGTGGAACTAATCCGGAAATGGCTAATGTCTATCACGCTTCCTTGTCGTAACATTTACGTCATAGATCTGCGTGAACTCAATTGGCCGCTATGTAATTTACATACTTGTTTATACGGGTCTGCAGTACAGTAGATAGGTAATACAGGTGTGATAGTTTCATTGTACCTTTACTGTCTATTAGATCTATGGCATCATCACGATGTACAATAATGTACCTACTAGTAAATACTCCGAATCTAGTCAGATCAAAATAGATCGCTGGACAGATAGATCCAGACCTTGATATATTGTTTGGACCAGTGCATCTTCAGAATATTTTCTTTTTCTTCGCTCTATAGATAAGACATCATTTGTCTATATAACTGATTTTTTTACGATTCTTCTTCTGATACTGGACGCCAGCAACAGATTGAAGTTATCACCACGGTTTTAAAGTGCAATATAACTAGAGCTAATAAAACTCTGTGCACAAATCTATTTTTTTCCCAACATTAAGCGGTTATACTAGTAAAATAGAAACATAACTAAATCTATATATGTGCAACACGCAGAGGCGGTTCCATGATTTCGGGGGGGGGGGGGGAGGGGGCGTAAACATTTTGCCCTTTTATTCACTGAATAAATTAATACTTCACTGGATAATGTTCGAAATACATGTAGGTTCATCTGTAGGTCATGCACCTGTTTTGGCAGTGAATTGTCCTTGTTTAATGCGCCTGTCCACTAATTACTTATTTGACATTCAATGTGATATATATCAAGAACATCTTTGTATATCGTTTTCACAGAAATCGAAGGGGTGGGCCAGGATAGGTACGTTTTACTGAAGTTTCGGAGTATCTTTATAAAAAAAAAGTTAGCGAGCGAAGCGATCGAAAAAAAAAATAACATATTTATACAACTTTACTATTTTATATATGCCAATATAAATTAGGTATGATCCGGGAGTTTTAGGGGGGAGGGGGCGCGCGAGGTGCGCCCCACCCCTCTGAATCCGATGGTGACACGCTACAGTATATTTCAATGACTGCTGATGACACGCTACTGTATATTTCAAGGAAATCGAAAACAGTCAAATTATCACAACGATACAATACATGAACATGTGTTGCCGATACATCATAAAAACACAGGTATCAGCATTCCGAAAAGGTGGCTGGGTTTACGTGAGCTAAAAGCACGTGTACGTAAACACAAACATGAACAAGGCTACACAGGTACCCTATTTAAAGTCCAGTATTTCCCAAACAAGGTCAGTTACCCATTATTTTTATTAATGATTTGGTGTAAGTATACATTGGTGAATGTATGTGCGAAAATTTAAGAAAATCTGTCGTTTGGAACAAAATATATTGATGCATAATAAATGACGTTTCAGAAGGTATTATTAGTATTCATTGATCTACTTAAATGTCCAGTCAAATTCATTATTTTAACAGTAAATGTAGGTAAAACGTTTTTATTACCATAATACACTTGTATATTGCCAAACAAGACACGTGAAAACATATCAGTTTAAAGAACCATAACCTTGTTTGATAAAAGCTCTCCTATATACTGAAAACATTGATAAAATAATCCGAACTGAACAAACGGGTATTCGACAGGTACCGTATACAAAACCAAATGTTTCCGGAAGAAGGCCGGTGACTCCTTTTTTTTTCACTGTTTTAGTTTCAGTATACAATGACACAGTCATGTATATTGATTTTTTTTTAACAAAATCTGTCGTTTGGAACAAACGATATTTGTATATATTTGATTAATTATTGATGTTTTAAAGGCATATTAAATCAACCTCATTAAGCGTCAATTAAAAGTCTTTTTTTTTCATGGTAACTACAGAAAAAGCGCCTTTTATTATTAAACTGCACTTGTAAATTGCCAAACGAAACATTAAAAAAGATGCATTAAAAAATCTCCGTCCTTGTTTGAATATGAACGCTTTATAAAATTGAACATTGCTAGTCACACAAACTGAAAAAACAGCTTCGATAGGTACTGTATTTAAACCCCAATATTTCCGGAACAAGGCTGGTGACCCCTATATTTTAAGACTGTTTTAGTTTTAGGATACATTGACGCATGTTTATGCAAATTTTTAAGAAAATCTGTCGTTGGAAAAAAATTGAAAAAAATTGTTGCGAACGTCTTTAAGCTTTTTGGATATTATGTGAAAATAAACTATACAAAACTATTAAAGCATAGTCAAAGTATACACTACAAAAATTACTAAAGTAAAGTTCAAGTATACACCTGGCAATTGCAATCAATATCAAATTAAAAAAACAAACAAACAAACTTTACTTAAATACAATTCTGGTTTTGCGAAGTCTTTCCATAAATGCTGAAAAGGATTTTCATTTAAAAACATGTGTTTAATACAAATCAAATATATCAGTTCAAACAACGAACTCCTTTAATTATTTATTTCTGAATATTCAATGAAGATAGATAATCAAATAAAATGAGACATTTTTTTTAAGTTAAAAGCTAAGATATGGTGATTTGAATAAAAATAATGAATTGTGAACGTTATCCATTTAGCTGACACAAGTTTTCCAAATTACAAGCATAATAATTTCTGTATTATGTTGCTGCAGTATAATTATATATTCCAGAAATGTTGCACTTATTTTTGTTTATCTCAAACATTTATTTATTAAGTTATTGCGCTACCCAATGTATTCGCTCGCCACATAGACCTTTTAAATTATTTAGGCAGATCTAATTCAAGATTATATGTATACTGACAACCGATTTTTAAGTGGTCACGAATTGACCGACATGTTACGAAATGACCGATCGATGTGTACGAAATAACCGAAAATGAATGGTTACAAAATGGTTATGTTACGAACAGACCGTAAACTGTAAGCACTGGGGGGTCCCTGGACGTTTTCGCCCCCAAGACATTTCCCTCTCCTAGGCTTTTCACCCCCAGGACGTTTCCCCCCTAGACTTCTCCACTGGACTTTTTGCCTTCATTTTTGCAAGTATACTTGGTGTGTAGGTCTGCACAGGCTAATCCAGGATGACACTTTCTGCTTTTATGAGATTTTCTGTTTCAAGGAAGTCTCTTTTAAACATAACTCCACTGCAGGCGGAAAGTGTCGTCCCGTACTGCACAAGCTAATTCTATACAACACTTTTCTGACAGGCAATAAGCCTGGTTTTCCCACGACATGCCACAAATTAATTTGAAATAAAAGATATTGCATTTAAATTTTATTCAGTTTGAAGCAAGTTGAACACATGCAAAGTTTTATTTAACCTTTAAACAATGAAGAAATGACACATATTTCCCTACACAACTAGCATTATACATGCCTGCTAAAATAATGGATCCATTTTAACTCTTATCAGCAAACATAATTATAATAAATATATATATATATATTGCATTACAAACATGCTACATAATAATAATAATAATAATAATAAATATAATATACATTTCATGGGTCAATTAAATTAAGACATTTTTAAGTTATTAAACAAAAATGCCATTTTGTCATTTACAATGAACGTTCTGGTATGTCCCTTAATCCTGTAGACAGTTCGCTCCCAGATGCGGGGGAAACGTCCAAGGGCAAAATGTTCAGGGTGGAAATGTCTTGGGGGCGAAAGGTACTGTCACCGGGACATGAAACTCATGTACGCAACTTAATATTGTTTTCAGAAACAAATTTACAAGCTTTTAAAGGGAATTTTAGTGTTTTGATGCCCACACAGAATTGCAAAAATATTTCTCAGAATACAGATCATGACTTGTTAGAATCCAAATAATTTTCACATTATCGTTGTTTATTGGCCAGTAAACAACTCTTTGTCGTTCTGATGCATGCTATTAAACCACTATTCCTATTCATCAGAACTCCAAATCATTGTTTATTGGCTGACACTAAATCGAAAATTATTTCTTAAATGAATAATGTGTACGTTTATTTTTTAAACTTGTTTTGCACAAGTTGCCGCTAAGAACTTAAAGAAAAACACCACAACCTCGCGTGAGGTGATGTAAGAGTGTTTACATAATACCTCCGGTAGACACATATTATTAGCATAGTCACACCAGTGACTTCCATTGTCGGTCACGCGAATATGTAATAAATTTCCATGTTTCATTGCCAAGGTGAAGTTCAATGCCAGGTTATTCTGACTCAGATCCATAACAGACTTAGACAGGCATTGTACATTTTATGACTTATATAAAGAGGAATAAATATAAATAAACTCTTATACCGTAGTGCACTATTGGGAATAAGCCATTAGTGAATATTTAAGAAGCTTCATTGTTGAGGACGTAACCATTTGATATTTAATTATTATTGTTGTTGCACTGACTTGAAATTGGATTTTGAGAATAACCCGTGCGATTACAAAAGGTTTGTGCATATAAAATATTGTTTGAATGTGATTTAAAGGAATTATTTATCATTTTGTGGTGAATGTTTTCAGTAATAATATTTGTGTATGATAAACTATGCTTTTATCGAAGAAATACATTTTTATTGATCGTTGTTTGTCAGCCAATAAACAATGATTTGGAGTTCTGATAAAAAGGAATTAAACCATGAAGGCGTTAGCCAGAGTGTTTAATAGCCCCGCATTAGGACGTCAAAGAGTTGTTTATTGGCCGATAAACAATGATAATCAGAAAATTATTTCTATTCTTACATTATTTGACATATTTTTGCAATTGTAATTGGAACTAATTTTTACTATGCTCTGCTCAGAACTGGAACTTCTTTTTGTGTTGTTTATTGGATAGTTTGACAACGATAATTTTGTTCTTTGTCTATAGAAAGATTAGCGAGTATTATGTTTCAATAATAAATAACAACATAATCTAGAAATAATGTAAACATATAATCAAATTTACAGGATTTTATATTTAAAATTCTGCGTGTATCAGTGTCTTCCTCTCAGCTTAATTTGTAGCTGATGGTAGTTTACAAAAATCAGTTTTGGTTTCTTACAAGTTAGTCATTACATCTTTTAGAAAAATTTGCTTGTGAGAATTGGGTTTCGGTCTGTTTTTTTCCTGGAAAATTTGAACACTTTAAAAATTCTGATGGACGATGGTTAAGCTGAATAGTTAATAGAAGAAATATTTACAAATTTAACACATTAAACAAATTGAACTCAACAAAACAGTATGGCGGAGTGTTTTATCATGGAATATGGCGCATGTCTTGACCCAAGCTGACCCTGAATTGAACTTGGTAGTTGCATTTGTAAATGATAGAACATAGTAAATGCAAGGTTATTTTCATCATGTGGTACATGATGCTGATTAAAATTATGTAGTTCACATGACCAAATGCTGGTGGTTTTGGGAGGGTTTTACTTCTGATGAAGCTGTTGGATTACATTTTAACATTCACTGTTTTTCATTCTAAAGTATTTTGAAGGATAACCCTTGTGCCACTTGAACAAATATTTATCTCAAATTATCTGTATAGTTAATTGATATTTTGAAAACTATTTAAACACGTTATTGTATAATATGGTAAGGTATAATATCTACAATTGTAACACAAAGTTATGATGGAATTATTATTTGCGATTTGTGCTTTCCAGAAATCATTACCAAAATGTGCAAGAAACCGTGTTGTTCAATGTGGACAACATAACAGTGCAATTCGTTCCGTAACAGACAATCAAACAAACATTCTGTGGAGTGTGGAGGACTGACGTTCTTGTGAAATCAGTTTGGAATATCCTGTGGTTGTGGTGCGGGTGTAAAGCATGGAGTGGGCGATCATGAACTACGGAGGCCTGAACGGCCTGCAGGGGACGCTGGGATACGTCGAGAACGACCAGTACATCGTCGACGACGACTGCCTCGGTGAGTAAACTTTTCCAAATAATTGGACGTGATCATGGATTCTGAGCAACTTTTGTATGAGCCTGAATCCACACACAAGTGGATATTGACCAAAAATTATATATAAAAAATGAAAAACCATTAAAAATGAATGTAACATTCTGAAAAACGATTTTGATCTCATATTTATAGAAGTATTGGTGTGTCTGCTGTTTACTTCCTGTTTATGAATCCATAACAGTCATAAATTAAAGTTTTAAGTCACTTAAGTTGCCACATATTTCCAAACGTCCGAAAAACAGATTACTTGTCCCGGGCTTTCGATGCTCTGTGCAAGGTCTCAGAATGAAGTCTGCCATACACAGGGTAACAAGCAGATGCTTACCAAACATTTTACTGTACGCTTCAAAAAATCTAAATTAATTCAATATGCATTGCTTTTTCAAAATGCTGTAACCTGTCACTTCTGAATTCCACTCTGGACTTAATGTAACTGTAATTTCTTGCCAAAAAAAAATTATGGAATCACAGACAACTTAAAACCTCTAAATCGACTGTCAGACACCGTGATTTGTGTTCTGTATTTCTCAAATTCAAAACATGACATATGCTGTTAAATCATTAATGAATGACTATAATATTGCAGTTATTTAAGTTTAACTTCCCTAAATTGTGTGAGATATTTGTTAAATATTTTGTCCGACACCCACTTTTTTGTTAGACATGTCTGACAGGTTTCGCATTTTCTGGTCTTGTCATATTTGTAATTAAAAAAAAAAAGAGAAGAAAAACAAACGTGACACATCTTTGACTCAGGGTAAAAGTTTGATTTATTTTACAAGATGTTTATTTTGCATCTGCCCAGACGTAAATTAAAGGCACTGGCGGTTATGCTTAGTTCGGGAATTATGCTGAAGTTGTGTATAATAATATAGATATGCTATGTATTACACACATAGAGTGACATACAATATTCTACGTATTAAATGTTGTCAAATAGTAAAACCACTCGTAAGTTTAAATCTTTTATGTCTCATAAAATTCATTTTGTTGAAGCACATAGTCTCATGGCCATTTGTGAAGCTACATGTATCAGCATCCCCACTTGGTTAAGATGAACTGTTTGATTGAAACTTTACACTTGATTTAATCAATATTCTGTGTCAGCATTACCAGTAGCCAAAGTAGCCATGGTTACATAAAATGCTGAAATAGTATATTGTGATAAGATGCGAGTACATGTACATGTGATGTGTATTAATTTTTATACCCCCACTTTAGAGGGGGGGGGAAACATATAGATTTGCCCTTGTCTGTCTGTCCCGTCCGTCCATCGGTTTTTGTGTCGCGTGTAATTCAGAAAGTATAACTGCTAGAGAGATAAAACTTTATAAGCATATTCATCAGCATCGGGCGTTTTCACCTGGGTATTTTGGTGCAGTTTTTTCCGACATCAGCAGAGTTATGGCCCTTTTTAGCAAAAGATGACATTTGTGGGCTTGTGTCGCACATAACTAAAAGTCTTACTGCAAAAGTGATGAAACTTTATAATCATAATAATTAGCTTGTGAACTTGTGCACCAGGGTATTTTGGTGCAGTTTTTTCCTACATCAGCAAGTTTTTAGCAAAAAATGACATTTTTGGACTTGTGTCGCGCGTAACTCGAAAAGTATTACTGTTAGAGTGATGAAACTTTATAAACATATTAATCATCATGTGAACTTGAGCACCTGGGTATTTTGGTGCAGTTTTTTTCTGACATCAGCGGACATCAGTTATGGCCTTTTTTTCAGCAAAAAATGACATTTTTGGACTTGTGTAGCTGTAATGAAACTTTAAAAACATATTCATCAGCATGTGAACTTGTGCACCTGGGTATCTTGCTGCATTTTTTGTCCAACATCAGCGGAGTTTTGTGACAACCAGCTGAATGTGGGGGCATGCGTGTCCTATGGACACATGTCTAGTTTGATCAAGTCTCCATACCATTATATTCTATGTATCTTTACAGATAAAATATCAGATTTCAATTCAGTTTACCGGTATACCAGTAGGTTTTCCATAAACGTTTCCTAAGAAATAAGCAGAATTAAATAGATACATGTTGCCTTGAAAGTAAAATCTGGAGATGAAAAGTTAAAAGCCATAAGGAGATTCATCCTTTATTATTTAGTATAAACTGCTATTTCCAATCCTTTAAGAATTTTCTCTTGTTGCATTATCGTTTTTTGTCAACAATTGTATGTATGTGGTTGCAAATTGCCCACGGAGCTCCTGTTAAATCTCCATGGCAATATTGACAACATACATGGAAGGCACTCCCACAGAGTTCTTGTTACATCTCCATGGCAATATTGACAACATACGTGGAAGGCATTCCAACAGAGCTCTTGTTACATTTCCATGGCAATATTGTCAACATACATGGAAGGCACTGGGCTGTTTTGTAACCATTTGTTAGTCACAGGTGCGTCTATACTGTATATTCATGTACCAGCACATGCCAGTGGTCTTATATAGCACATATTGACATGATGCATGTCACATGCCAGTGGTTTTATATAGCACATATTGACATGATGCATGTCACATGCCAGTGGTCTTATATAGCACATATAGACATGATGCATGTCACATGCCAGTGGTCTTATATAGCACATATTGACATGATGCATGTCACATGCCTGTGGTCTTATATAGCACATATTGACATGATGCATGTCACATGCCTGTGGTCTTATATAGCACATATTGACATGATGCATGTCACATGCCAGTGGTCTTATATAGCACATATTGACATGATGCATGTCACATGCCTGTGGTCTTATATAGCACATATTGCCATGATGCATGTCACATGCCTGTGGTCTTATATAGCACATATTGACATGATGCATGTCACATGCCTGTGGTCTTCTATCGCACATATTGACATGATGCATGTCACATGCCTGTGGTCTTATATAGCACATATTGCCATGATGCATGTCACATGCCTGTGGTCTTATATAGCACATATTGACATGATGCATGTCACATGCCTGTGGTCTTCTATCGCACATATTGACATGATGCATGTCACATGCCTATGGTCTTATATAGCACATATTGCCATGATGCATGTCACATGCCTGTGGTCTTATATAGCACATATTGACATGATGCATGTCACATGCCTGTGGTCTTCTATCGCACATATTGACATGATGCAGGTCACATGCCTGTGGTCTTATATAGCACATATTGACATGATGCATGTCACATGCCTGTGGTCTTCTATCGCACATATTGACATGATGCATGTCACAAGCCTGTGGTCTTATATAGCACATATTGACATGATGCATGTCACATGCCAGTGGTCTTACATCGCACATATTGACATGATGCATGTCACATGCCTGTGGTAGTGCAAGGGATTTTGTATATAAACCAGAGCATCAGATACGGCGCGTATTTGCGAAAATACCCAATACTGAAACACCATTTAGTCAAATAATTCAAAATATATTGCGAGAGTATTAATGCATGGTTGTAATTGATACAGTGTTATTGCTGGAATTTGTGATTCACAGATTTACCTAATTTTGGCATTTCCAACAACCAATCAATGTTTCATGTAATGGAATTTCATTATTTCAAGTACTCTACTCAATTGCTCAGTACTCAAGTATAAATTTGAAAAATGATGGGATAACAGTATAAAAACACAATTCCGGCAAAATTTATATCTATTGCTCTATTGCCACCTAGTTGCTTCCTAGTTGACCAGTGATTACTCATCCTCAAGAAATGTACCAGAAATTATTTCCATGAAGTAGTAAACCATGCATATTCATTATTGTAAGCTTTAGATGCTATCCAATAGTTTTTTTTTGCCCTCGAAGTAGGGGTATAGGGTAGTTCAACTGGTTGTCCGTGGGCCATCTGTCCAGATTTTTGTTTCCATCCTCTAACTCTAGAATGCATGAAGGATCAATATATGATTTGGCATAAATGTACAACGGTTCCAAAAGGTTTATTTAAATTATTTTGATTCTAACATGATTTGACATATAGTTTTGCAATAATTATTATAGTTGGAACTACTTGTTACTATGCTCCGCTCTGAATCGTAACTTCTTTTTGTGTCGTTTATTGGGTAGTTTAACAATGATCATTTTGTTTTTTGTCTATAGAAATATTTGCGAGTATCATGTTAGAAGTTTGTTCATAAGTACGCTGTAATCGTGTTTATTTCTGTTTATTATGAACATATTGTATAATTAAAACATTGGGGTTAACCTGTATTGCTTCGTCGATGTGTATGGCGATTCTTAATTGCATTTAAATACCCAGTAGTCTTTCTAGATTTGCATGTAAATCTGTGTCATGTAATCCTATATCTTTTAATCAGACTATTAGTATATCACTTTAGACTTGTTGAGATGATTTAATGCTTAGTACTCAGTGCTTAAGTCCTAAGGTTTGGGGTAAATATCTCAATAAATTGGTTAATTTAGGGAGTATACATTCTGGGAAATGATTTGGATGTAAAATCTCTGCGTAAAAATACGCATTGAAAAAATTAAAAATAAGAATTCAAAATATGCTCATGCACGTAATTGTACAAAAGTACATGGAAATAAACCAATTACTGCAGTGTCGGAAACTCAGGAGTACTGCATCGTCTAGGCGCTCAGTAAACATATAGCAAAATTTATTGTGAATCACGACGTCACTTAAGCGCTTTTTTTGGAATGAGAGCCCAAATTCAAAACAGAAGGTCTATAAACTTGATGTCAAACTATCAAGTGTTCAGTGTTCACTTACTGTTTAAGGAATTGCGTGTTATTATCGTAGTAGTACATTACTGTTAATATATGTATAATATCATGAGAAATATAGCTTAATATTTTGACAAAATTAAAGTTTTGTAATGTTGATATATTAAACCTCTGCCAAGATTGTCTGTCCATATTGTCCTGAGCCAAATGACGTGGACCGTTTTTCTTTGCAATTGGTAAACACAAATAGATATGGTGCAGAACGCTGGTTCATCGAAGCCTGATAGACTTAAAAAGCCAGTAAATGGCCAGAAATTTGTTTGTCTGATTAGTTACCACGAGAGAAAAAATCCAAACAACTCAACTTCAACTCGGTATGGAAGATCTGATGAATCAAAAGCTGTCAAACAGCATTGTGGTACTGTGTCCGCAAAAACAGTTGAAGCATTGAAACTCTTTAACACTAGCAGGAATGATAAAATGAGCAGTTCCGGATTACAATAATAATGTTGTGCTAATTGCAGTTGATGAGAAATTATTTAGAACCATTTTATCTCCCGAGCACGAAGTACCGTTACTAGTACTTAAGTGTGAGCTTTTGTGATCAGTCACCATCCGGTATCTGCTAATCACTTCTGGTGTTTCGAATAGACTTAAAGTATTGATGTGTCATTGCAAAATTGCACTAGTAAATAATGATTTGCAAATCGTTTTTAAGAATGCAATTTTAAATTAGGGAGTAAAATAAGAATTGCCCTAGAAAGTTATCTGTAGCTCTGTAGTCACATACATGTACAAAACTGATTTTGATCACGTATATTTGATATTTGAGACACCTGTGTCAATTATTTTCTCCAGTACCTTTGCATGAAATTCATTTAATGATTAATCTTACAAAAGTATTAATAGGGCGTTTGTTGACACTGCGCTACGTGATTCTTACAAAAGTATTAATAGGGCATTTGTTGACACTGCGCTACGTGATTAAAGAAGCTTAAGACAGTCATATTGCTGGTATTCAGGGAGAAATTATTAGATTGCATCACATACTAGGTTAGCTGTAATTAAGTCACAATTTTTGAAAAATTCCCGGTAAATATTTTTGTTTGGCAGCGTTTTTCCTTGCTGATTTGGGAATGGTACCGCTACCGGTTTAATTGGGAAAATAAACGTTTTTTTCAACAAAATTGGGAAATGTATCACTCTCAACAATAACTGCCAAAAAGAATGTAAAAAAATAAGTTAGATAGAACAACTTTTTTCAATGATTCTTTCATTTGTATATATTGTCAGGAGGTTTTGAAAATTAATTTTTTTAAGGGACACAGTCAATCTTTACTGGATTTCTTAATTTTGTTCAGAGATTTGGGAATTATTTAACTTCAAATTGGGAAAAATGGTGTGTAAATCTGATTGGGATTGGTACCGTTTTCGGGTACCAAATGTACATAGAGGAAAACGGCTGTTTGGATAAATAATTTGCTTGTATACCCTAGTTCAAGGACAAGGCGATTTGTGTGTACATGTAATTAATTAGAACAAAGTACGGTGAAGAAATCACATTCCTGGAACAGTTACATTATCAATGCTTGAAATTCAATCTTGGACCGGTCACATAAATCCTTATAACAGTTTTAAGCGGTACTTCAACTTCAGCTGCCGGAGTCCTAGTTGTCTGAAATTCCCAGCATCGTTATCTACCAAGAACAAATCCACCATTAAACGTTTGGAATTGTCACAGTGCATGACACAGACCTTGACTGAGGAGCATGTAAGTGGTATGCGACACATTGTCTGGTCATGGGAAAAAATAATCTGAAGTAATATTAGAATCCTTCCAGGCTGCAGCTGTCATATCTACTTTTTGTTCCTGTAGTTTGGAATTCTGAGATGTTCAAAGTATCGTTGGATGTGTAGTTTGAAATTGTTTAATTTTTTTTTACTAGTTTTTATAAGCACAGCATGTATATTGTTGCAATTGTCTGAACAGCTATGTGCATTTATATACAAAAGTGAATGACTTGTAACAAAAGAACTAAACATCTAACTGTATAACAATGACATACATATATAGTACACAAACTTACAAGCACTTGCCTTCATGTACAATAAATGTGGAAGATTTGTAACACAAAACCAACTTTTTCTCTATATTACAACAACACGCATACACACTACACAATGCAGAGGCCCAGAGCAGGCGCGTACACGCGTAAAATACGCACACAAATTTGGAAGATACGCAGAGGAATATAAATTTTGAGTGTACAATAACGCAGAGAAATTAAAAGTTGGGTGTACATTTACGCACGTTTTCACCCAATTTCGCGCTCATGATGTAAAATCTTAGAGACTGGAAGACAGATGAAGATATAAGTTTTGACAGGTGCGACTATCTGAATGTGCAGTTGAATTGTATTATAAAGTCAAAAATGTTCAGAAGTCTTTTTGTAACATGATTGTATTCAATGGTGCTGCTACATAATTAAGGATTATTGTAAGGGTTTTTACACTTTGCAATGATTTGTTGCATGTAAATTTACTACCTCTTTTCCTACATAGAGTGTACATTTACCCTATAAATTCTGGAGATAGTGCACATTTACCAGAAATTTTCAGAAGTACGCATGCATTTACCCCCAGTACAAACGCTTATCTGGAGCACTGACAATGTGCCTGTAAGTATGTTCCATGTAATAATTACGGCTACATACATTAATATACAGACAAGTAGGACTTATTGTATTCAATGAAATCAGTATTTTATCCAAACAAGCCCAAATTCTTATAGAATTATTCATGAGCTTGAAAATGTTACAAGCTCCCCTACATAAAACTGGTAGTCTGAGCAGTCCTGGATCAGAATGTACCATTGCAGGGCTAATGCACCTATCAATGTTGTCCCCCAAGGGAGGGAGCGGCGGGCATATAGGGGACTTTAGATTGAAAGCGATTCGCGACAGGTGGGAATTTTACATTCCAAATGATTCGGGGTCCTGGCGTAATAGACTTTGGTCGGATTTTAGATCCTGGTAATACAGGCCCCGGGCCATTTGATAGACATGTAGCATCCCCCACTGAGGGGATTTAGACAAGTGTGCTTGACTCTAGGGTGGGGAATTAGACCCCAAAAAATAAAATTTGTCATTTGTCTAATTCCCCCGGGGGAAAATATTGATAGGTGCATTAAGGGCTTGTGTTGGTTTTGACCACTGTTGGTGTAGCAAAGAAATTCAACTATTTTCATGTTATTTCAGGGATATCCTCACGGAGGATGTGTTTGGGTTCCTGGTGTACGAGGCAGTCAGTAACGGGGAGGAAGTTCTACATGCGTACAAGAACGATTACTCCTACGAGCTCAGTATGCGCAGGTATGGACGTTCACATTGAATGTCAATCATACACAAATTAATCTGCCATTTTATGCAATCATTGTTCTTGGATACCATGTGATTTAGGGTTTACATATTTTACACAAAAGAGCATGTGGTAAACTTGTAATCTGTTTGTGATATTTGATGAATTAAAATTAATCCATTTACAAGACCTAGGGAGGAGTTTTAAATGTTAGTGGCAAAACCTGGAAAGGTCTATTGAACCCAGCATTGCTATACAAGCTTGTCATCTAACTGCATAGCCATCATATTCTTGTATTTTTCGCCGGGCCCTGCTAGCTCAGTTGGTAGAGCGCTGGACTGTCGATCCGGGGATCGTGAGTTCGAATCCCAGCCTGGCCACATAACATGTGTGGGGATTGGTCATGAAATTATTTCTACGGTCATTTTCCCCCTACCTCTGATTCAAGTAGGGCAGTTGTCAGGTTGATGTGCACTTAGTACTGGTAAACCGCTTAGATCGGCTAAGCTTGCCCAGGAAAAGTGTGGTTAGGTTAACTGACCGCCGTGATATGACTGAAATACTGTTAAAAACGGTGAAAAATCCAAATAAACAAAAAACTTGTATTTTTCCCCATCACTTGATTTCTAAATAGACGCTTTTGTACAATGTGTGATTGTTTTCATTTTATGCACATTAAGCTTGTAGATTTTCTTATTTTAAAACAGTAAAACCAGTGACTGGGAAAGGATTTTTCTATATGAGATAATTTCTCATCTCCACAAAAATATATGGGCTTTTTCAAAAATCTATTGGATTTCCTCTGATTTTTATGGGATTTACGGCAATTAAACTGTGTAAACGTCTTACTGTTTAAATCGAGAAAAATACACCACACAGACACGCGCGCTTCCCATTCAAGGTGTATCTGTTGATATAGATTTTTTAGACTGCCAAATTAATTTTATTGATAAAATCTCAATGCTTAGTGACAAAACTGCAAACCAGACCGAGCATTGTGTAGTGTACCGCAGCGTTTATCGATTCATACTCGAAAATTTTGGTGCAACGTAAAATTTTTGAGATATTTCTCTATTTTATGCGCAAATATAGCATTTTGCATGGGTTTCCCAGTCACTGTAAAACTTATATTACTGTAGTAAAATTTAACTTAAAACTGTGTAATTCCTTATACACAAAATAATTCTTAGCCAGTGTACATTCGTTTGTATTTGTGTACAAGCATATGTAAGTGTTGTTCTAATAAATACGGAAATTACAAAAAGAGTCAAGTGGAACAGAATTGTTAATTTGGGGAGTTCTGTCAACAGTAAGCAGGCCGTACAAAAAGTAGCTTCCACTGGAATGGAAATGTAAATTATTTGTCAACAACTTAGTTTGTACTCTTAAAATAGGGAATCATTTGCTTATATTCCACACAGGCTGCATCTGGCCGTTAGTGCATTGCGTGAGATGATCAAGACGATGACGTTCCACATCATGAAAGGGCTGGAAGGCGACGATCTGACCTACATTAAACGGCTTCAAGGTCAGAGCTCAGTAAATGATTTGAGACGTGTCGTGGGAAACCCGGGCTTAATGCATGTGCGTAAACTGTCGTCCCGGATCCGGGTCGACACTTTCCACTTTTATGGTATTATCTGCTTCAAGGAAGTCTCTTCGAAACATAAGTTCATTGTAGGCGTAAAGTGTCATCCTGGATTAGCCTGTGTGGACTGCACAGGCTAATCCCGGACGACACTTTTCGCACATGCTTTAAGCCTGGGTTTCTCACGACTTGCCTCATTTGTAGGACAGATTGTAATCATAATGGTTCAAAAACATTGATAAAAAAATCTTTTGTGATAGGTGTTGGCCATGCAGGACTCACTCTGTTATTCACCAAATTAGCCAATGGCTAGAAATTAAATATTTGGCTGAAGAAAATTCCATTTGGCTACAACACATTCCTCATAAAAAACCTACACATTTGTCAAGATAACCATGTTTTAGCAGAATGTGGTAATGCTTATACAAAAATTTAGCCAGGGGAAGCCCTGACATGTATTTAGATGCATTTCAGAGGAATTAAAAACAACAACTACAAATCCTACATTTTAATTTTAGCATTTGACATAGAAATATGTCATTGCCTGTCAGAGAAATAAATAAAGCATGTCATTTTTGTGTTTTGATTTTGCCATACTTTTTCCACATTGTATTCAAAAGCCACACAATATTTGTTGAGATACATATTAAATACATTCCTGCAATTATTTTTCTGTGAGTTTTTTTTAAAGAAGTGTTTATGCATAGGATATTTATTTGAGGCATGACTACTGTCATGGAGATTGATATATTTTTGTACAAATACCTCATTTGTATTTAAATAGTGGTATAAATCAGAGGTTTCTCTACAGTATTTATCTGCTACAGTAAAACTAATAGCCCTTGTTACTACAGCAAGTTTGTTCAATTAGCAATAGTCATCTTCCCATTGTTAAAAGTTAGCTAGTTTTTTATACTTTCATCATTATAATTACATTTTTGAAAAAAAAACAAGATTTTGCCTACTGGTTACAATAGAAACTTGATTCTTTTCATCTTTAATGGTCACATACTATCTTGCACTGTAAGCTGTTGTGTACTGTAAACTCTGTTGCTATTTATAGGTAATCTGGCAAACATGACGGATCTTAGACAGGCGTTCCTGTGGCTGGTAAGAACGTACGAACCTGCTTGCCATAGCAACCTGTACCTGCGTGACGTCATAGTAACGAACCACTACTTCCTCTTGCTGCTGGAGGACTGGTTGGCCCAGGGTCTGTGTGAGGACAGGAGTATCACCATGATATCTCACATCAAACAGTACGTCCTCATTCTCTGTGTATTGCCCAGTTTTTCCCACAAGTGGGCAAGTAAAAAAAAATATTCTGGAAAATTTTGTTAAAATGTTCGGCAGCAGATCCGTTAAACATTTGATAAAAAATTAAATGGCCTTACCATGGCATTGATTTTCAGTTAGATTATTAATATTTTAGAAGATGTGTCTGTAACTAATTCTCCGTCATAATTCGCCAGCAATTACCACGGTTTTATTATTTTCTTAGATTTGCGGTGCCGTCTTTGATGCTGAAGTATGGCCAGATGCTGCAGCGCTATGGTGAGAATGATCACCACGTGAACAACTGCGCGTTCACGATGATGTACCACGTGGCGGGAGACTGCAAGAACTGCGATGCTCTCATGCACCCAGAGATCCTGCAAACCTTCATCAACATCCTGGATGGGAACCATCCCCTCACCTATGTATGTCCCTTCTCGAAAAAGTGTATTTAATTTGCATTTAAAGCGATTTAACGCTGCGGTATTGGCACCATTTTTTTTTCTGCGTTTAATACACGTAAAGTACACTTGAAAATGCAGAAAAAAATACACTTCTTAAAGAAAAAAAGTGAATTTTTTCTGCATTTTCCCTGCATAAACACACTTAAGTGCATTTAAAGTGTATTGTTCTCCATGAAAAATGCACTTTTTCTTCACAAAATACGCTTAAGTGTATTTCAAGTGTATTTTCTAGTGCATTAATAAAAGTTTTTGTAAAAAATGCAGAAAAAGTACATAAACAATACACTTAGTGTACTAAAAGTGTATTTAATGTGCATTTAATGCAGAAAAAATACGGTGCCAATAATACGCTTATTCGAGAAGGGGTTGGACACTTGTAATAGTTTTTGTACTGGTAATAAGAGTCAGCAATATTTTTCACTGTTTTGGGAATGGATCCCATACCCATCACATTGGGAATTTTGTGTCGTGAGATCTTGCACTTGGGGGAAATTTAAGAAAGAAATTTTAGGTTTACTTAAACTAATGTTATATTAGTTGAACATGGTATTTTAAAGGTGTTTATCCATACAAGTAATTACATGTTTGACAACTTTACATTTCCTATGTATTTAGGATTTTGTCACATCAGATGTGGGAATGGTTTTTTTCTATTCAACTTGGAAAAATAATCCATAATTGGCATTGGGAATGGGTCCTTTTACCTGACCCTGTTAAAAAAGGAAATATAGCTATACTTTTAGCAGAACTGAATTCTCAGTTTGCCATACTTGTACATTGCAGGAGATGAGTGACCTAATGTAGTACATCATTCAGAAGTTCCTGGCCCTGGCAGAGACGGACCCCCTCGTGTGTGCAGTCAAGTTTGGACTCGACAACATCTCCCCACCCAATGAACGGTAGGGTGAATCTCTGTGACCAGCGTTTTTTTCACCTTTGGGGGAAAGGTGGCTGGGCCCTTCAGACGGGGATTTTTACGGCAAAAGGGGAATTGTTTTTGTAGAAAAGCATTATAACATTTTCATTTTCAACTTTGTTATAAAACATTTATCAATTGTTTTGCCACAGATGATTATTCACAAACTTGGTTTGACAAAAAAATTGCCGGGATTGTTAACGAAAATTCCTGTATCTTAGTCAATTTTTGTCCGATTTTGGTCAAGTTTTCATCAACATAAAGCTTACATTCTGAGGGGAATTATAAGGTAAATATAGGGGAAAAATATGTACTTTTAAAGCAGGCGAATGGGGCCGAAGTTCGGCCTCAAATTGGCCCGAAAAAAAACACTGGTGACATAATTCAACATCTCTCCACCCAGTGAACAGTTGGGTGAATTTCTGTGACATAATTCAACATCTCCCCACCCAATGAACAGTTGGGTGAATTTCTGTGACATAATTCAACATCTCTCCACCCAGTGAACAGTTGGGTGAATTTCTGTGGCATAATTCAACATCTCCCCACCCAATGAACAGTTGGGTGAATCTCTGTGACATAATTCAACATCTCCCCACCCAATGAACAGTTGGGTGAATTTCTGTGACATAATACAACATCTCCCCACCCAGTGAACAGTTGGGTGAATTTCTGTGACATAATTCAACATCTCCCCACCCAATGAACAGTTGGGTGAATCTCTGTGACATAATTTAACATGTCCCCACCCAATGAACAGTAGGTGAATTTCTGTGACATAATTCAACATCTCCCCACCCAGTGAACGGTAGGTGAATGTCTGTGACATAATTCAACATCTCCCCACCCAGTGAACGGTAGGTGAATCTCTGTGACATAATTCAACATCTCCCCCACCCAATGAACAGTTGGATGAATCTCTGTGACATAATTTAACATCTCCCCACCCAATGAACAGTAGGTGAATCTCTGTGACATAATTCAACATCTCCCCACCCAGTGAACGGTAGGTGAATCTCTGTGACATAATTCAACATCACCCCACCCAGTGAATGGTAGGTGAATTTCTGTGACATAATTCAACATCTCCCCACCCAATTAACAGTTGGGTGAATTTCTGGGACATAATTCAACATCTCCCTAAAAAATGAACAGTTGGGTGAATTTCTGGGACATAATTCAACATCTCCCCACCCAATGAACGGTAGGGCTAATTTCTGTGACATAATGCACATCTACACTCCCAATGAACGGTAGGGCTAATTTCTGTGACATAATGCACATCTACACTCCCAATGAACGGTAGGGCTAATTTCTGTGACATAATGCACATCTACACTCCCAATGAACCGTAGGGCTAATTTCTGTGACATAATGCACATCTACACTCCCAATGAACGGTAGGGCTAATTTCTGTGACATAATGCACATCTACACTCCCAATGAACCGTAGGGCTAATTTCTGTGACATAATGCACATCTACCCACCCAATGAACGGTAGGGCTAATTTCTGTGACATAATGCACATCTACACTCCCAATGAACGGTAGGGCAAATTTCTGTGACATAATGCACATCTACACTCCCAATGAACCGTAGGGCTAATTTTTGTGACATAATGCACATCTACACTCCCAATGAACGGTAGGGCTAATTTCTGTGACATAATGCACATCTACACTCCCAATGAACGGTAGGGCTAATTTCTGTGACATAATGCACATCTACCCACCCAATGAACCGTAGGGCTAATTTCTGTGACATAATGCACATCTACACTCCCAATGAACGGTAGGGCTAATTTCTGTGACATAATGCACATCTACACTCCCAATGAACCGTAGGGCTAATTTCTGTGACATAATGCACATCTACACTCCCAATGAACGGTAGGGCAAATTTCTGTGACATAATGCACATCTACACTCCCAATGAACCGTAGGGCTAATTTTTGTGACATAATGCACATCTACCCACCCAATGAACGGTAGGGCAAATTTCTGTGACATAATGCACATCTACACTCCCAATGAACCGTAGGGCTAATTTTTGTGACATAATGCACATCTACCCACCCAATGAACGGTAGGGCAAATTTCTGTGACATAATGCACATCTACACTCCCAATGAACCGTAGGGCTAATTTTTGTGACATAATGCACATCTACCCACCCAATGAACGGTAGGGCAAATTTCTGTGACATTATTCAACACCTCCCCACCCAATGAACAGCAGCCTTTTGATTACTTTGACCTAATTTTATGCATATTAATATTCTGTGTGTCTGCGTGACACATTATTCTTCCTTATTTTAGCGCAAAAGTATGGTCCGTTGGGTGAGGATTGGCTTTTAAACTAAACAGATAAACATTTTAGCCTAAAATTAGAACTTGGGATGTAGAGATCATATACTCACATGTGTTATCAAAATAATAAAAAAATAATTGATGCTTTAGTAATTAGGTTTACAACATGCTTTGGAACTAACAAAATAAAAGTGAGTTTTGTTGGTTGTTAAAAAAAACTGCAGTAATTTCTCTGTTATTGGTCGTTACAGAATCTCTAAATGTTCTTTGTTATTGGTTGTTACAAAACCTCGACATGTTCTCTGTTATTGGTTGTTACAAAACCTCTACATGTTCTCTGTTATTGGTTTTTACAAGACCTCCACATGTTCTCTGTTATTGGTTGTTACAAAACCTCTACATGTTCTCTGTTATTGATTGTTGCAAAACCTCTACATGTTCTCTGTTATTGGTTGTTACAAAACCTCTACATGTTTTCTGTTATTGGTTGTTACAAAACCTCTACATGATCTCTGTTATTGGTTGTTACAAAACCTCTACATGTTCTCTGTTATTAGTTGTTACAAAACCTCTACATGTTCTCTGTTATTGGTTGTTGCAAAGCCTCTACATGTTCTCTGTTATTGGTTGTTACAAAACCTCTACATATTCTCTGTTATTGGTTGTTATAAAACCTCTACATGTTCTCTGTTATTGGTTGTTACAAAATCTCTACATGTTCTCTGTCATTGGTTGTTACAAAACCTCTACATGTTCTCTGTTATTGGTTGTTGCAAAACCACTACATGTTCTCTGTTATTGCAGGGTTGACATGGACAACGACAGTGACGTGTTGGACCGAGGCTGGACCATTGAGGAGATAGACCTGCTGTCCAGCTGGTGGGGGAAGCTGGAGGGATGCAGCGACGCCATCGACAAGATCTCATGCAGGCTCAAGGACAAGGGGATACGCAAACTGAGGATTGAGGTACGCCTCTAGGAGAGATAACCTCGGTAGATTTACTATATTGTGTTTGAAATCTTGTGCAAATTGAAGGACAAGGGAATATGTGAACTGAAGATTGAGGCATGCCTCTATGAGATAAGCCAGTTGAATTTAACTGTTAAGTGCCAATGTGAGGCAGAACATACAAAGCTTTCGGTTTATATTTGAGGTTTTGGTAATAGTTGGACAGAATCTGGTATGGATGACTTTAAAATAAGATTAGATTTTAATACTTTATTAGATTGTTATTTGTGTCTCCAGTGCTTTTAGGATGAACAGTTTGTTAAAGCGTTCTCATGTTTCCCAGGTTGTCAACCAGCTGTACAAGATGGACTGGCTGTCAGAGAGTCAGCTGGAGCGCTTCATATCCACCGAGAAGGGCCTGATAGAACAGGTGGGTGCAGGTCTGCGGGGTATGGTTCAGAATAAAGCATAATGCCATATATATATATAATTTATTCAATTCACCATTCAGTACAGATTATCAATGTAGAAAGATCCATTGGCTGTGCTGGATAGTACTTACTGTTTAGTACATATTCAGGGCTTTTCTTCCTTTTATAGTAATGGCCGTTATAAGGTGTCATTCCCTCAGAAAAATTATTTCAAATCATGCAGTTTTTCCCTAAAACTGAATTGACCCCAGGATTTTTCATTCCCTGCTATAAAATTTTTTCACCAAAATGCCAAAAAATATCACTATTTTCCGCCAAAATGAGGGCAAAAAGCCCCATCCTCAAAAGGTGAAAAAAAAGCCCTGATATAAAAGTATAATGATTGCAAGGTACCGTCTTTGCATTTTAAAAATTGAATCTGTTGCAACTATTGAAAAGATGACAAATGAAAAAAGTACATGCAACCATGTATTGAAAAATGATGGACTGGAGTGAGATGATTTACTCTGTAAAAAATTTGTTGCAAGAAAGGACATTCTTATGCGGTTCATACTTTTATGTTTCAAAGGCAGTGGCCAAGAACCAGGAGATTTCATTGAAGGACGATCAGTTTTTATCTGCCCTTGAAGAGCTCTCTCGCATGGAGGAGGAAAAAGTAATTCCATTCTGCTTACAAAAGCTGGAGGAAGAAGGATATGAAAAACATTTGCAGCATGTCCGGAAGTGTCTGCTGGAAACAGCTTATGTCAAATCAGGTATGGAAAATATTCTAAATGTACTATTTTGATTATAATAAGCATTTCTGAAATTTCCCAACAATTGTCCAATGAGGCCAAATGATGCAAACAATGCAGTGCCTATTATTGTCTATCCGTACACATGATAGTGATACATTTCCTTTGCAAGACATTTCTAGCTTGCATTACCATATTCCAGTTAAGCACCTGTGTCTCAATATTGGTTTTGTAATTAAAAAGAAATCTTGTTTTGCTTGTTATGTTCATTGAATTATTGTGTCCATTATTGGAGGTGGTGGGTGGGGTGGGGGAAGTAAAATTATAATTGTTATTTGTATGTCAATGAACATTTACATGTATAATGTCAATGAACAAACATTTCACTGCAAGAAATAGTATATACATTCATATTGTATGTATCCGAGTAACAATAACTATTGACCATATGTTGTTTCTCCAGGAGCAAAGTTTCCAGGTTCCAGGGTGGATCCAGTGATCAAATACTTTGGATTGAAGGGAAAGGACGTGCCAGTCGTAATGTACAATGAGGAACAGGTGATCCGTCTATCTTTCATTAAGTCAAACCTCTTTTGAGGACTTAGACTCTGTACAGTCAACCCACAGTTTGTTAGGGTATACATAAAAAGAATGATGGTTTAAAAGGCTTTATAGTAACGCTGGAGTATCTGCAATGTTAGGAGATAAAAACAGATGTAACTATGTAAAGTACAATAGAATAATATAAACAGTTGTGCACTATAAAAATGCTTTGTTAAAACCATTGCACTACATAAACATGGAAACAAAGTGTACTGGTACATCCTAAATTTAAAAATGAAGGGATATTTACCCCTACTTTATGTGCAAAACTACAAATGTCAATGTCTATTTAAATTTGTGAAAGATAAAGTTTGAATCAACAATTGCTATTCAATTTATGTGTACTATATTGCCATCAATGCATTGTGAGAAATTGATTTTGAAATTAAAATACGGTTGTTTCAAAAGCAATTACATGTTTTGTCCAGATTTTTAATGTGTGTTGATACTCCCATTTATATTTTTAACGAGTATTGTCCAAATTTTCGAAGAGTAATTACTCCAGTACTCCTTTTATCTAGAGCTCTGATAACCGCCTGTCGCCGTCATTGCAGGTGGCGTTGCTGCAGAACCCGTACATGATTGGCTTGTTGGAGCAGCTTGGGCTTCATGTGGACGGGTAGGCCCTGAAATTTCCGAGAATTCCTGCGGGCATCGAAATGGGCGAACTTCTCCAGATGGCGGGGAAGATCCGCAAACTGGATGACGGTGAGGAATAACACATAATGCTGAATTTGGTTGTAGAAATTACCATGTACAGTGCTTTATTTTCAAAATTACAAAAATGTATATTCTCTGGACTTTAATGGAGTGATCCCTTCAAAACAATTATGGTCATTGGAATGAAGATCAGAATTTACACAAGATTTAATTGAAGAATAATTATGTTTGAAACTTTTCATTATGTTCGTTACCATACTCGTAATCAGAAAGACAGTACTGTTGATGGTTTCATTATTTTTATTCGGATTTATTAGCATATTTATTTGGTATTCATTGGTTTAAGGGGCAGTACACATCATGAGTTTATATTGTTGTATGCATAATTACCTTTGAGCGTGGTCCGAGCATAGGTGTATACGGATGTTCTTATTCAATTTTCTACATAGAGATTGTTTCATTTCAGAAATGATACAGTGTTTTAATCATGCCATGTCAAGCGTGGAAAAGTTCACAGATGTGAAAGAAACACCTGATTTGAATGAAAGGGAACCTTTGTAAGTTGTACTCGTGATTTTTTAGCTCTCTGGACTTCGGCTTATTGAAATAAGCCAAATTTAGCAGCTGCCTTAATTGAAATTTTGTTTCAATGATCTGTTCAGACTTATTCATAAATAGTGTGTATTAAATAAAATATGTTTAAATAAATATATATTTGATTACAGTTAAGAATAATAATAATATTCAAAATTATTGTATTTTTAAATATTTTCTTGTTACCATAAAATTTTATTTATTAACTATTATTTGATAATTTTGCTTGATAGCAAGTAGTCTGTAGTCATTATTTGACATACATCCAACTAGAACTATTTCTAACCATGCATTTGTCTTCTTCTAATAACATGTTTATGTTTGTATGCATAGTTTTATTAATACTTTTTATGTGAAACTTTAATTTGATCAGGTATGGTAAGACAACTAAGTGTGTGTCAATTCTATTTTTCGTTAGTTGCTATTTTAACGTCGGGCTGAACAATAGCTATGATATGTCCTACTTTGAAACTTTACACTTGCACAGTTTCAATTGGGAGCAGGCGGAATGCAATGTGCGCTGTTGTGCAAACTAACTGAACAATTGCTGATTTATTTCCATGACTTTTATTCTTACGACTGAGTCAATTTGCTTGTGTTGTATGTGGAATGATGCATGCTAAAGGTGCAAAATATGAAGCAGTAGTGATTAAGGGCTGTTTAATTTCTAGCTGCAGCTAGCTGGGCCATAACAGAACTGCATGTAATTAGATGTGTTTGTTCACATAAAAGTTATTAAACCATGTGAGGCACAATATTGGACAATTGTTGATTATCATATAAATTCTCGTGGCCGGAAACTATTGTGATATCATCATGTGGTATGTGCCATTGTTAGAGCTCATTTAACCATTATCATATAGTGTGTGTCGCTGCTAGAGATCATTAGACCATTATATTACTGGATCATTATTATAGAATTGGGCCAAAAATAAAATATTGTTTGTTTCTCCTCCCGCGACCCATGCTAATGAAAGGTGGGTCGGTAGGTTGGAAAAATATTGTATTTGTATACACAATAAGTCATTTTCATTCATGTTTTCCTTGTGTTTGAAATGTTACGTTGTAGTATTAATTCTTAATATTTTCGTTGTAGTAGATTCATCACGTTCTGCTTATTTACGTAATACTATGTTCTAATTACCTTACAATAATTTATCAAACTTTAACAAACAATAACATAACATAATAAAAACAAGAGCGTTAGTAATATAAAACCTGTTAAAACTAAGGAGTAATAGCGTGACATTGCAATTTGCCGGGCATCCAAAACAGAATGCTGTTAGCAACAGCCATAGCAATGGTGGCTGTCAAACTGCGGCTAGCAGATTGTAGCTGAAAAGCGTGTTATATGCTCAGCATGTGGATAGTGTTTAAAAGCATCAATCTGTAATACTGCATCTGAACAACGCAAATGCTAGAGCATACATTAATTAGCATTCTATGGAAATAAAAACAAATAGGACTGTGTTCATTAATAAAAAGAAAGCAACACAACATTTTTGATAAATTAAAATAAAAAGAAAAGACACTGAAGTTTATTTACTTTCATTTTTGACAAGGACTTTAGTTCCGCTAACTTTCATTCAAATGTTGCCTCAGCCAAAGTGTTTGCATAATTCTAATCCGTGTGCAGTGATGAGTTTGAATACACTTTCGTTAATTATTACTAGATCTAGTAATTTTTTTTTTAACAAAATAAGACGTTTGACGCGATCAGTTTGTCGAGTTAAATGACGTCGTAATTCATATTCTTTGTTAACTGTTCCTTCACCAAAATTCACCAACATTATGAAATTTATTTATAATTATTTATTTATTTACTATTTTAATTTGTAGTAATTTATTACAAACGCGGCTGTTAAAAACGCGCATATCTATAACAAAACACATACCTAACGCAAATGTGTTACAAATGACTTGAACCTTTAACAATTAAAATTAGAATGAGGGCGTGATAAACTTTATAACGACGATGCTCATTTGCATATTGGAAATGTTATGCGTTCTCATTGGCTGTCTGTTTTGGCTCTTGTTAAGCTGACTCCTCCTGCGTCAAGATTTTATCGATAATGGACACTTGGTGCATAAAGGCAAGTTTGTTCATTGACGGTGGGCGTTCTTTGTCTTTAAAAAAACATGCATATGCGAGCGGAAATGGCTGCGCTCTAGAATCTGACACTGAATGTTATGGCATCCTTTTCGTAAAAGCATGCGTCAAAATACACCGCAATTACGCGTTACCGAGAACTGTCCGTTTAAAGTAATTTTATAAGTGTCTTTTGAAAGTAAGATTTGTACACGCTATTGGATTCTTTTTAAGGATTCGCACCCCGCATTTTCACACACAAATAAAATAAAATTTTGTTTTCTTTGGTCTATAAAATTGTTGGGGTCGCGGCGATTTTGCTGGGTCGGTCGCGGGAGGGGAAACAAACAATATTTTATTTTAGGCCTTGTCATGTTGTGGAGGTTACCATATATAAAGTCATTTTGTCATTGCCATGTTTTGAAAGTATCAAATATAGGGCCATTACATCATCGCTTTTGTAAGTATCAAATATAGGGCCATTTCATCATTGCCATGTTTTGGAAGTTATCAAATATAGGGTCATTACATCATCGCTTTTGTAAGTATCAAATATAGGGCCATTACATCATCACTTTTTTAAGTATCAAATATAGGGCCATTACATCATTGCCATGTTTTGCATGTATCAAATATAGGGCCATTACATCATTGCTTTTGTAAGTATCAAATATAGGGCCATTACATCATCGCTTTTGTAAGTATCAAATATAGGGCCATTACATCATTGCCATGTTTTGCATGTATCAAATATAGGGCCATTACATCATTGCTTTTGTAAGTATCAAATATAGGGCCATTACATCATCGCTTTTGTAAGTATCCAATATAGGGCCATTACATCATCGCTTTTTTAAGTATCAAATATAGGGCCATTACATCATTCAATGTATGTATCAAATATAGGGTCATTGCATCATTGCCATCTTTTGCTTGTATTAAATATAGGGTCATTTCATCATTGCTTTTGTAATTATCAAATATAGGGCCATTACATCATTGCCATCTTTTGGAAGTTATCAAATATAGGGTCATTTCATCATTGCTTTTGTAAGTATCAAATATAGGGCCATTACATCATTCAATGTATGTATCAAATATAGGGTCATTGCATCATTGCCATCTTTTGCTTGTATTAAATATAGGGTCATTTCATCATTGCTTTTGTAATTATCAAATATAGGGCCATTACATCATTGCCATCTTTTGGAAGTTATCAAATATAGGGTCATTTTATCATTGCCATGTTTAGTATCCAATATAGGGTCATTACATTATTGTCATGTTTTGTAATGCTAGTATATTGAATATGGTGTGATACCATCATTATAATATCTTTTGAATGTATCAAATATATGGTCATTACATCATTGTTATGTTTTAGAGGTTATCAAATATGTAATCATGATATCATTGTTATGCTTTAGAAGTTATTATATGTAGGGTCATTACATCATTTGTCATGTTTGGAAAGTTATCAAATATTTGGATCATTACATCATTATCATATTTGCTGAATGTATCAAATATAGGGTCATAACATCATTGTTGTTTTATAATGCTAGTATATTAAACATAGAGCCATTACATCATTCACATAATTTATGAATGTATCAAATATAGGACCATTACATCATTGCCATATTTTGGAAGTTATCAAACATTGGGTCTTTACATCATTATCATAGTTGTTATATGTATCAGGTATATGGACATTAGATCATTTTTTATGTTTTATAATGTTAGTATATTGAATATAGGGTTATTACATCATTCAAATAATTTTTGAATGTATCAAATATAGGACCATTACATCATTGCTATATTTTGGAAGTTATCATATATAGGGTCATTACGTCATTGTCATGTTTTGGAAGTTATCATATATAGGGTCATTACATTATTGTTGTATTGTGGAACTTATCATATATAGGGTCATTACATCATTGGTGTATTTTGGAACATATCATATATAGGGTTATAACATCATTGGTGTATTTTGGAACTTATAATATATATAGGGTCATTACATCATTGGTGTATTTTGGAACATATCATATATAGGGTTATAACATCCTTGGTGTATTTTGGAACTTATAATATATATAGGGTCATTACATCATTGGTGTATTTTGGAACATATCATATATAGGGTTATAACATCATTGGTGTATTTTGGAACTTATAATATATATAGCGTCATTACATCATTGTTGTATTTTCGAACTTATCATAGATAGGGTCATTACATCATTTTCATATTTTTGTATGTATCATGTATAGGGTCATTACTGGTACATCATCTATTTGTAATACATCAAATACAGGGTCATTTCATCAATCACAAACAGGAGGCATATTGACTTGCATATGTAGAATTTGATGTTATTCTCCATTCCTATATATATCATTAAGAGTCCATCAAAGTACTTTCAAATTGCATGAATAAATATAAGGTCTGGGTACATTGTCCTGCAATATCAGAATAAAATGACCAACTTCATAGAATGTACTAGTTGAGAGGAATTTTATGTGAATATGTTATACATGCTCTTTATATTGTTCATTCTTTGTGACCATATAGTTGAATGCTAACTAGAAATAGAATGTCACTAAGCAGGCATGGCGATTTATATGCTGCTGCAATCTGTTTTCTTTCTTTTTTATTTGACATTTCTACTTTTACCTTATGACTATTTTATTCAACATTTGAGGCGTGTCATGAAAAAAAGGTTTACTGGAAGTGCGTAAATTGTCATCCCAGATAAGCCTGTGCAGTCCGCTCTTGCATTAAGCCCGGTTTTCCCACGACATGCCTCATTAAATCTTTTCCATGTATCTCTTCATCTTTCTGTCTGTAAATTTTATCTGAATTTCTTCTTTTTATATAATTATTTTGTCTTTCATCCTTTTAAAGATCTTTGCTTCCATTTCTTTGGCTATTTTCAGATACTTCTTTCTATGCACTTAATCTGTTTACTATTGCTGGCTGTACGGGTATTTAGAACTGTTAACTGTGAATGATTATAGTGCAGTAGTGTACATTTAATAATTAATTGTATACATGTAGATAAATTTTTAGAAGTCATTTACTTCATTACAATTCATATTTCTACATGCATCTTTTTAAATTAGTTACATGTATATTAATTTTACCATAGTCAACCACATTTTACCCTTGCTATCCGAGTCATATCATTTTCTGTCTGTATAACATGTGTGTCTTTTAACATTTTCCAGACAGCATGTAAAAGGTCACCTGTATTTACCTGTCACTGTTTAAGTGAATACAAGGGTTAAGTGTACTGGTGTTAGTATGCATGATTAGAAATCAGTACTGCTGATATTTACCTTACTATTAACTTGTCAATTAAAAGTGTTGACTCACTTTAATGAACTTAGTTGCGATGGGAATATAAAATAAAATCAATTTTAATACAAATAATTCTTAGTTACTCAGAACAACCGAGGCTATAACACATTTCTTTTAAAATCACTGGTATAATATACCATGTAAAAAGGAAAACAGCTGGCCTTTAGTGGCAGGATCCATTTGAGTTTAGCTTGAAGCATGGTTATATAGCATTTTGCCATATTTGTTAGTAATACAGCATATTAGTTATGGTAGTTTCAGTGGTTTTTCACCACATGCTGTCAGGACCTTTGACATTAGCGCAGTTGTTCATAATATGTTAATAAGTTCCCTCACATGAACACAGACCCCCATCCCTCACACCCATCTTTCTGTTACATTTTCTTTCTTGCAAATGTCGTCCTATAACTCCACCATTTATGGCATCTTTTACTGAACACATGTAGCAATGCACACCACGAATGCTGCATTGAGAAAATTTCCCCCAGTTTTCCCAGAACTTGCGATATAAATCTAACAAGAAAATGACGCTTTTCTTGCACATGTTTCAGACGACGCAAGTTCCAGACCCTGGCGGTAGGCTAGATGAGACTCGTGGACATCTACAATCAGGGAGAGGCAGGAGTCGCTGCCTATGAAAGCATGGACGCCATGTGACCAGGGCCATACCATATAATAGGGCAGTTGGACAGTGTACAGATTATAATAAATTCTTCATTAACCGTGATTTCTCGTTGCTATTTGGTGAACATAAAAGTTGGACAGTTTGCATGCTTTTGCAGTGTAATTGATGTTCATTAACTATGGTTCTTGTGCGATCGTTGTGGGAACGTTCAAAATTTGGTGTTCACAAAAGTTAAACAGTTGGGAATTACTATATTTGGTTAATGGCTATCGATATAATTATGTTCACTGTCGTAGTTCTCGTTACTTATCTGTACATAGTGTTCTGTGGTTTTTTTTGGAGTTGTATGTTCATTGTGTTACAAATATTTATATATCAAAAGTATGTTACAAAAGTCCTTTATACATGTATACTTTGTACTTTTGAAGAATTGGAAGTAATTTTTAGCAGATACAATTGATGCATTTCCCAATAAAAGTCAGGTTTGTGTGTGTGTTTTTTTTTAAATAATATTTAATCGTATTGGGTCATAACTGTATACCTAGTAAATCTTTTGACCATATGTCCAGTATTAAATTTGTTTTGCTTGTGATCTTGTTCTTGGAATTACATAACATAATGGAAATCAGAAGTACAATATGTGTCATACATGTATATTGGAGTGATTGGAAGTTTTTCAGGTTACCTGTATCACTTTATTGGTACATTTCTTTGTATTTTTTCATGATTATATTTTCTGCTTGTGTTTCGTGTATGTGTATTTTGTAAAATTTATATGTTGTATTGATTTTAAACATTTACATTTTGTGTAAACAATGCTTTACTCAATTTCACTTCAGAACTTTTTCATATTTTGCTGACTTTTTGATGATTATTTTACCATAATGGTCTTCTAATTATTTTGATAACTGAACATGTAATTCTGTGCAGATTTTAATAAAAGTGAATTCATATTTACTTCCTTTTCTTTGAAACCAGTGATTTTTTATATGGCCATTGACAATTAAAATTTACTTCTTAAATTGATATTTATTTTTAGTTTAAACCAGGGACCTATAAAGGTCCCTGACTGGTAGTATATCTGCTTTTACTAGTATTGAATACAAAATGTATGAATTGTAAAAAAAGAAGTAGTCCCAAGATTCTAGAAATACAATAAACAAAAATTAGGCTGTTTACAAGTTTTATTGTATATGTTTGAATTATTAGTACAAAAAATAATCGAATAGTAACTTTCGCAATGAAAAGGACCTTTAAAGGCGACAAAGACACAACTGCGTAATGATCAATTTATGATCTATAAATAAATCAGTAAATGATCATGCCCTTTCTGCTCATTAAAAAAAACAACTCTGAATTGAAGCACGTGCGACTGCAAATTTAATCTGATTGTTTCGGACATGTTTGCGTATTTTAAATAAAATGTACATGTATGTAAATTATCTTCAAATGACTAACCAGAAAATGCGATCAGCAAAAGTAAACAATGCAACTGCATCGTGAAAATGTAGTCCGTGCACGCAGCATGTGTATTTCCACAGTGTGGAATACAGATAAGTTTATCCCATGGGGTGTTATTTTGTCAGTGACCACGTGAAGAAGGGATAAAATCTGTTTCTAAGGCAATTGACAAATATTTATAGTATATTCACTAAAATTAAGATTTTATTTCCAACTATGTACATGTATATGTTGAATTAAATGAAAATTCATAAAATATTAGAACAAATGAAATGCATTCTTATTTATGTATATAGTATAGTTTCACCTTAAATGTATTTCCTATGAACTTTTTGCTTCTAGCTTCAAACAAAAACTGGTATTTTAGTTGTGTCATGTGTATATAATTTATATTGATATATTCTTTATCAGTTTTATTGGTCCTTCTTTGGAGTTCCAATTATATCGTTCATGTTTTTATTCACAGTTTATACTATAATTTTATTTATATGTTCATGCACCATTACACCCAGCTCATTTCTTAGTGAGTAGATATACAGTACAGTGTTGTATTCATTTTAAACAATAATTATTTATGTCATTGCATTTGTTCCTCAGAATATTTTCTCCACTTATTGAATATGTTATATATTGTTGCATCATCACTTTTGATGATATTTTCTGGGCATCTATATGTATAGCTTGGTTGTTTCATCATTAAGCTTCAAACTGAAGTTTCTGATTTAGTTTTTAATGACAGAATACTCTTCAGAATCTTGGCAAAAAGACAATTTATGTACCGATATACGTTGGAACAATACACAACACAAGATTGGAGATTCAACGTTTTCCTGAACATGCGAACTTTTGATAAGGAGAAAAGGTGCTTAGTACACATAAATGTTATCGATTTTATATCCAGTAAAGTGATTAAATTGTTTTTGTAAACTTTAGGCCAGTTAAATAAAACCATAATTTTCCTGTTTGCGAAATAAATTTTTACAAGTAAATTCGAATGATCATCAACTTTGTTATGGCAAATCTATGTTGGGTATTTAATTTTTTTAATGTCCAATACGAGTTGAATGCTTCATAGTAGCTTTACTGGAGCCAGACATTCCAGTAAATGCTCGGAGAAGTCGTAGCGATATGTCGGTGTTGTCCAGTCAATGTGCCTGAAATGTTCAATATCTCTTCGCTGATATTGTTCCTCTGGTACTGGTAGAGTTAATTGGTGGTGTGGTGAACATCTTGTTTGCAATGCTTTTCAAAATGGTATGCTGTAGTGTTCTGGTTATTAACGTTATTGTACAAAGTAACCTTGTTGTAGTAAATAAAATTATTTTTAAAAAGTTGTTTGTTTTTTCATTTCTGTAAAATATTTCTCTTATTTCCTTTTAAACATAAACAGGTGTTGTTTGTTTCTTAATGGCAGAATTTCAAAGAAAGAAGTAGTTTCATAAAATAAATTATCTGTCTAGGAAAAGATCCAGACTGAAATAGAAGGGTGCTGCACCGTGACCCTGCTCCTTTATGCCCCCCCACCCCCCTGCTGCCCCTCTGGGCTGGTCAACTTTTGAATATCTTTTAAAATTTAATTTCTGTTTGCAATTATTCAATTACAAATAAGGGAGTTTTGTGCAAAAAGTATTATAAGCATTAAAATGATAATACCGACGGATTATGTAAAATATTAGAAATTGTCAACGAACTGGTACAGTTACCTCCCACCCCCCTTGATGCTGTTAAGCAGCATGTGCACCCGGTACCTTTTCTGATCTTTGATCTTTCCCTAGTGTTAATTGTGACCATTACTCGATATTGGTGGTATTATATGTATAGGTGAAAATAACGCGAGAAAAACAGCTGTTACCGAGTAAATACATGTACAAATGGACGCCCTATACACGATTTCTTAACAAACAACTAGTCATTCACCTTTCAGTCACCACAGCAAAAAAATCTAGGCATACACTCTTCAGTCACCACAGAAAACACTGTATTTACTGGTATTTTTAGTGGAAGTCAATTATTTGGAATCCCTAAATGCTTGTTACGTCGTCAGGCTCCAGAAACGCGAATAACTAACAACGTGTGCTTGAAGTCACGTGCGTTATCACAAATTTTACTACGCTGTATTTGCGTCACAGAGACCCCAGGGATACACTTTTTTTGCAATCTTATTAGCAGCTTCCATTTCCAGAATAATAAAATGCTGATTCTCAGGAAGTCAATGCCTAGAACACAATGTAGTTTGATTCCTTACAAAAATAAAAACGATATTACAGGTACTGTACCGGTTTAAATCACTTCAGCATCTGATGAACAGTTACGACGAAAATCAAACTTTCATGGTATGAGTTATCCACTTCTTTCTCTTTTCATTCGTTTTCTTCAATTTTTTTTTAAACAGGAAAGTGTGCCACACTAGCATTATGAGAAGTATTGATGAAATCTTGACGCTGGTCCATCTTGCTTTGATGTAAAGCGTCACTGGTAACCGCACAAAATCGCTCCCGTTCCTGATGATACCGAAGGCAGGAATATCTTGTAAACAATTACTTTTTAACAATATTTGTTTTGTAAAACATTCACTAATATTTTTTGTCAGTTGTTGAGAACACTGTTTTGCAATAAAGTATTAAACAGAAAACTACTTACAGGAAAATTAAAATGTTTGTACACAAATTTGATGAATTACTAACAACCTTTCCAAGCGCGGCAGAGGAGATCACTGGAAATGTTGTCTTTGCGGGCATGCCGGTTACCTCCCTTGACTTGTTAAAAACACTACTTACGTAAAAATAGGATTAAAATGGCAATTAAAATATTTTACGCAAATTACTGTGTGAATACAAATATCACGAATATCAGATGATGCAATGGCCAGTCTCTGGTATTCTCTTCGCAATCTAGCTGACCGGGTAAGCTCCGCCCACATGGCCAATTAGCATCCAAGGTTGCAGAGCATGCCCGGATATACTCCTTTATCCTGCTACTAACCCAAACAGTGACCTAATAAAGCGGTGCCCGTATAAACTTGTTGATATCCGGCAGTAGGTCACGTGACTGTGATATACCGTCAATAGGTATTCCTACGCGCCGGATAACAACAGTGTCGAGAATGACAAAGCATAAAGTCTACTTACCATAATTTTTCATCGATACAAACTTTGTGTTGTCTAGTTTAACAGAGTTAAACAACAAATTAGTTGTTTGTCCTCACATTCCATTTGACTGGTTAACAACTTCTTTCCAGTTCCATTCCATATCAACACACTTGAATCTGATGCAAGCGGGTTATTCTTTGTTGGTAGACTTTCTTTGGTCAACCAACAGAGCATATTCATCAAAGAAATAACCTTTTATATTAATTTCCGATGAAAAGAAATGAAAAAAAGTTATCAAAATTTTACCGTAGAACTATACATTTTATTATTAATTGCATTCTCAGTTACACTGTCCTCCACCCACAACTATCCGAGTAAATCGTAGAAAATTGAAAAGGAATCAATCTCACCGTTTCCATTCGAGGCAAATATTCCATTCACTTTTTATCTGAATGCTATTGCATAATATAATCTATCCAAAACACAGAAACACTAAATATTTATTCCGATTTCATGTATTTTAAACTGCAAAACACTCGCGTTCTGGTTTGACTACATTTATAAACTTACAACTCAAAATGAATGACGTAGTTGGTGTGACGTAATTTAACTCTTTAAAAACCAATATAATCTTGTTTAAAACAAAAGCAGATTTACTACGTTATTTTCGTGTCGTACTGACATCAGCAAATAAGATATATTAATATTTTACTTTTGCTTTTTGAAAAAGGTGATTAAGAAATAGAGAACTTATTTTTCCGGGTAGTACGCATTCATGCAAGCGAGTTATTAGGTCGTGGCCCGTCTAGAATTTTTTTTATATTTAAAACTTTAGTGTTTGGTGTTTTTAAATTTAATTGAATAGAAATCAGGATAAATAGAATACACGGTAGGTGCCGGGAAGGAGAAAGTTTATCCGGTTCGGCCCGAAAACAAAAATAGGGCTCGCTAAAGCTCGCCCTATTTTCATTTTCTAAGCCTCACCGGATAAACTTTCTCCATCCCGGCACCAACCATGTATTCTCTATATACTGGTTTAACATATGATTTGCACAATGATGTAGATTGTACTTCACGTGATGTTATATATCTTATTACATGTAAAAAATGTAATAAACAGTATGTCGGACAAACCAATCAAAATGTTTCCCGTAGAATGAATAACCATAGATTTGATATAAGAAACTGTTCAATAAACCCTGTATCACATGTTGCAACCCATTTTGGATCTCTAAACAATAATTATACATTGTCAGATTTCTCTTTTGTTCCAATAGATGTTGTTCATAATAATCTAGACCGTTTATGTAAAGAAACGTTTTGGAGACATAAATTAAAGACTATGCTTCCTAACGGTCTTAATAACAAAGTGCTGTACGATATATAATACGTTCACATACTTGACATATATTCGATGTTTGCCTATTACTATGTTTTTTATTATATTATAATTAATAGGCTGATGAATCAACTCTGATCCATCATTTTATACTATCATGATTATGTGTTCTATATATGTCAGCATAATGCTATTTTACATTTCTTACAGGTCATCATTTTCCCGCCAAACGTCCTTACGTCACTGTATGACGTCGACGTCACTTCCTTTGTTTATATTTATTATTTTTATTACTACTGATGAAGGCATCATGCCGAAACGTTTAGTGTATTAAAATTAAATAAATATGTGCGATAATTATTATTTTCTATATATATACGAGGTCGGATTCTGCCCATACAAAAAATAGCTCAGAATCCACCGATTACGTCTAAGTATTTTGACTAGCCCGGATACACGTTTCATATAACATGCATTGGTTGTAATATGATCTTTTATGTTTGCGAACGAGTGAATAAACTGCATAAAACCTTCTCCGTCTTCGGATCTGTATAATTTATAATAATAGAACATTATAGATAATACGACAAATAAATTAGAGACTGACTTTCGCTTACAAAGTACGGGGCCCGTATTCACCAACCTAGACTTAAGCCTAAGAAAAAAGATCATTCTTGAAACTTGTATTCCAAGACCGCTGTAAATTTGAATCTTACGTGGTACCGGGGTATTAACAAACATCGTTTCAAACATTCTCTATTTAGAACGATTTGTTATTCTATTTAGAACAATTTGTTCATCATTTTTTAAATGACATAAGCAAACTTGGTACCCAGAATATTTGCAAACGCAGAAGTATATTTTCTTGAGTCTAAGTCTGTTCTTTAGTTTCAAATACTAAGACAGGGTTGATGAATTGACGTTACGACAGAGCCGGACAAAATGGCGGATGGAACACCTGCTTATCAGAGCAGCGATCTCATTGGCTAATCGACCTGTCAATCATCGGTCCGTCGTAACGTCAATACTGGCCCTGATCCACCTCGTGCCACTCACAAGTTTACTACCCAAAGCTTGACAAGGGTCAGTATTTTAAAGAAAGGCATTGGTATGCGTGAGGCAGTGGTATCGATGATAAGTTACTGGTATTCATGGCGTTTGACAGTTGACGTATTGTGTGATCGCTCGACGAAATGTTGCGTCGTCGTCAACTACGGTATGTGTTAGCATTGGGGCATGTCTTTGAGTCTTAATGTTTGGTCGGCTGAATTGTACGTAAATAATAATTTTGGACACCGATGATCGCCCAAAACGCGATGCTGAAGTTTTAACCCGTAGAGCCATTTCATTTTCATGGACACTCATGTTGCTGTACGTAGTCAAAGAGTACATGCAGTCATACAGTAGCGTTTGGATGTATTGTCAGCTTCACCTCAAATTATATCCGATCAGGCAGTCTGGAGCATGGTTCAGGTAGCCATATCGGCTGGACCTGGCCAGTCTACGACGACCTCATGGCATGACAACCCAGACCGGCGCTTCGGTTATTCGTTATATATTCATTATACTTCAGCTATTCGTTATACGTCATTAATTCGTTATACTAAGTTATTTCACATTAAGTCTTCTGCAATTTGATGGGTTATTCATTATACTCAGCGCTTTGTTATGCATCAGTTATTTATCATACGTCAGTTATTCGTTTTTCTTCCGTCATTAATTATACCTCAATTATTCATTATACTCGAGTTATTCGCTCTAATTTAGTTATTCGTTATGAATCTACTTCAGCTATTCAAAATACCTCACATATTTATTAATATACTTTAGTTTCCGGTACCAGTAATAATTCGGTTATGTGTTATACTTCAGTTATTTGTTACATACATTACTTTATGCTGCTTATTAGTTACAAATAGCGTTGTAAACACGTATGAGGCGCGTCGTGGGAAAACCGGTCTTAATGCATGTGCGTAGTGTCGCCCCGGATTAGCCTGTGCAGTCCGCACAGGATAATCCAGGATGGCACTTTCCGCTTTTATGGTGTTTTCTGTTTCAAGGAAGTCTCCTCTAAAAATAAATCCACTGTAGGCGTACAGTGCCGTCCTGGAGCTGTGCGGACTGCACGGGCTAATCCGGGACGACACTACGCACATGCATTAAGTCCGGTTTTCCCACGATTAGCCTCGTATGTATTTACTAGACTAAAAATGAGTTACACCAAATCACTTAATACAAAGCACATGGCAGCGCTAACGCCCTCGCGGTTTAATTCTCATCAGAACTTAATATCGTTGTTTATTTACAGACAAACAACTATAACTCGATCATTATTTCTTAATTTATGTATATACGTCAATAATAAATGGTTTAAAATGTTCCTTGGTAAAACAATGGAGCATGGATTTTGGAAATATTTGTAGGACTTAAAATATGATTCACGCGTTTTCAAGTACTTAAATGTCAATCAGTACTATATAGTTGAAAATAACATTTCAAACATTAATATTAAAGTATACAATGCCAAAGTATAAGATATAGAATTCCAGCCGCTTTGAAGTGGTGACGATATTTGTATGCAAAATCAAGACCTATTGGTTGAGATTACCGGTACTCTCGGTACTACCCGTTTCTCAAATTTTCTTTTAGTCTAGCAGTAAAACAATGCTTTTGCTTAGGTCCAGTTCATAATTTCTATGGTCTAAATGTCTGTTTTGTTTGTTTGTTTGTTATGATTTTTCGCCGTATTCAACAGTATTTTAGTCATAACGGCGGTCAGTTAACCTACCCACACGTTTCCTGGGTAAGCTGGTTTACAAGTACTAAGTGCACATACTTATGCCAGTAACTGAAAACTGTCCTACTTGAATCAGAGGTAGGGGGAGAATGGCCGTAGAAATAATTTCATGACCAATCCCCACACAAGTTATGTGGCCGGGCTGGGAATCGAACCCGCGATCCTCGGATTTGCAGTCCTGCGCTCTACCAACAGAGCTAGCCGGCCCGTCTGACTAGAACTAACTCGTACATTAAATACTTGTCTAGCAAACTACTTTAGTATTTTGTTAATGACATGTATCATTCGCTTTCTTTATACATAAACACATGTGTAAAGTAAAACAAACGTAATTTGGTATTTTTATGATTTTATTCCCATGTATACTTTACAAAAGCGCAATGGAATAAGCATACAAACAAAGTGTTCACACAGCACTGTAAAATACAAAAACTTCCGTAATTACCGGACAGTATGGAATCGTAGTTCGTCATTAAAATAAATGAATTTAAACCTGTTAAATGTAGACCAAAACATAATTTATTTTATACTATACTAAAATACTCAATATGATACAGATTTTTAACTAGAATTTAACTAGAATAAAAGCTGAACATTGTAAAGAATAACTCGATAAGTCACTGCCCTTACATTTCTGATCTACACGCAAGAACCACATGTAACTAGCAAGATATATGAGGGATTTTACGTATTACATGGACATTTAAAAACATTGCAGTAATGAACAATAAACCATTTAAACGCAATACACTTACAGTAAAACACTACATTATTTCCGAATAATATAATTTAAAACAGAAAATAGTACTAAGTCTATACCTGCAATTGTACACCAAATTCAGTCTATCACAAAATGCCACTGTTTCCACTGGTTCTTCTCTACATTAAAGGTACTTTGCATGCATCTTTATGGTAACATATATCGCTACTAAATGAATATTGCCAAAATGATTTCTTAATTACTATTGTATTATACTACACTCAAAACAAAAGAAAAATACAATAAAATGAGACTAACAATATTATCGTCATGTAAACAACTTCTTATGTTCAATAATACATTCTAGCATGATACTAGCTAGTTTTTGCATAGACAAAGAACACAATTATTGTTGTTTAACTACCAAATAAACAATGCAAAAAGAAGTTATGAATCTGCGCATAGTAAAAGTAGTTCCAATTATAATTGCAAAAATATATGTGAAATCATGTTATAATGGAAATAGCTTACGTATTATATATATTTATCGGCCAATAAACAACTTTTTGTCGTTCTAATGTGTGGCTATAAAACAACTCAGGCCAACGCCATCCTGCTTTAATGCCTATGCATCGGACCTCCAAATTGTTGTTTATTTGCCGATAAACAACAATAAATAAATAAAAAATTCTTAAATAAACCATACTGCCAGATATCAACATGCACATTTGGAGTGTTTAAGAAAATGCAACATCAATTACAATGCAAGCATGAAATATATCAATTTACATCAAAAGGACATAAAATCTGGTGACAAAATCCTGTAATGCTTACAGTATGTCTTGGACTAATTAATGTCTAACTACAACTGCACTCTTTCCAAGGACTAACACTTGGTCCGACTAACATCACATCACATCATAGCACATTTCAAAATTGGACACAAACTTAACATGTACTTGGTGCTTATTGGACAACTAAAATTCCAGAATGTTTCAAGTACACAATGAAAAATAATTAATGAAAAATAATTATAACACACACACACAACCCAGAGCAAAACATGTTCAATGTTTTCTGCCTCCCATTCAGAAATGTAAATCTTCTAATTCAAAAACACATGATTGCATAAACAAAAACAAAAAAAATATATAACCAATTACAATTCCAGTAATAGTCATTGGTCACGAGGGAATTAAATATTGACCCACAGCAATACAAGTTTACCACAGAATCTAGGCCTGTTTTAATTACATGTACTTCTTTTTATATTACACAGCATGCCATGAACCCAGATCGAGACTTGTTCGACACTGTGTCAATGTCGAACAATCTCAAGGTTCAGTGATGTATGTAATCAACTTAACAGCTTACAAAAAATACAATGTAACTGAAAAACATTATAAACAAAAACAATGCAAACATTTTACAAACAAATGAACATTTACACTAACATGATATTGTCTCCGCACAATACACAATTTAAAAACAAAAATACAAAAAGTTACAAAATACTGCACTATTTGCGGCATCACAATGTCAGAATTCACACTGCCTCCTATTTTTCTTCGTTACCATCGGTTGACTTTCTTTTCTTCTCTGTCTTCAGCTTATTATAAAACTCCTCCAGTTCGTTCAGTGTTTCCGATGGCTTCGTTCCTGTGGCCTTTCTCTCTTCCTCTTCCTCTACCGGCTCCTCATCTCTGTCCCATTTTGATTTGACCTCCGATTGTTGATCACCTGACCAACCCGTGGACTGTTCCGCGCGATAACTGTAAGAATCTGGTTTCATGTAATCATAACCCCAACCCCTACCGCGACCACGACCCCGTCCACGAGGGATCCAAGGCCTAAACCCCCCACGGAATCTTCCTCGCCCCCTACCTCCACGAAACCATGGTTTATAACCATCTTTTTCAGTGCTCGCATCATTCTTATGAAACCAGAACACCCGCTGATCTCCCGACCCCCTTCTGATGCCCCTGTCATCATTTGAACGCCTTCGATAATAATCCTTACTGGATCTACGTTCGGTACTGTGACTTCGACTTCTTGATCTATAATGCCTATCTCTACTTCGAGACCTTGACTTATACCGTTTTTCTCGACTTCTACTTCGAGATCTGGATTTGTATCTTCTTTCTCTACTTCTCGATCGTGAATGACTGCGTGTGCGTGATCGCGACCTCTTGCTGTATCTGCTGCTGTCATCAGATGAAGACGACCTACTTCTCCTATCTGAATACACCTTTTTGATCACACTTGATTTCCTTTTTCTTTCATCATCTCCACTGTCAGACCCACTTTCCCACTTGGATGTCATTTTGTCAGGTTTAATCATCTGGTTGATCTTCCTCTGGGCCATGGCAACTTTCTCCTTCAATGTTCTATCAGGATCATCCTTGAGTGGAATAAATTTAGCAGTACTCAGTTTAGCAGCCACTGCAGCAGCGCGCTGTTTCACGATGTCCTGCAAATCTGTGTCCTTGCTATCCTCTGTATCGATATTCACTGGAATCAGCTCCTTCCATTTCTCATCCAACCGTTTCTTCTCTTCTGGCTTCATGCTTCTATGTGGCGGAGGAGATGATGAAATCTGATTTAAAGACGATAAGTGACCTGTATCCACGTTTGTGCTTGAGTCAATCTTTGTAGACAATGATTCAGGCTTGAAATTTGGCCCTTCCCATCGACTTTTCTTCTCCTTTGGACTATCCCAACGACTAACAATGTCTGGTAACACAACAGGTTCAGAGCTCTTACCACCTCCACCCAGTGACTTCCTGTTATGTGACATACTTCTAGATCTGGACCTCTTGCGGGATGCTTCTCTAGAATCTGACCTGGATTGTTTCCGTCTGCTGCCAGATCTGCTGTCATCAGAGCTTCGGCTTTGGGATCTGTACTTCTTATGACTACGACTTCTAGACCTCGAGCTATCGCTACTACTCCGCTGTGACCTTGATGTCCTTGACCTACGTCTGTCTGTGCTCCTACTCCTTGACTTTGAGTCAGATCTTTCCCATGGGTCGTACTTTGCCTTAAGGCTTGATCTCTCTCGGGACGATGAATGCCTTGATCCTCCTTGTTTTTGCTCAGGTGTTCTAGAGCGGAATTTAAATCTAGGGTCGCTCTCCATATTAACTTCAGACAGTGGTTTCATTTTCACAATTGTTGATTCAAATGAATGATCTATGTCGTCCTTTGATGAACGTCTTTCATAGACCTCTGTATTTTCTTTTGACACCAAATTCCCAATGTCATCATCATGCTGCATCTGGTCACCCGACAGGTGTCTTTCTGGATTTTGACTTTTCTCTGGGTTGTGTTTAAGCTTAACAGATCTTGGCACGTAGGTAGAAAACTTATTCTTAGCTTTGTCGCCAGTCTCAGAAGGTTCTGCACTGTTGCTAAAAATATCTTCCTTTGGTTTAACCTCTTCATCCTGACCTTTGCTGCTTTGAGGGGTAGTTTGGCCTTGACCTTTGCTGCCCTGTTGAACATCCTGACCTTTAGGTGTCACTTTGATAACACGAACAGGGGATTTTGCTTGTGGTGATCTTGACCTACTTCTAGAATATGATTTTTTTTTCTTAAGGTCTCTGTCCCGGGCATCTCTAGGGGACATAGAATCTTTTCTAGATGATCTACTTCCTACCAAAATTCCTCGTTTTTCCAAGCTTGGTGACTCATAATGCCTAGAAGAGCGTGTACCTTCATCAGTGTATCGCTCCCTTGAATCGTGCCTACGTTCCTTCTGGAAATCATTGCTGTCTGCCTTAGTCTTCTTGTCAACAGAAATGATCCTTCTCTCCTTATAATCAGCATCTTCCTTATCCCTCAAACTCCTTTCACCATCAGGATACCTGTCTTCATGGGACTGATCATCTGACCTTCTTGCATACTTCCCAGCTAGTCCTTGTTCGGGTGTAAACTGATCACTTCTGCCAAGCCTTTCTCGTTCAAACCTCTCCTTTTCCGCATATTTCTCACTTTCCTGGCGTTTCTGTGCCTCTCTGAGATTGTAATCCTCTTCTCTTTTCCTATACAGAAGCAGCTTGTAGTCTTCGTTTCTAGTATTGTGGTCTTCGGGCGATATGTCCTCCAGTCCAAGACGATCAGCAAACTCGTCCTTAGTGGGTGTTTCACTTCTGCGATTCTCCCGTTTCGTTCTCACAGGATTCATCCCACCTGCCAGGTCCCTGGGTTGTGATGGAGATTCACTTCCCTTCCTGGAAACCTTCCGTTCCGGACTCGTGGATTTCCGGTGACCCATTTCCATATACCTCTCTCGGTCAGCATGATAACCTTTCCGTGGATCAAAATCTTTCTTCTCTGAGCTTCTCTGAAGGCTACCTCTATCAATATCTTTTTCCGGTAACATATTTCTTGTTGGACTCTCTCGGAATCCAGATTTCTTCTCCTTTTTCAATGAATAGTTAAAATACTCTGAAGCATCCCTCTCTTTACCTTCTGCATATTTCGGTGACTTATGACTTTTTGATTTAACCCTTGACCTTGAGCGGCTTCCTGACCTTGACCCACTTGAAGATGACCTTGACCTTTGTTTTCTAGATCTAGGATCAACCTTCTCTTCTTCTGGAAGCCTGTTATAGGAATGCCTTTTGCGAGACCTTCAAAACAAAACAAATATGAATATATGCATTAATATATTAATGTATGCATATTTTAAAAAATAAAAAAGAAAACAAGAGGGCCAAGATGACCCTAGGTTGCCCACCTGAGTGTAAAGCATCATTATGGCTTTTAACAAAAAGATTGTTTAAGATTTCAATATAACCGTACAAGGAAAACTGTCCCCCCCCCGGCAGCCATTATTTTTAACGAATCAAAATGATTTCCAGGAATTTGGTAGCCGGTCACCCAAGGAACATGTATGTGAAATTATTTTGAAATTTAGCCAGTGGTTTCAGACAAGAAGATTTTTTAAGTTGTCATATAGCCATATAGGGAAAACTGCCCCGCCCCCGGGTGGCCATGTTGTTTGTTTTTTTAACAAATCAAAATGATTTCAAGGAATTTGATAGAGGGTCACCCAAGGAACATTTATGTGAAATTATTTTGAAATCCAGCCAGTGGTTTCAGACAAGAAGATTTTAAAAGTTTTCAATATAGCAATATAAGGAAAACTGCCCTGCCCCCTGGCGGCCATGTTTTTTAACAAATCAAAATGATTTCAAGGAATTTGGTAGAGGGTCATCCAAGGAACATTTCTGTGAAATTATTTTGAAATCCAGCCAGTGGTTCTAGACTATAAGATTTTAAAAGTTTTCAATACAGCAATATTAGGAAAACGGCCCCGCCCACCTGGCGGCCATGTTTTTAAACGTATCAAAATGATTTGAAGGAATTTGGTAAAGGGTCATCCAAGGAGCATTTCTGTGAAATTATTTTGAAATCCAGCCTGTGGTTTCAGACTAGAAGATTTTTAAAGTTTTCAATATAGCCATATAAGGGAAACTTGCCCTGCCCCCCTGGCAGCCATGTTTTTTAAACAAATCAAAATGAATTCAAGGAATTTGGTAGAGGGTCACCCATGGACCAATTCTGTAAAATTATTATGAAATCCAGCCAGTGGTTTCAGACTAGAAGATTTTTAAAGTTTTCAATATAGCCATATAAGGAAAACTGGCCCGCCCCTGGCGGACATGTTTTTTAACGAATCAAAATAATTTCAAGGAATTTGGTAGAGGGTCACCCAAGGGGCATTTCTGTGAAATTATTTTAAAATCCAGCGAGTGGTTTCAGACAAGAAGATTTTTAAAGTTTTCAATATAGCCATATAAGGAAAACTGCCCCGCCCCCTGGTGGCCATGTTTTTAACAAATTACAATGACTTGAAGGAATTTGGTAGAGGGGCACCCACGGAGCATTTCTGTGAAAACAATTTTCAAATCAAGCCAGTGGTTTCTAACAAGAAGATGTTTTAAGTTGTCCAGTTTTTAAGCTCTTGGTTGCCATGACAACCAGAGTTTTCAATATATTTTAATAAATTGAAGGAATTTGGTAAAGGACCATCCCAGGAACATTCCTGCCAAGTTTGGTTTCAATCCGCCTAGTGGTTTCAGAGAAGTTGTTTGAAGTAAAATGTTGATGACAGACGCCGGACACAGACTGACCCCAAAAGCTCACCCTTGAGCACTTTGTGCTCAGGTGAGCTAACAAAAGATGAAAATATGTATTTTCAACCAATGGAGTTAAAGGATTAATACAATCAAAAAATAATTAGGGAGTTCACAGATTAAAACAAACATTTGAAACCATTACTGGCAACAGAATTTTGACGATGACAATGTAATTTCCCATCAAACTCATTATAAAAATTCCAATAACTTTTCACATCTACATAATATGTATTATTTTTATGTTATATAAACTATCTGAATAGTTTCAGATGTATTTGGAAATAATTATTGTTTTTATGGTAACTTTATGATTTTGCGAGGTGATATCCCTTTACAACGCTAGCTAGTACAGTCCGGCTAGCAGACTGACCTCTGTTCATCACGAATGAGTTTCTTCAGTGTGTCAGTGGTCTCTTTGAAGGGTAGCGAGGGATCCGGCTCTTCTTTCTTGTAGCCAGGGGAAGGGGTTCGCTCCTTCTTGCGCTCATCTTTACTGTGTTTCCCAGCTGCTTTGTCCTTGAAGGAAAACATAAGATTCTCGTATGAAGTGACATATTAAACCTAACACTAACTATTTTTATACCTCTAAGGTTCTATATCCTTCTTTGTACTTGATGTAAAATAAAAACATCCTGAGTGCATGAGGTATATTTTCATATTTCGAGTTTAAATATTTCAAATATTTAAACATGCTTTTTGTTCAAAATGAGTTATACATCTTGTTGCCAACATAGAATACTTCCAAGTATTTTACACAAATGTAATGTAGGACTATGTATAAGGGACAACATTAATAAACGCAATCAATTGATGACAATTTAATAAACATTCAGGATCATTTTCAAAAATCCTTTGTAACAGTCACAGCCTTTGTACACACATACAACGTTCGAATAATCATGCTGAATATAAAATATTATTGCCGATAAGTTATAACGAACCAACTATAGGGACAGTCACACACAATGCCATTTTTAATTGATTACCACAAGTTATTATCATGCGGTCCCGTATAACGGTTTACCTGGATCAATGTTTTCCACACCTCATCCAGACTCTAAATATCGTAACAAAAGGGGAATATGTGCAAATGGGTCGTGAAAACAGCCTTGTTACATCTGAGACTTTGTTACATGCGATATTGTTACAACCGATGTTATATAAATTGAAATTATATAGGGATCCGCAAGGGACCTTGGACTCGGCATCGTTTTATATGCGATATATCGCTATAAGCAATATCGTTACAAGTGGAGTTTGCTGTACTTGGTGCAAAATGAAAACCTCCCGACTGCACTACCTCCTTATACTAGACATATCAAAATTAGTTTTATTTCTTAGTGCCAATTAGGGATGTAAATGAACATTCAATTAAACAAATAATAAACCCCAAAACCCCAAATGATAAACCCCAAAAATTTGATGGTGTCTTGTCTGGATCGCTTGCTATATTTTTCATCGTTCCGGACCGTTTCCTCAGTTGGAGGGGCTGTATAGGTAAACACCATCTACACATAATGTGCACGTGTCATACCGACCCCTATTGTGTAGAGACAATAATAAGTGAGAATAATTAAAAACATAAACAAATCGAAACAAGTAAATCAGATGATTTAAATACAGACGAATGCAGCATGTTTATTTACACAAAAAATTACGTCCACCTTATTTTCAGAAAATGGTTTGTACATGTAACTTCATTCGCTATTTTTAAAATATGACCTTTACCCGATGCGCCCACATTGCAGTATGTTATTTACGCATGTTCAATGGGAATAGCCCCACCCCGATTGGACTCCACATATCAGCATATCTTTAAATAGAAAAATATCCCAAAATGCACTCGAAAAATGGCGAACGTTTGTGTTTATGAAATTCTTTAACACATTTATCGTCAATATTGGCCAGAATTTGCGTTTAAAAAAGAAAGTAGTGAATATACGTGATTATCGGGTAATGGATAGGGACGGGAAAAGTCGTATGTATCCAGTAATTGATATGTTCGAATTTTCGGGTAAAAAGTGTGTATTATATTCATAAGATTACGTTTAGTATCACAGCTGATTGCAATTGATCGATATACTTAATCCTAATTGAACCTCGTTATTGGGCACTTACACAGAATACTATGTTTGTTTTGAGAATAGATCAGTCTCTGTTTCTTTTTGAAGTATGTGTAGTTGATTTGAAATTTATTCTAAAATATTACTGAACTACTATAACGCCTTTCGGTATTATCCAGATGACAACGCTGATTTTGTTGATAATTATGCTGTATTTCAACTGGATTAGCATGTTTTATTAGTATGAAGTTAAAACAATGGTATTTCATTTGAATATTCAAATATTCGTTCGGAAGGTCAATCGAATATTCGAATACACATTTTCGTGTTTGTTGACATCCCTACATGCATGTAATACTTGGTGCGAAATTAAAACACCCCATCTGCCCTACCTCCTTATACTGGACATATCTCAGTGACTCTCTGGCCTCCTGGGAGTCAGGCAAGATGTCGAGTGCGCGCTGGTAACACTCCCTCGCTTGCTGATAGTCACGCTCATCCTCGTGTCTGAAATACACAGGTACACGTGCCATCAGAGAAGTTGAAATACACAGGTACACGTGCCATCAGAGAAGTCTAAATACACAGGTACACGTGCCATCAGAGAAGTCGAAATACACAGGTACACGTGCCATCAGAGAAGATTTTTTGAAGTTTTCAATAAAGCAATATTAGGGAAAAAGGCCCCACCCCCAGGCAACCATTTTATTTAACGAATCAAAATAATTTGAAGTATTCTGATAGAGGATCACCGAAATTACAATTCAACTATATTTTATTTTATATTTCTACAAAAGCATTTGAATCATTTAAAACATTTCATGCAATATAGTCTACAATAATATGTTAATATGAAACCTATTAACTTACAATTTGCCTTTAGCCAGGAGCGTTTCGTGCATGTACTTGATAGCATTTGGATGCTTCGAGTTCAATTTCAAGGCTTCCTCAAAATCCTGCAGTGCTCTGGAATAGCTCTCAGTGTTGGCATACCTGGAAAATAACACAACTGTCGTATCCTGTTACACACATGATATACTAATCAAAAGTCCCAAGTAGCCACCCGGTATTTTCAATATTTTACAACGAACGCATTATAAAAAAACACTTTTTTTTTTAGTTTTGAATAATAAGTAAGAATACAAATATTTTTAATAAATTATAATAAATTTTATTCATATCGTATTACACAAACACTAGACGCACATGTATAATTTCAAATTGATATAATAAACAGTTCTAAAGTTATATCCATTATTGCAGTAACAGTTTAGGACTTTTGATTAGTGTATTTGCCATATTTGTGCATCAAACCATAAGATTTCACCAAAAGAATTATTATACATGCTTCAAGCACTTCAAATTCTGAACAGGGGCGGTATTCACAAAGCATCTGAAGTAAAATTTTATCCTTATCCTTAAATGCGGAATTGTTCTCCAGTGTATAAATTCCATACAGAAACAGCTTCGCACTACACGTGAGTTATACTTGAAAACAATATCATTACGAAAGTGTTATTGTAGGAATATCAACGACGTATTAACCTGTTTATTAAGTAAAGAAATATAATACATTCAAATTTGGCACGTAAGTGAAAATATTTAAGAAATGACTTAAGATGCTTTGTGAATACCAGCCCTGAACTTATCTAATACAAGTCTTTGAATTGTGATATGATGATGCCCAAATGGAGAAGGGGGAAGCCGAAATAAATCTTTAGCATAAACTACCTAATAGTTACTAATTATACTGGTGGTGCTTTTTTAAGTGTTTATCAGTTTAATGCATCTTATAAAAAGATTTAAAAATGTCATTGAACATTTGCAAAAATATATTTCTGTGTTGACCAGCAGAGAGAGGCTGCCGCGGAAGACCAAAAAGGAGCAGTGTGCAGTACCCTACAGTTTTGCACCTGATCTTTCCCTACAATACTGAACCCAAAAAGAAACTTTCGTAAAGTACATGCAAAAGTGCCACCATTAAGAGATGTACACACATAAATACATGTGGTTATCGTAAAAATCGTTCCACTTCGACAAGTTAATCCCAGTAGATTCATATAACAAACTTATAGAACAAACTGAAGATTTCAGTCAAATCTATTCAAACGTAAAAAAAATATATACATTCAAACTTAGCGAAAGTTTCTTTTTTGGTTCAGTATACATGTATCCATATTTTTCCAGATTTTCTCCCAGCACTACTTACAGTGCTCCACGAGCCACCAGTGCCTCGACATTGTGTACATCTATCTGCAGAGCCTTGTTAAGTTTCTGCATGGCCTCCGTCTCCTTGCCTTCCTTGAAGAAGGCCACACCCTCCGCCACGCTATCAATCAATAAAACACGTTGACATTTCTGTGGTACTCAAAGGTTAATGTGTCAGGTAAGGTGTAAGAAGAGGCGGTGTTGCTTTTCTTCGGAGATTAATTTATGCATAAATAAAAGCACTACAAGTATGAAATGACACAACCTTGACAACCAGAAATTACCAAACCAAAGAAAAAATACACGACACTGGGCAAAAAATGAAAAGTTTGTTTAGCAACATTTACTTTTGGATTGTATAAATAAAAATCTCAGTTGATTAGGTTGTAAACAGTCTACCAGGTATTCATCGAGACAAGAAATGTGTGAAATCAGGGTAGCCCTTTCAATACTGTGTTTTCCAAATCCCATTTATTTCAAAGGGACTATGTCACCGAAAAAGGGCCTCAAGGGGGTAATTTCTTTAAAAAATCTGAAATTCAGATATTGAAACTAGCATATAATAACTGTTAAAATAAGGTGTATATCATCGGAAAAGAGTTTTCGATTTGTGAAATAAAAATAACTTTATAATATGGGTGGTGTTTGTTTGGCCCTTTTCCTGTTTACATTTTGACGTCAGAATTAAGAGTGTTTTGTATAACCATAGTTTACTGATGTAACCTTACAAAGCAGAATAGCGCAGTTGGTTAAAGCCTTCTGTCACTTATTCGTATGGCTGCTAAGTTGCGAGTTCGATACCCGCTTGGGGTTTTACTGTTTTCAAACATTTTTTTGCTGTTTTGTTTTTATCAAATAATTATTATGTATTATTTTATTTAATCTTTATTTAATGTACATGTCTTCGTATAGCGCATTTCTAAAATCATTTATAGTGCAGTAGGAAACTAATTTTTCGTTGACATAGTCCCTTTAAATGAGGTTTACATTTATGTGTTAGAAGAACATTATGCTATGTTACAATACGTACCACTGATACGCCCATTTTTGCGACTGCTGTTTCTTCAAGTTTTCTGCATATTCCTTCTCTGGTATTTCCAGTCTAATAATATAAACGTTCACACTGTGTCAATATACTGGCTAATATGTATTTTCTTGGTTAAAAATGTTTACAAATAAATATCAAAGGACAATGCCTATTTAACTATTTTCTATTGTAACACAAAATAATTATCACTAACAAATAAATCACTTTTAGATGCAACATATTTGAAAATGTATTGTATAATAAAACATCATTTTTTTTATAGAACATATCTTTAATAGCTGGCTGGTACACAAAAAACAGTTATCTACCTTGATCAGTTTCAAAATCTCCAATATTGTGTTTACTGAGTAAACTGTTTAGTTTACTTTATGCTCAATCTTCCAACAAACTATTTTTGCAGAAACCAACTCACAGCCACAGATATATGGCTTGAAAACCTGCAAACAAAAGCCCAGAGAGAGAGCAAAGCTTTTCCCTGAAAGAATGAAACCTGGCACCAAAACACTATGGTGGCCATTTTTTCCAAAGTCGTGGACTGTTTTCGTATTTACCGATGTAGACCTCGCATCATAGAAGATTCATGCGTTTGTTCTAGCGATGAAAGCAGATAGGAAACATTTCCAGGGTTTGCAAATCCCAGAATAGAGTTTACAAGTTCGTCGAATGTAAGCCCTCGAATATGCAGCTTTCGTCTGAAAGAAAAAACAACTACATTGACTCAACGTACACCAGTAAAAATTTGGTTGAAATAATTTGTTTTAAAGAAACCAGTATAGAAAGAAAGTGGAAGACATGGAATAAATACCTTACAAGAGTATATATTTAAAGGCAGACATTACACTAAGGTTTTATTCAATGCTCTAGGGTGTTTCTGCATGTTCCTTTCCAATTACAGAACTGAGACATTACCTATATTGGACAGGGAAGTCTTCTTCATGGACCAGCCCCTGAAATCGCAAACGATTTCGGTCATTTCTAAAGTCCTATTCACATTCTTTGGTCCACAAATAAATAACCACAAATCAGCTATTAAAAATTTGTACTTCAGCTTCTGCTAAAGGTGTAAGAGCATTCTGTAGCTACTATAAATGCTACATGTATAAGTTTCTTTAATGACTTTGACAGTAAAATACACAAAACTATGTTACAAAATGCTTTTACTATAGAGCTACAATTATTATCCTCAAAATGAAAATCACACTTGACAAAATATTTATAAAAAAGATTAATATACTAAGACAAATAACCTGAGATATGGGAAAAAAATACTATTAAGCAGTAAGAATTCTAAGTCAGGACTGGAAATTGTCTAAACCAATTAAGTACAGAATTAGTTGTAATCCTATCCAATCAAAATTATACAGAGAACTTCTGAATAAATGGCAGAATTCAACAGAGAAAAAGCAGGGGTGTGATTGATAAAACACTAAAGAAGAAGAAAATACTCTACCATATCAAAGTGTACACCAATATTCCACATGTCCATAAAACTCCAGCAAATGAAAGTACTTTTGCTGCACATTTCCATAAATCTAGCCAATGAAAGCACTTAATTATGTAATATTTGCAATTCAAAGGAAGGAAATTAGCTGAAAGGAGGAAAAAAAGCACACCCCTCAATGATATTGACTCAAATACTTAATAAAGACTGATTTTATGTACAGAAGCAAAATAAACAAGACTAAAAAGCTCCAATAGTTCTCCCACCAGTGTGAGTGCGGACTCCTTGCCCTCCGCCTTGTCCCTGTCTATCAGGGATATGAGCACATTCTCGTTCTCTGGGTTCACGTTCACCACAACTCCTGCAGAGCACGAAAACAATGTGTGAGACCATGTACATTAGCATTCATTCGGAGTTCCACAACATTCATTCAGTGTTCCAAACTATTAAAGGGACTTATTCACAGACATCTATATGGGGCGCATCGTTGGAAAACCGGACTGAATGCATGTGCGTAAAGTGTCGTCCCGGATTAGCCTGTGCAGTCTGCACAGGCTAATCCAGGACGGCACTTTCCACCTACAGTGGATTTATGTTTAGAAGAGACTTCCTTGAAACAGAAAATACCATAAAAGCGGAAAGTGCCGTCCCGGATTAGCCTGTGAAGACTGCACAGGCTAATCCGGGACGACACTTTACGCACATGCATTAAGACCGGTTTTCCCATGACGCGCCTCATATATTTTTTCCAAATGCCATTAAATATCTAAACTGTTAAAACTGAAGCATCTGTACTTACCAAAACCAAATACCCAGTATAAAATAAAGAAAAACATTAAAAAGTACAAAGATCTACCTCCGTCGGGGCTTGCCACTAGGTGAATAGGTCCCTTCTAGTTGACAAATGTGTGTGGGAATAGATACTTACTGGTCGTTCCAAATAGAACATCCACACTGATCATTTTCTACTTTACACAACATAAAATCCTCTTTTTTGCTTCAAAACAATTGTTCAGCTGCTAAAGGAATGAAAGACCATTATAAGCAAAGGTAAAAGATGTCATGTAATTCAGTGTGTGTTGTTCCTTAATAAAGAAACAACATCATGTAACGTGATGTTTATTTCAGACTAAAACAAGAGCTGGGTGTCAAACAGGTATGCTTCCTCTAGGTCGAAAGCAATCTTTAAAATATTAAGTTTGGTGAAGATCGAATGAAAACTGTTAAACATAGAGAGCAAAAACAGCTAAAAGGCCAATTTAAGATAAATCAAGGGCCATAACTCACAGTTCATGGAGCCATTTTAGTTGATTATCAAAATTGGCCGAGATATTATGCTCTTAAACATTTTCATTAAGTTTTGTGAAGATTGGACGAGAACTGTGGGAACTAAACAGTGGAAACGAATGTGGTCTACTGACCTAGAGACAGACCGACCGACATAAGCCGACCAACATACCACGCCATCTTCGAATGGGGGCATACTTACTGATCAACTGACTATGAATAATCTTGAAAATTGTAGATGAACTTTCAGAGAACACAGTAACTGAAGAAAAACATCAACTTTGATAAACTCTGCTATGCAATCCAGTCTCCAATTGGGCGACAAACATGACATAAATAGTAAAGTCCGCTAGAAAAGTGTGTAAACCTCGAATGAAATCCTTCACTTGATATCCCTCCACTGGATTCTGCGTCGGGAACATCTTTGGAATTTCCTTACATGGGACAAAGCACTGTCAACAGAATATAGTAATTTAAAAAAGTAAAACAGTACTGTCCACAGGAAAGAATACAAGCATAAAATGTAATACAGCAATGTCAACAGAAGAGTATTCTGTGAAAGGCAATACACGTGTGTAAGACAGGTTGTGCAATATGCTCCTAAAACAATTAACAGCACAAGAAACAATTCATTAAAAACTAACTTATTTTTTTCTGTAGGAAATCTAACTTTTTCTTCAACAGCTTATTCAATTTATTTGATACAATTTAAGGAAATATGAGTAATTATGCAGCTATAAATTAGCAAACTGTTTTTGTCGTTTGACAAAAATGTCAGATTATCATGCACGAAATTAACTGAGTGATAGCAAGTACAACATTACATTCTAAATTAATAATTAGGAAACAACCTACCGATATGTTTAGATCGTCAATGTCCCTGTTCTTACTTCCATCACAGCATAACAGCTGCAACAGCAGTCCGCTATCCACGATAGACGTAACAACTCCGATCACAAAGTCTCCTGGGGATATACTCTGTAGAAAGAAAACAACTTTTATAAGTGACATATTGTCACAATGAAAGATTTTATCTGCATAAAATATTATTTTATAGTATTGGTAAAGCTATTAAAGCTGAAATATCAAAATATTGGAAGATTGGCATAAAATTGTTAATGTTTTAACTGATTAAACAAAACATGTTTATTAAAAAATGGCTTACGGTATATCAGTATTTGTTTGAAGCAAAACAAATATTTTAGAGATCTCAAGTATGTATTATAAAGATTTCAAATAATTAGACATTAGATACAGAGATACATGAGGCATTTAGTGGGAAAACCAGGCTTAATGCATGTGAGTAAAGTCTCGGTCAAGATTAGTCCGTGCAGTCACAGGCTAATATGGGACGACACTTTCCGCCTACAGTGGATTTACTACATCAAAACAGAAAATACCATAAAACCCGAAAGTGTTGTGCCCGCACAAGCTGATCCGGAACGACACTTTATGCATATGCATTGAGCCCGATTTTCCCACGACACACCTCTAATGTAAAAGTATACTTGGCATTTCAAGTTTCCGTTAAAACTGGGATTTGACTAAACTGGAAAAAGAAGCTATGGTATTTTCTAGTGCATCGACTGTGCATTGCAGTGGTAAAGTGGTAAAAATCTGCTGCTTACATAGAAGAAGTGTGTCCTAGCGGTCTGATGATCAAGACCCATGAACGTCTCAATAGGAGGCATCTTAGCATAGGAATCTGCAGTAGACAAGAAACACATCAACATCTACACAAATGGACAACCCAAGAGTGAACTATATTTCAGCTACGGTACTCAAAATCTGTATTTCTTTGAATACAAAATCTTCTTTCTTTGAATACAAAATATTAAGTAGTTAAACATGTTTTCAACCGTTTCAGAAAATACAGATTACACAAAACAATGAGGCAACTGTAAAACAAAACTTTAAGCCTAAGTCAGGTTGAACAATCATTACGCAGTGTACAGTACTTCACAGAAGTATATTGGACCGTATTCACCAACCTATTTTTGACTTAAGACTAAGAATAAAAATATTGTTGAAACTGTCAGGACGTTCTAAAATCACTGTGAATTTGAATATTACTTGGTATTCACCCACTCTAATTGCAGCATTCTTTATTGAGAATGATTTTTTAATAACATAAGCATATATATCCCAGTATATTTGCGAACACAGAGGTATGCTTTCCTGAGTCTAAGTCTGTTCTTTATTCTCAAGCAGTGCTTTTTTAGGTCCACTTTGGGGCCAAAATCCGGCCCCATTCCCCTGCAAAAAAAGTACATAATTTTCCCCCATATTAGCCTTGAAATTCCCCTCAAAATGTAAGCTTTATTTTGAAAAAAAAAAAATACCAACATCTGACAAAAATTGACTCAGATAGAGGCATTTTCAAACAATCCCAGCAATTTTTCATCAAACCAAGTAAGTGCATAATGTAAGTTATCATTTGTAGCAAAGCAATTGATTAATGTTTTATAACAAAGTAAATATGAACATGTAATAATGCATTTATAACAAAAATAATTCCCCTTCTGAAGGGCTCCGCCACCTTTCCCCCAAAGGTGAAAAAAAAAACACTGTCAAGTCTAAGAATTGGTTGGCAAATAGGGGCCCTGGTACAACATCCAAAACTATGACTCCGGATTTTGTCTCTATTAACATGATTTCAATATCTCTTTGTCTGTTTCTTACCTTCAGTGAGAGAAAACACAACATTGTATACCTTCATCATCAGTCGGATCTAAAGTTTTTTTCTCCAACATTTCACACGGCTTAAACAAAATGTCTGCCTTCTTGGACACAAATCTTCTCATATTCATGATAAACTGCGGATCACTGAAATGGTGGTGTGTTTTGTTTTTTTTTTTGTTACAAGAAATTATCGTGACAAAAAAGTTATTAAATATTAACAACAGAAGTAAGAACATTTAAAAGCAAGTACAGTAAACTCCCCTTATAACGATATTGAGCGGACCACAAGAGCATTGACATTGAAGAATATAACAGAGAGATGCAACGTTAAGTTTTTTAATATTACATTTAACGTAGAATTATTAAAATGAAATAACATCAAGAAATTGAATAAATATATGAAAATTAAATAAATATGTGGAATAATTATAAAAAATTACTACAATTATTTCGTTTACACAATCGTCACGACGTGAGTAATCATTTTTAATGTGCGTGACGTCACTTAAATACTGTCAATTTTAAGAAGTCAGTTTTTTTTTACATATGGAAGCGGAGTCCAATTTTTTCAAGGGCATCAATGTGGGAAAAAAGTTGATCACGATTGTCAACGTTTTTTGAAAGAACAAATCATTAACAATTTTCAATGGACAGTACAAACAATGCCTGCTCAATGTCACTATGACTCGCTTCAATGGACAGTATAAACAATGCCTGCTCAATGTCACTATGACTCGCTTCAATGGACAGTATAAACAATGCCTGCTCAATGTCACTATGACTCGCTTCAATGGACAGTATAAACAATGCCTGCTCAATCTCACTATGACTCGCTTCAATGGACAGTATAAACAATGCCTGCTCAATGTCACTATGACTCGCTTCAATGGACAGTACAAACAATGCCTGCTCAATGTCACTATGACTCGCTTCAATGGACAGTACAAACAATGCCTGCTGAATGTCACTATGACTCGCTTCAATGGACAGTATAAACAATGCCTGCTCAATCTCACTATGACTCGCTTCAATGGACAGTATAAACAATGCCTGCTCAATGTCACTATGACTCACTTCAATGGACAGTATAAACAATGCCTGCTCAATGTCACTATGACTCGCTTCAATGGACAGTATAAACAATGCCTGCTCAATGTCACTATGACTCGCTTCAATGGACAGTACAAACAATGCCTGCTCAATCTCACTATGACTCGCTTCAATGGACAGTACAAACAATGCCTGCTCAATGTCACTATGACTCGCTTCAATGGACAGTACAAACAATGCCTGCTCAATGTCACTATGACTCGCTTCAATGGACAGTACAAACAATGCCTGCTCAATGTCACTATGACTCGCTTCAATGGACAGTATAAACAATGCCTGCTCAATGTCACTATGACTCGCTTCAATGGACAGTATAAACAATGCCTGCTCAATCTCACTATGACTCGCTTCAATGGACAGTACAAACAATGCCTGCTCAATCTCACTATGACTCGCTTCAATGGACAGTATAAACAATGCCTGCTCAATCTCACTATGACTCGCTTCAATGGACAGTATAAACAATGCCTGCTCAATTCACTATGACTCGCTTCAATGGACAGTACAAACAATGCCTGCTCAATGTCACTATGACTCGCTTCAATGGACAGTACAAACAATGCCTGCTCAATGTCACTATGACTCGCTTCAATGGACAGTATAAACAATGCCTGCTCAATGTCACTATGACTCGCTTCAATGGACAGTATAAACAATGCCTGCTCAATGTCACTATGACTCGCTTCAATGGACAGTATAAACAATGCCTGCTCAATGTCACTATGACTCGCTTCAATGGACAGTACAAACAATGCCTGCTCAATGTCACTATGACTCGCTTCAATGGACAGTACAAACAATGCCTGCTCAATGTCACTATGACTCGCTTCAATGGACAGTATAAACAATGCCTGCTCAATCTCACAATGACTCGCTTCAATGGACAGTATAAACAATGCCTGCTCAATGTCACTATGACTCGCTTCAATGGACAGTACAAACAATGCCTGCTCAATGTCACTATGACTCGCTTCAATGGACAGTATAAACAATGCCTGCTCAATCTCACTATGACTCGCTTCAATGGACAGTATAAACAATGCCTGCTCAATCTCACTATGACTCGCATGTCTTATACTTTTCTAGCCAGACTTAAGCTGCTTGTTTTGTAAGCACTAATGATATTTTCCTTGTATTTAATAATAGTACTAAGTGAGCTTTGTTTTTTTTCGGTAGTCCGCCGCAAAATCCTTTTTTTTCTTTTCCCCTCATTTACTCCTTGTATTTCGTTTCAATATCCATTTTTTTTTCTCTTATTGACAGACATGCTTCTAACAAACTTAAATCAAGAATGAACATGAAGGGCAATGGGATAACATACAACTTTATTTTAATAGATATCAAACTTTATTCACGAGTATTCTCCCAACAGTTTAAACGAGGCAATTATAGGATCACTCACCCCCAACGCATGTTGTAATCGATTACCACTCCGCTGATCGATTATTTAATCAAGCCAACCTTATAACTGTTTACCTGTTTACCTAGATCAATGTTTTTCACACCTGTTACAGACTCCAAATATTGTAATAAAAGGGGGATGTTTGCGCCTGGGACATGAAAACAACATCGTTATAACCGAAACTTCATTACAAGCGATATCGTTACAAACGATGTAATGTCAATTAAAATATACAGGGATCGGCCGCGACCACTGAAACAGCATCATTATATGCGATCTATCGCTATAAGCGATATCGTTACAAGTGGAGTTTACTGTATTAGTAACAAGAGATGTTTGTAAAACATGTATGCCCCCCCCCCCCCACTTGCAGCCAAGTCGTCAATATGTGCAATTGTTAAGAGATTCTTTTTTATTGTATGTGCACATTAACACATTGGGAGGAAATTAAAGTTGATGGTTTAGAAAGTAAATATAAAGCTGAAAGCAAGATAGAGTATAATTATGGAGTTAACTTTACAGCCTATTATATAAGGATACGATTTAAACATCAAACTTGTCAAAACATCCCTAGATATGCTGCGGAAACAAAATGGTCTATGGAGAAAACAGTTTTCATGTTACAAGCCCCTGTGACCTTGACCTTTGACCTCAAAATTGATAGGCGTCTTCCTTTCCTCCCGAGTAACCAGCATACCAACTTGGATGACGTAGGTCAAAGCGTATTCTACATATCATGCGGTCTACAGAGGAAACAGTTTTAGTGTTACAAGACTGTCACCTTGACCTTTGACCTGTTGACTTCTAAATTGATAGGCGTCCTACTTCCTCCCAAGTAACCAGCATACCAACTTAAATGATCTTAGGTCAAAGCGTTCTCTATATATCATGCGGAAACGAATTTCATGTTACAAGCCCCTGTGACCTTGACCTGTTGACCTCAAAATCAATATGCGTCTTCCTTTCCTCCCAAGTAACCAGCATATCAACTTAAATGATCATAGGTCAAAGCGTTCTCTAGATATCGTGTGGAAACGAAATGGTCTACGGACAGACTGACCGACCATCCTACCGACAGACAGGTGCAAAGCAATATACCCCCACTTCTTCAAAGGGGGGCATAATTATACAATATGTTACTCCAAAACTAGTTTTGTAAAAAAAAACACATGAACAAAACAACTTTAAAGTATACTTACAGAACACGACAAAACAACAAATACAAAAATTTACTGCAAAATGCAAAATTTTCAGCAACAAAACAAAATCATACAATCCTGATAAAAAAGGTTGGTGTCAAAAATATTAGTAGCCGATGTTCTCAGTTTGCAAAAATGCCTATGATTTTGAAATAACTTCCCCCGAAACTGTGACAATATTAGGGATGGCATCGAATACCCAAAATCAGTTTTTGAATATTCGCTTTTTCATTCAATCTAATATTTGCATAAATTTATATAACCTACTGAGAACTTTGTGGCCTACTAGATATAATAATTATTGTTTATGATACTTTAGTACCGTATTGCCAGTACCATCGTCTCTTCATTTACATAGTGAGCTTTTTAAATAATGCATAAATTGCACAGTACAAAAGTAGTAACAAATGCAGGACTCAATTAATTATTCTTTTAAACAAAAAAGTTTTCAAAATGTCACACAGCTAAAATGACTGATAAATGTGTGATCGCACTTCTTTAATTTGTTATTTGTTTCTCTTTTCAGAAGTCTAAACGCAAGTTGAATAAAATATTCACAGATAATATTTCCTACTGTGCAGTTGTGTATTACAGGCAGTTGTGCAGTTGTGTATTACAGGCGACTAGACACGTTAAGACTGACACCGACCCGTATATTCAATATCTTTCAGACTGACACGTGACACTGGGCCATTCTAGTGAAAACATGGTCTTAGGTATCTATTGGTGAAATACTGCCTTTAAGTTGACGGAAAATTACTTTCTACTGCAGAAAATGAATGTTTTTTAAACAGCAATAAAAAGTTTCAAATATTCGAATGGCGTTTTAACTATTCGAATGGCAACTATTCAATCGAATATTCAAATAGTTTTGCTATCTCTAGAAAATATGCCTCATTTTTAAATAATGTAAATAGTGATTTCAGTAGCCATTGGCTATACTAGCTGTTTGTTTGGATTTTTCGCCGTTTTTAACAGTATTTCAGTCATATCATGGCGGTCAGTTAACCTACTCACACTTTTCCTGGGCAAGCTTAGCCGATCTAAGAGGTTTACCAGTACCAAGTGTGCATACCTATGCCAGTTATTGACAACTGCACTAACTGAATCAGAGGTAAGGGGAGAATGGCCGTAGAAATAATTTCATGACCAATCCCCACACAAGTTATGTGGCCGGGCTGGGGTTCGAACTCACGATCCCCAGATTGACAGTCCAGCGCTCTACCAACTGAGCTAGCTGGGCTATTCTAGCTACTGATAATTCTAACATAGAATTCATACTTGATCTCTGGTACTTGTGGCCGGTGTTTCTGTAAGTGCAAGAATATATTTGCAGGCACTTTTTCCTGCTCCAGTTGCAGTTGGCGGAGAAAGTCTGGTCCGTGGAACTCCACCGCATTTCCAAGCAATCTTTCATCCATGTTTGTACAAATTCTTCTGTTCTCTTTGTGTTAACTAATCTAAAAAGCATTAATAAACATCTAGAAAAAATTGAAACTGTTTAAGTAAAAAGTAGGATTTTTCATTATTTACATAACAAGTGTTTTAAACACAAATCCTGTTTTAGTTATGATATAATATATAAATACAATAATACAAAAATTAAAAGTTTAAAACATAAAATATTTTAGATTTTACCCTGAAATGCAAACTGGGAGTAAACATTATAAGGTACATAATGTCTTATATTGCTGAAAAGTAAGTTACTAGGCTGTTTAAAAGTCTTAAGTTCATATGATACAAAATAATTTGCATTCACTAGAGAAATCTCATCAAAGGAGACCAAGTAATTGTGGTATGGTTGTTGTAATCAAAATGTTTTAAGGCTGATTTAAAAGAAGCAATTGCTAGGATGCAAATCATGGGTCGAATTGTATAGCATGAAATACTGTAGCTTGTCAAGAATAATGTTACCTTAGTACTACAGAACACACACACACACACACACACACACACAGGTGTTTGCTCAGCAACAAATGTTCAGTTGACCAACCATACAATTTCTCTATGAGTCTATGACCCCTGCAACAAAACCAAAACAAAATATTTAGGGCGTGTCATGGGAAAAATGGGCTTAATGCATGTGCGTTAAGTGTTTTTCCCCAGATCATCCAGGACAGCACCTTCCGCCTGAAGTGGATTTATGTTTAGAAGAGACTTTCTTGAAACAGAAAACACCATAAAAGCGGAAAGTGTCGCCCTGGATCAACCTGTGTGGACTGCACAGGCTGATCCGGGACGACACTTTATGCACATGCATTAAGTACGGTTTTACACAGACCACTTGTAGAACTCGCCAAGATAAGATATTATCATTCTGCTTCTTTGTCAACTACTGGCAGACCAGTAATACTACAATGTAAATTCACTTTTTAGAAGTAAACTGTCTTAATGCTCTACAGGTCCTTTTTACCTTGTACAGCAGGGGCCGAATACATGTATAGGTGTCATCCCCTCGCAAAATGTCTTTAAAATCATGCACTTTTCCCCAACGGTTGACTTCAGACAGGATTTTTGGTTCCCCTGTATATAATTTGTTGTGATCAAAGTCCATTTCCCCAGAGCCTATGGACTGGGCCCCATCCCCAGCCTCTGAAATAGTCCTGCTGGTATTTTTGCAACTTTAATGCACTTAAAGGCATATTCAACGATACTTTTCAACTTCTTATGACACTTTTTGAAAATTCCGTGATTTTTTCATGATAAAATCAACATACCAACTTAGGGAAAGATCTAGGGTCTAAAAAGATACAGGGTGCTGTTAAAAGGAGCAGGGTGGATAGATGGACCCGTTTGTTGACATTTTCTAATAATTTGCTAAATCCAGGGTTTTAATGAGTATAGTACCTCTGGTTAAGCTGTTGAAGCTTAGCATAGTCTATTCATTTGTAGTTGATCATTTGCAAAAATATGTTAAATTTCAAAAGGTATTCAACATTTCTGTATTGACCTGCCCAGAGGGGCAGCAGGGGGGAAACAAAAAAGGAGCAGGGTGCAGCACCCTGCTATTCTGCTGTAGATCTTTCCCTTGATTCAAGATTCCATGATTTTTCTAGACAAAGCCAATTTTCCATGACTTTTCCAGATCAGTACGAACCCTGGCTGCTAACCCACCATTTGCATGTTACCACAGCAGTCTACTAGCAGAAGTTTCTTCGAAACAGGTGTCAAACTAGCGCATTCACTAAAACCTCTGTGTTATACTTCTGTAGTGTCAAATCATTATCGAAGATTTCATTGTTACACACTAAGCAATTTTTACATAAAGAATAATACTGGATTATACAAAACCATATTCAGATCAACCTGTCAACAGTAGCGTGAGTAGGAACTATGACTTTTGGTTAAAGAAATAACAAAATCAAACTGCAGTGATCATATACTTTTATTTGTTTATTCATGTTAACAACACAAGATCAATACAAGCTATATTATCAGTGCAAAGACTGCATACTATATCCTTGGATTTGGCATGGCCTCTTCAAGGAGGTCATATTTGATTTACTCATACAGCCATACTGCATTATTTGCATTTGGACACGGTATGTCAGACAGTATTGCAGTAATGTCTGTTGACTCTTGTTTCAGGTGTTCCGCTGTCGATTGCCAATGTCACCAAATGCTACAAAATGTCATTATGCAGTTTCATTTATTAGCACCTCACTGGGGCTACATGTACCAACCATGAATCCATGAAATCTTTCTAATGGTATACAAATTTAAATGATGCGAAAACTGTACTAGCAGTCTTAAAGTCCTAGTTTAAGGAATGTCTGGCCTCTACATGGGGTATTCCATTCTATGTATTAGTCCACCATAAAATCTCTTATCATTATCTGCAATCTTTTCTTTCAGCTGACTGAGCAATGGCTAACTGCACAGTTTCCTCTGCAGCGGTGTATTGATCTCAGCTGATAAGGGTCGCCACACTGTGACCACAGCAGGGTGCCAATACACTGGGGTCCAATACCCCAGATTTGGGGGTGGGGGTCAAATAAAGAAGGATTAAACTAGGCCTTTAACAAATATTTTTTGGAAGGACTAGCCAGTTCAGGTGTAAACATGGAAGTTCAATTTACCCGAATACCGAATATACTTCAAACTAATAAGATCTTTAAATCACCTTATCAGTGTAAATGAATATGATTCTCATGTTAAATGTAGTCATATGGAATTGCATGATTATGATAATTACTTTATTGTATTTTTTAATTTAGACATTAAGTTTAATGTTACTTTGTAACAACTAAATAATAAATCGCACACTTTTCCTGACCAGCTGGTAAGGCCTAAGGGTCAATATGATTAAAATCATCCTAACTAATTTACACATTACGAGCAGAGGAAAACCAAAAGGTCATGTTCTGATGACCTTTCAGTCAGCCAATAGATGGATCGCTATTTATTTACAACCACACCTACTCAAGTGCATCTCCTGTTTACACTTACAGTTACAAATGTTTTTAAAAAACAACTCCATCAAAGTTTCAAACAATTAAGTCCTAGCTTTCTGAATGGCTAAATCATATCTTGTTGATCGGTCAATTAAAGTCTTGCTATCAATGTTTATGATACTACAATAAATATTAGCTGGATATTGTTTTTAATCCTTTGATGTTCATTTTTCAACATTTTTTCTTTTTGTAAATACTGACCTCATGCCGTCAGTCAATTTCCAGTAGCATAGTTCTGACATGCAAATTCACCTGCTGCAAAAATACCTTTTACAAAGTACACGTGAATATTCATGTAATAATCTTCAACAGTTCATAATTGGTTATCCACTTTTTATAAGTCCATTTAATGTTTTTGTTGTAATTGGATTTTAAAAGCGAAAGTAGAGAACTATATTGAATGTTATGTAACTGCAAAATGTTATTCCAACTTGCAATTATTGATTTACATGTTCTTATTTTTGAAACATAAAAAATATTGGCTGTGCCCATGTCAATACTGTCCGGGACATAGTAATGAAGGGAATAAGAACATGTAGTTTCTTTTTCAAATGAATACAGATCTTATCAAATTAACACATTTTTTGTCATCATAAAAAAATAAATACACATCGCAAACTTTTAGATAAAAGCAATCTATTTGGCTTTGATATATATTTGTTTTTATTTTTAAATTACGTGTTCTAAAACGAAGTCATCATATCTTCTACCAGGAAGTAGATTGGTCTTATCACTGTCAGAAGAGCTGCCTGAACAGGCTAAGCGGTTGAACATTGAAGTGCGATGTTACAAGTTTGAAACATCAAACACATAAAACATTTCGTTCGCGTTTTAAAGAATAGCAGACAGAACTAAATTACGCATAACATGGAACATACCGACGTCTGAGTTTACAAACAGAAGATCAAACTTCTTTTGTAGATTTTCGCCGGAGACACGCCATTTTTTAAGGGAGGTAATTCAGTAAAATGTGTGAAAAAAACGAAACCCTACAATAACGACCTTGACCTGTCAAGAACAGCTAAAGCATTGCAGCTTTTTGGTGAAACCAAACATTGAAGAAATTGAGAATATTAATCTGTTTAAAAGAATATGGGCGACCCAATACTCTCTCCAGAGATTAAATATACGCAGGTTATTATTAATGACAGTCTTTAATAACATGACACATTCTCTGTATTTTGCATGTATTGGTTATTTTTCATAAATTAAGCAGTCTCAATCTCATCCAGTCATTCTCAATTTTGACACCGAGATAAAAAAAAAAGCAACCAAAGCTTAATTAAACTGTAGTTTTTGGTCTACAGAGTGTCCGCCAAAAGATCTATTAATTGTAGAGCTTTGGTCAACCTCTCATGCCGTAGACCTGGGTTTTGTTGATCCCCCCACTGGTGCTCTTGATCCCCCCACTGGTGCTCAACCTCAGTTTTTTTTGTAAATAATGAAAGGAGCATAGTGATTGGCCTATAAGGCAATTCCAACAGCCTTGCTGTTGGGCTAGCTGTAGCTATGTAGTTGTGCACCTTGGTGTTGAATTAGATCCCGGTAATATTGCCCCCCCCCCTCCCCCGCGGCCATTTGATACACCAAGCATCTCGATTTAGACAATAATGCTTGGATTTGGGGTGGGGAATTAGACTAAAAAAATTAAAATTATTCAAATTTCCCTGGGTCAGCCCACCGCCCTTGCCCAGGGGAAAATATTGATAGGTGCATTAGAGTGTTCACCTCTCGTGCCGGAGACCCAGGTTCACTGCCCCACAGGTGCTCAGGCTTTTTTCCCCTATAATAGTATATAATATTGTTTATATTCTTTTGTGGCAAAAGTGTTTGATTGTAATTCAGTTGTTCATCAACAATGAGTGGGTGAACAGCCAGAGTGGGAAGACATTCCCCACCCTCAACCCGTGCACCGGCAAGACCATATGTGAGGTCCAGGCGGCAGACAAGGTACCTCCGCTTATGTTTTTACATTCTGTGATTTTCTTACAGTTTTGAGAATTGTATCAAGGTTCTAAATTTTTTGCTTAAATTAAAAAATATTTACTTACTGTATTAAATATTTCATCAAAATTACATTTCTAGTTTAATTATTACATTTGATCACTTCCTGAAAAAAAAAAATGGATAATTGGTATACATTTATAGGAAGATGTTGACCTTGCTGTGAAAGCGGCTCGTGCTGCGTTCCGTCGTGGCTCCCCCTGGCGGAAACTGGACGCCTCCAAGAGAGGACAACTCATGAACAAACTTGCCAGACTCATGAGAGATAACCTCACATACATTGCTGTAAGTTTAAATGAGGTGTGTTGTTAGAAAATAGGGCTTAATGCATGTGCTTAAAGTGTTGTCATGGATTAGCCTGTGCATTTCACACAGGCTAATCCGGATGAATTTATGTTTAAAAGAGACTTCCTTGAAACAGAAAATACCATAAAAGCGGAAAGTGTCATCCTGGATTAGCCTGTGTGGACTGCACAGGCTTATCCGGGACGACACTTTACGCACATGCATTAAGCCGGGGTTTCCCACGACACACCTCAAATGATCTTTCTGTGTTATTCAACACATAAAGTTCATGGAAATAAAATTGTTAAATGTTAAGTTTGTCATCAGCCTTACTGCAGAACACTTAGAATATACATGTATCAGTTTGGACATAACATACGCATCATGTAAAAAAGTTTTTATATTGAAAGAAAATGACTCGAGCTTATTCTGTTTTCATTGAAAATACATAATAGACGCTTCCACAAATGTCAGTCATATTCAAATTATTCTGAAAAGTTATCCAATCATTGCACTTGAATATCACGTGTTAGGTGTTAAACTATTTTATACAAAAGAGCACGTGCATAATGTTTGTGATATTCAAATGAGCACGTGGTAACGTTTGCGATTGCCTGTGAATGGAAAATAATCCTTTAACAATAGCTGGGGAGGAGTTTCAACTATTTGTGGCAAAACCCGGATCGTCTATTGTGTACGGGTGACATGATTTTTATCTATTTCTAAATGCATATACAGTATATATTAAAAAACATAATCTCTTCTGTTTTTCCTGAATTACCCAGAGCTTGGAGACATTGGACAATGGCAAACCATACCTGGATGCAGTGGCAGACATCATTGCTGCAACGGAAAACATAGAGTACTATGCGGGGTGGTGCGATAAGATCCATGGGCAGACAATCCCTGTCGGCAAGTACCATTAGAAATAGCCCAAGTTATGCCTTCGAAGAACGAAGACTGAAATGAAGAATTAGGGATTTTTGCTCCTTTCATGCCTAAATATCTTAGCTTTATTTTTTTGTTAATACTTAATAAAGGATATATAATTTTAATTTAAATATGTTATGACAGAAAGTTGGACAATTCCATTGTTTCTTATTTAAGAAAACTTGTTGTTCTTCTTTAAAAAAAAATTGTTGCCACTATCAACTGTTCTACCATAGATTCACTTAATATTTATCTTGTCATACCTGCTTGCAATAGTTTTCTCACGAACTGTATTGTAAACATAATGCACTTCTTTAATGTGTTTTTGATTGACTTACACAAATAATTGATCAACCGCGTAAATAAATAATATATTTATTGGCTCATTTCCAGATGGGTCCTTCTTTACTTTCACCAGACATGAGCCTGTTGGAGTATGTGGAGCCATCATACCAGTAAGACACTTATTTGTCTGTTATAGTTTTTAGCTCAACTTTGCATAGAAAAGGCAAGCTACTCGCCCCTGCGTCCGCAGCAGGGCTAGGTTAAAGTTTGTCTGTAAGCTAGTGTCTCAGGAATGGCTTGAGGGATTAAAATTTAAACTTAAAACGTTTATTCCCCATATTTAAATGAACCTATAGGCCATGTTTGGTCATTCTAGTTTGAAATTTGTCAAATGTATGGGTCTTTTTTTACTTAGTAATTTTACATATAAGCTATTTGGATAGGTTTATGTTATTTGGTAAGCTAGTTTCTCAGGAATGACTTAAGGGATTTCATTCAAACTAAAAACACTTATTCCCTCTATTAAAATCAACCCATAGGCCAATTTTGATAAATCTAGTTTGAAATTTTTCAAAATTTTGGGCCTTTCTACACTCAAAAATGTTGCATAATTATTTGAAAGCATCTTTCAATACATTGTGGTCTTATGTACTATGTACATACATATGTAATAAGTCTCATGTTTATCATTTAAATATTGCCATGTTTTACAGTGGAACTACCCTGTCCCAATGTTGGCTTGGAAACTTGGCCCTGCGTTAGCCTGCGGCTGCACTGTGGTGGTGAAACCGGCAGAACAAACCCCGCTGACTGCCCTGTACATGGCATCCTTGATTAAAGAGGTATTTGCAAAGATGGTCTGCATCTGTTGGCTTATACAAGTTTTTTAAAAAACCATTTTGGGAATAGGACTTGTACCCATGAAATTGGGAATTTTAGCGTCAATTCACCTAAAACTGGGAAAAATTTTAATTGTTTTATTAATTAAATTTGAATTATTATAGAGAAACAACATAAAATAGTTATTACAACTTCAACAGTCTTTATTTCTACACTGAACACCTCTTATTTCCAAACATCTGAAAGTCAAACCATCAACTGGGAATTTTGGAACTGGATTTGGAAAAAAATTGGCCAAAAAAGCTCTGTTATAGGGTGATCTCCTTTGTGGCTCTCTTTACTCTAAGATTGTTGGTTACAATGGTCATGATGGTATTGGTGCATCTGTTGGCTAATAGAGTGATCTCCTTTGTGGCTTTCTTTACTCTAAGATTGTTGGTTACAATGGTCATGATGGTATTGGTACATCAGTTGGCTAATAGAGTGATCTCCTTTGTGTCTCTCTTTACTCTACGATTGCTGGCTACAATGGTCATGATGGTATTGGTACATCAGTTAGCTAATAGAGTGATCTCCTTTGTGTGTCTCTTTACTCTAAGATTGTTGGCTACAATGGTCATGATGGTATTGGTACATCAGTTAGCTAATAGAGTGATCTCCTTTGTGTCTCTCTTTACTCTAAGATTATTGGCTACAATGGTCATGATGGTATTGGTACATCAGTTAGCTAATAGAGTGATCTCCTTTGTGTCTCTCTTTACTCTAAGATTGTTGGTTACAATGGTCATGATGGTATTGGTACATCAGTTAGCTAATAGAGTGATCTCCTTTGTGGCTCTCTTTACTCTAAGATTGTTGGTTACAATGGTCATGATGGTATTGGTACATCAGTTAGCTAATAGAGTGATCTCCTTTGTGTCTCTCTTTACTCTAAGATTGTTGGTTACAATGGTCATGATGGTATTGGTACATCAGTTAGCTAATAGAGTGATCTCCTTTGTGTCTCTCTTTACTCTAAGATTGTTGGTTACAATGGTCATGATGGTATTGGTACATCAGTTAGCTAATAGAGTGATCTCCTTTGTGTCTCTCTTTACTCTAAGATTGTTGGCTACAATGGTCATGATGGTATTGGTACATCAGTTAGCTAATAGAGTGATCTCCTTTGTTGCTTTCTTTACTCTAAGATTGTTGGTTACAATGGTCATGATGGTATTGGTACATCAGTTAGCTAATAGAGTGATCTCCTTTGTGTCTCTCTTTACTCTAAGATTGTTGGTTACAATGGTCATGATGGTATTGGTACATCAGTTAGCTAATAGAGTGATCTCCTTTGTGGCTTTCTTTACTCTAAGATTGTTGGTTACAATGGTCATTGTGGTATTGGTGCATCAGTTAGCTAATAGAGTGATCTCCTTTGTGGCTCTCTTTACTCTAAGATTATTGGTTACAATGGTCATGATGGTATTGGTACATCAGTTAGCTAATATAGTGATCTCCTTTGTTGCTTTCTTTACTCTAAGATTGTTGGTTACAATGGTCATGATGGTATTGGTACATCAGTTAGCTAATAGAGTGATCTCCTTTGTGGCTCTCTTTACTCTAAGATTATTGGTTACAATGGTCATGATGGTATTGGTACATCAGTTAGCTAATAGAGTGATCTCCTTTGTGGCTCTCTTTACTCTAAGATTGTTGGTTACAATGGTCATGATGGTATTGGTACATCAGTTAGCTAATATAGTGATCTCCTTTGTTGCTTTCTTTACTCTAAGATTGTTGGTTACAATGGTCATGATGGTATTGGTACATCAGTTAGCTAATATAGTGATCTCCTTTGTGGCTCTCTTTACTCTAAGATTGTTGGCTACAATGGTCATGATGGTATTGGTACATCAGTTAGCTAATAGAGTGATCTCCTTTGTGGCTCTCTTTACTCTAAGATTGTTGGTTACAATGGCCATGATGGTATTGGTGCATCTGTTGGCTAATAGAGTGATCTCCTTTGTGGCTTTCTTTACTCTAAGATTATTGGCTACAATGGTCATGATGGTATTGGTGCATCAGTTAGCTAATATAGTGATCTCCTTTGTTGCTTTCTTTACTCTAAGATTGTTGGCTACAATGGTCATGATGGTATTGGTGCATCAGTTAGCTAATATAGTGATCTCCTTTGTTGCTTTCTTTACTCTAAGATTGTTGGCTACAATGGTCATGATGGTATTGGTACATCAGTTAGCTAATAGAGTGATCTCCTTTGTTGCTTTCTTTACTCTAAGATTGTTGGCTACAATGGTCATGATGGTATTGGTACATCAGTTAGCTAATAGAGTGATCTCCTTTGTGGCTCTCTTTACTCTAAGATTGTTGGTTACAATGGTCATGATGGTATTGGTACATCAGTTAGCTAATAGAGTGATCTCCTTTGTTGCTTTCTTTACTCTAAGATTGTTGGCTACAATGGTCATGATGGTATTGGTACATCAGTTAGCTAATAGAGTGATCTCCTTTGTTGCTCTCTTTACTCTAAGATTGTTGGCTACAATGGTCATGATGGTATTGGTACATCAGTTAGCTAATATAGTGATCTCCTTTGTTGCTCTCTTTACTCTAAGATTGTTGGCTACAATGGTCATGATGGTATTGGTACATCAGTTAGCTAATATAGTGATCTCCTTTGTTGCTCTCTTTACTCTAAGATTGTTGGCTACAATGGTCATGATGGTATTGGTACATCAGTTAGCTAATAGAGTGATCTCCTTTGTTGCTCTCTTTACTCTAAGATTGTTGGTTACAATGGCCATGATGGTATTGGTGCATCTGTTGGCTAATAGAGTGATCTCCTTTGTGTCTCTCTTTACTCTAAGATTGTTGGTTACAATGGTCATGATGGTATTGGTACATCAGTTAGCTAATAGAGTGATCTCCTTTGTTGCTTTCTTTACTCTAAGATTGTTGGCTACATTGGTCATGATGGTATTGGTACATCAGTTAGCTAATAGAGTGATCTCCTTTGTGGCTCTCTTTACTCTAAGATTGTTGGTTACAATGGTCATGATGGTATTGGTACATCAGTTAGCTAATAGAGTGATCTCCTTTGTTGCTTTCTTTACTCTAAGATTGTTGGCTACAATGGTCATGATGGTATTGGTACATCAGTTAGCTAATAGAGTGATCTCCTTTGTTGCTCTCTTTACTCTAAGATTGTTGGCTACAATGGTCATGATGGTATTGGTACATCAGTTAGCTAATATAGTGATCTCCTTTGTTGCTCTCTTTACTCTAAGATTGTTGGCTACAATGGTCATGATGGTATTGGTACATCAGTTAGCTAATATAGTGATCTCCTTTGTTGCTCTCTTTACTCTAAGATTGTTGGCTACAATGGTCATGATGGTATTGGTACATCAGTTAGCTAATAGAGTGATCTCCTTTGTTGCTTTCTTTACTCTAAGATTGTTGGCTACAATGGTCATGATGGTATTGGTAGGCTCATTTAAATGTGATACATGTATGTTTGGTGTAAGCTTTGAAAAAAAGCAAAACTTTCATCATAAAGGTAGTAATGTCAATTTCAGTAAAACACCAACAAAGAAACAACATTGCTTAAGCTATTGAGTAACTTATTTCTGTTTTGTTTCTTAATGGACTGTGTATCACTTTAAATATTCTTCATGCAAAGGTTAAACAAGATTCAATGAAATCACTAACACATTTCTCAGCAATAGTTTTAAACAATGTTATGTCATTAAAGAGACCTATAATTTACAGATTGGCAAACTGATGGTTTTCAAACATTTTTTCACACATTCCAAAAAACGAAAAGTACAGTGTATATAAAAAAGCGAAGTAATACTCCTGACATAAAAATATATTGGAAATAAGTGTTGTTTATGGATAAACATAAATTGAAAATAAGATTATAAAATGTTTCTAAGCCTTTTTGTTGCTATTTTTAATAACATGTGTATCACATGGCATTTAATAACAGGTGTATCACATGGCATTTAATAACAGGTGTATCACATGGCATTAATAACAGGTGTATCACATGGCATTTAATAACAGGTGTATCACATGGCATTTAATAACAGGTGTATCACATGGCATTTAATAACATGTGTATCACATGGCATTAAAAATTCCCATTAATGGCATAGTGTTTAGCGTGACCGACTTTTGATCCAGACTTTATATTTGGTTATGGTTAGTTCTGATGTTTAGATTTTGGAGTCAAGAAATTAAATAACCCGTTTTTTCAAAATGCAAAATCTGTGAATAAGTCCCTTTAAAATGTATCCACATGTGTCACCCCAGGCTGGATTCCCCCCAGGGGTGGTGAACGTTGTCCCAGGGTACGGCCCCACCGCCGGGGCGGCCATTGCAGAGCACATGGATATCAACAAGGTGGCATTCACTGGATCCACAGAGGTAAGGCTAGGTTGTTGGTCGTCTGTGTTCAGATATATATTTTAAGCAAACTTGTTTTCAGATTTTTTGTTGGTCATCTCTGCCTTTTGCTGTAGAGATTAATCTTTGTATCCTTTATTTTGTATAGGTCTACAATTGAAAAAAAAATCTGTTTGTTATTGTATGATTTGTTTGCATAGGAGATTTTTTGTCAGTATTTTTCACAAATTTTAAAATATTTAGCTTATCTTGATATTGTTTTATCACTTGTATGGGCATGTAGTAGTGTAACTGCAAAGAAATAAAAATGTGAATTTTTATTATTTAAAAATGAGTGAATGAATGGCAGCAAACTTTGGTATCATTTGACCATGTGGAACCAAATTTCAGTCCCAAGTGAATATATGAGATGTGTCGTGGGAAAACCGGCCTTAATGCATGTGAGTAAAGTGTCGTCCCAGATTAGCCTGTGTAGTCCGCACAGGCTATTCCGGGACGACACTTTCCGCTTTTATGGTATTTACTGTTTCACGGAAGTCTCTTCTAACTATAAATTCACTTTAAGCAGAAAGTGCCGTCCAGGATCAGCCTGTGCGGACTGCACATGTGGTCCGGGACGACACTTTACGCACATGCATTAAGCCCAGTTTTCCCACGACGCACCTCATATGGACTTGCTGAGTTACATCTTGGTTACATACCTGACACTAACATGTGCATGTCTACCATCCAGGTTGGACATCTGATAATGCAGGCAGCTGGTCGCAGCAACTTAAAGAGGGTGTCGCTGGAACTGGGCGGGAAGAGTCCATTCATCATCCTCGAGGATTGTGACTGTAAGAGGAGTGTACGGAAACCAGTTGCGGAACATAATGCACCTATCAATATTTTCCCTCAGGGGGGAGCGGCGGGCATATACGAGACTTTAGACTGAAAGAGATTCCCAACAGGCGGGAAATAGACTTCATCGTATTTTAGATCCCGGTAATATTCTGCCCCCAAGCATCTCCCACTGTGGGGATTTAGACAAAAATTCTTGGCTCCAGGGTGGGGAATAAGACCCCAAGGAATAAAATTTGTCATTAAATTTGTCAAATTCCCCGGATCAGCCCGCCGCTTCAGCCCGAGGGGAAAATATTGATAGGTTCATTACATTCGTTGAAAGCTAGAAGAGACTTACAGTCTTCTTTGCACATATGCTTGTGACACCTTCTGGCTTTCAAAGGACGATAAGGCCATACCAATTTGATTCTATGTTTAGCCTCCTCGGGCTGGTAGGTTTTCGGACGCCTCAATGAAAAAAACAACAATGTGAAAAAGCGAATCGAAAAGCATAAAAGCATATAAAAATTTGGAAAAAAAAGAAAAAAGGTGTTTGTACTAAAAAATATTTGTAAAACATAGCATGCAAGTAGTCAATATACACAGTTAAAATACTGTATTACAGTAGGTTCCCAATATGAAGATGATCTATAACATTTTTGCAAGAAAACATTTGCTTAAGCTTGGACCGCTGCCATGAATACGTTGCGAAAGAAATATTTTTTTTTTCTCGAGTTGTTGTTTGTTTTTTCCTGCCTGGTTGGTAGGTTTCGAACAATCATGGGGGCGCTAAACATAGAATCAAATTTGTATGGCCTAATAGACATTCCCACAAATGTCAGTCATATGCAAATTAACATAGTGTTTAATCCAGTCATTGCACTTGGATATTATGTTTAACTGTTAACCTATTTTACACAAAAGGGCATGTGGGGAGGTGTGTGAAGTGTTTGGGAAGCTTGGTGAATAGAAATTATTCTGTTAACAATGGCTGGGGAGGAGTTTAAAATGTTAGTAGCAACAACTGAAAAGGTCTATAGCACAGATATTGCAACTTAAGATATTGCAGTCATAGATTTTAATAGTAGAGATGACGTCTTGTAATAAGAAATTGTTAATAAATGTTCTATGGCAAAACTTGATTTTGGTGTATAGCCTGTGCTTGCTAAAAAGAAGTTTGAAACTTGGTTATGCAGGTCAAAGTTAACCTCATATTTGGCAGAATTATACATTAAGCTATTGCTGTTTTTGTTGTGTGTTGCAGAAATAATATATTATCCATCGTTCATGTGCCTGATTCTAATCCAGTGGACCAGGCGGCCATGTTTGCCCATGCTGCCATTATGAACAACCACGGCCAGAACTGCTGTGCTGGGTCTCGAACCTACGTCCAGGAGTCCATCTATGATGAGTTTGTTGACCTCTGCAAGGCCATGGCGGAGATGAGGACCGTCGGGGACCCCTTTGACGGGATGACACAGCAGGGGCCACAAGTGGGGGATACATCCAATAAACTGCTTTATATCTACCATTGATCACCCTTATTTCGAAAACCGCTAAATAAATTTCCTTATTATATCAAATACTTTTTTCGGTCCCGTTTTTTTTTCCTTCTCAATTATTCCCCACCATTTAAGATGGCGGGGTATATTGGTTTGCTCATGTCTGTCGGTCGGTCGGTCTGTCGGTAGACCACTTTCGTTTCCGACTCTAGGTCCAACAGTTTTCATTCAATCTTCACCACACTTAATGAAAATGTTAGTAATAATAATATCTAGGTCAAGTTCGATAATCAGTCAGATCGCCCCAGGGATTGTGGAGTTTTGGCCCTTGAATGATATAAAATTAGCCTTTTTAGCCATTTCCGCTCTCTAAGTCCAACAGTTTTATCCAATCTTCACCAAACTTAATGAAACTGTTTGTAATGATAATATCTAGGTCAAGTTCAAAAATCAGCCAAATCGCCCCAGGAATTGTGGATTTATTGCCCTTGAATTATCTGAAATTGGCCTTTTTAGCAGTTTCCTTTAAGTCCAACAGTTTTCATCGGATCTTCACCAAACTTCATGAAAATGTTTGTTATAATAATATCTTAGCCAAGTTTGATAACCAGTCAAATCAGCCCAGGAACTGTGGAGTTATTGCCTGTTATTTTTTCTGAAATTGGCCTTTTTAGCAGTTTCCGCTCTCTAAGTCCAACAATGTTCATCCAATCATCGCCAAACTTCAAAATATGTTTGTGGGCATAATATTTTAGCCAAGTTTAATAATCAGCCAAATTGTCGCAGGAATTGTTGAGTGATGGCACTTTAATGATCTAAAATTGGCCTTTTTTTTAGCTGTCGTACAGTTCATAGCTGATCTTCACCAAACTTGGTGAAAATCTTTGTGGGCATTTTTATCTCGGTAAAGTTGGATAATCAACCAAATCTGCTCTGTAGCTGCGGAGTTATGGCCCTTGATTATTTAAAATTAGCCTTTTTAGCTACTTTAACCTAGAGGGGGCATAACTGTTTGATAAACAGCTATTGTTATAAGAAATGTGTTGTTTAATTCGAACTTTGCTCTTTTTCATTATTCATTTTGAACCCATTAAGGTGTTCCAAATACTTGTTTGTAAGTGCATTTATCAATTGTTAATTTGAAGTGGTAATCATGCAGATCAAAATACAATTTTCACACCTTTACTATTATTATATGCTGTGACCGTGTCTGTTATCATTTTGATTTTCACGTCCTGTTGGGTTTGTAATCGATTTGACAAACATTTTTCATTTGTACTGTGTAATACATTATTTCATTAGTGATTTGTAACACACTGTTATACATGTTTATACTTTATCACATTTAAATATTTAAATAATATTTAATAATTATTAATAATAATTAATAATAATAATAAATAATGTTAAATCAAATTCGACGGCCGTATTTACTTTTAACGTCATTACAGTTTGTGTACTTTAGTGTAACAGTTTTCTCCTTTTTATACCCGTGTGATTGTTACAATATTAACTGTCAGATTGACGAGGAGCAGCTGACCAAGATCCTGGGCCTGATAGAGTCCGGGAAGCAGCAGGGGGCCACACTGCAGTGTGGAGGGGAGAGGCATGGGGACACTGGCTACTTCGTCAAGCCCACCGTTTTCTCTGACGTCACCGATGACATGCGCATTGCCAGGGAGGAGGTGAGCCCAGAGTTACAGGACTTGAATGGCTCTCTTTAAAGTCAGTGATTTTTTCCCCTTATTTGACAAGGTCCTGTGCAAAGACTCATTCCCAATTCCCAAAATGATTTATTTTTGCAAATTGCAGGTTGTCAACCAATTCCTTTATTCCTATATTTTCCTATATTTTGGAAAGAAATCCTTTTTTTAATCTCCTATATTTCCTATATTTTCCTATAATATAAAAATTGTTCCTATATTTTTGCCAAATTTGGTCATTCATGCGTCTTAAATTGGTCTATGAACAGTCTATTTTGAACATATACATTGATTTTTTTCTTGCTCGCTTCGTTCAAATTATTTTTAAGCCATGGCATACATGTCTCAGTTGCAAATTAATTTCCACAAATATGTTGAGCAAATGTTTTGTTAATTAAAACACAAACTGTATGACATATCAGGCTAGAATATGATCCCATAATTATCGTTCGTGTAATGAAGTGTTTTTACTATAAAATTCCTTTATTTTCTTGAAAAAACTGACAAAAAGTCTTAAATTTTTGGTGAACATTTTTCCTATATTGTTCCTATATTTTCTTCTTAACTTGGTTGACAGCCTGTAATTAAAATGAAAAAAACCCCAAGTCTGAAGTGAATGAATAGTAAATGTGAATTGCAGTTGTAAATCATGAAATTATATGAATGTTTATGGGTGAAAACTATTTAAAAAAATACTGAGTTAAACCAATATACATGTACAACTAGTATGAATACCCGTATTTAATTTTAACAATTTTCTTCATTAAACTTTTTCAGTTGGCAGGATTTCCCCATTAAAAAATCCCAATCTGATGTTAACAAAATTGCTGAAAATAAATGTGATGTTCTGGTCAATAGTCTAGCGTGTTATTAAAGTAAAAAAAAAAGATAAATACATGTACAATGTCATGTATTATGCAGTTATGTAGGGATAAACAAAGTTACTGGTGTACTGCAGCTTTTATAGACAAGGTTTATTTTAAATCAGTGATACAAAATAACAATCTTCCAGTCTGTGGTAGTATATGAATTATGGATGGCAAATATTTGAATAATGACAAATATTCGAATATGTGTTAGGCATTCAAATACTTACGTCTGATTAATTAAATTTTAATTAGCATACAAAATACATATATGTCAAAGCTAGCCTATAAATATCAAGCATTCATGTCGCCCTAGCTCTCTAGTATGCAGGTAAGGTGTCGAAGTCGACCTAGCACCATATTGTTAAGTATGTGACAGTTTGTTGTTATTACATGTTAATCCCATTGTGTGGTTGATTAAAGTATCTTGTGGATGCTAATTGGTGTTACTGCATACATGTGCTCTGAAATAATGCATCTCATCCCTAGGTATATCCGATGGTTTGTGGGTCTCTGAACACATGCTTGAAAGTCGTTGACACAGGCAGCATAGTTGTCAACAAAGCATGAGATTAAATGAGGGCTAAGTCTTTCTCAAATGTAATACAAAACATAGTTCTAATATGTAGCGCTTTGTTTGTGTATTGGTCACGGTTTTCTAGCCGTACGTTTGTAGTAACTACATATCGCCCACTTAAGTCCTTTTAACATTACCATAATAATAATTACGGACAATCAAATATTCGAATACTTTATCAATGGAATATTGAAATATTAATTTCGTTGCCATCCCTAAAATAAATTAATTATGTTATATTTGCAATAATAAACTAAATATCATATCAGTACATCATGAAATAAAAAATGTTACAATAGCTAGTGACTACAAAACAAATGTGTTGTTCCATCTGTACGTGTGATACCAAAAACTCGTATTGAATATGTAAAGATGAAACAACTTGCATTCTATTGTTTTGCTGTTGATGTTTTAGATATTCGGGCCAGTTCAGTCCATACTGAAGTTCAAGGACATTGATGAAGTAATTGAGCGTGCCAACAACACGTCGTACGGTCTGGCTGCAGGGGTTATGACCCGGGATATCAACAAGGCCTTGAAGATATCCCAGAACCTTGAAGCAGGCAGCATTTGGTGAGTAGGGCTGGCTCGAGTACTCGAGTTTTGTGGTGTCGAGTTGTAGAACGCTACTAACCATTACCAGGATACCTGTGCAGCACTGGGTAGACTGGCGGTCTGGCGGTCAGTCGGATGTCGTTAACACTTATCTTTTTTTTTCTATTTTATTTTATGTGAATCTTAGATTTGTGATTAGGCACATTAGTATATTCCTAAGAACCTTCTCTTTCAAAATGTTATTGCTATGTTTCAGGGTGAACTGTTACGATGTGGTCAAATCCCAGACTCCTTTTGGTGGGTTCAAGAAGAGCGGTCAAGGGAGAGAACTGTAAGTTGTAAATTAAGGTTACGCATGCGCAAATAAATTACTTCATTGTTACATATAAAATATTCAATGTTTGATCTCAATTTTCACCATGACCAAGCGACTTCCCAATATATCACCATACATTGTTGGAAAGATAAGACCATAACCTTTTGAAAAAACAGCATGTCAAAAATTTATATACGTTGTAACTCAAAATATTTACTTTAGAATAAACACACCGGTTTTGACAGGCATGGGGGCTGCCATTTTGTGCATGAATACATGGGCCAAAACTTATGAAGCTGGGAACCATTTAAGATAAAGTAGTGCCTAAAACTGTCTTTCTTTCTTATTGCTTAGATATATACCTTTAAAATGATACCAAAACATATCATTTAAACTGTATTTTACAAATTATATGCATCCTGCACTCAACCGTATGTGCTTATTATCTAACTGGCAGCATGTAACCCTGAGGATGTGACTTCTGTTTTGGTGTAATTTGACCTTAACAACCTCCTCGCAGAGATTTCACTGGTTCTAGAGAACCCAACCCTTTCAAATTTGAATAAAAACCATAATTTTCATCAATCTGATCTATTTCGAGAAAGAACATGAAGTCCTATTACATTGGTTTAAAGATTTATTGGAAAAAAATAAAACTGAAAATGTCACATATAATGGTGTTTTGAGGCAAAAATTTACTGGGGTACATCTGGAAAACATGATTACAGGTTCTTAAACTAAATATTAATGATTACAACACAAGGTATAATGACATAAATGAGAGAATTGTTGAAACTATTGCAAATTAATGTCAAAATGAAACTGAAAAACAACACGATGAACACAATGGGTCTCGGATTGCCACTCTGGTGGACATTTTGCTATAATTTTCCCATATTTACCCCCCTAGTGCCCCCTAGAGCAACCATCCCATAACATACAGCCCTAAATGGGGTCAAGGTGGCATCTGGCAGTTATTCTTTCCAGTACAGAGTGTTTGTAAGAGTCCATTTTCAAAATCTTTGCAGACGACTAATCTTACTGGAAGTTCTCAAAGGTTACACATTTGCAAATAAATTCCTTCTTTGTTACATATAAAATATTCAAAATTTGATCTCACTTTTCACCATGACCAAGCTACTTTCCAATATATCACCATACATTGTTGGAAAGATGAGGACATAACCTTTTGAAAAAACAGCATGTAAAAAAATTCTATGTGTTGTAACTCAAAATATTTACCCTAGAAAAAACACCAGTTTTGATGGGCATGGAGGCTGCCATTTTACGCATGAACAATGGGCCAAAAGTTATGAAGCTGGGAACCACTAGACAAAAAGTAGTGCACAAAACAGCCTTTTTTCTTATTGCTTACAAATATACCTTTAAAATGATACCAAAACATATCATTTAAACTGTATTTTACAAATTATATGCAGCCTGCACTCAACCATATGTGCTTATTATCTAACTGACTGATTATGTTACCTTGAGGATGTGATCTGGGGTAATCAGACCATAGCTCTAATCAAATCCCTGCCGTCATAATAAACCTCATGATGATGATTGATCCAAATATTCTTTTTATTACTTTCTATTCCCGTTTCGTTATTTATCGCAAATGAAATATATGAAGTCCAGTTATGTAGAGAAATGCACTGAGTTTCATTAAATTAAAAAAAGTAACAAACACGTAACAGCAGTGGTTGCCGGTAACCAATAGGGGAGATAACCTCTCTGAGGAGTTCGGGACATACTTTCAACAGCAGTTACTTCCCCTAGGCAGAACAATAACCACTGCCAACCCCAAGAAAATCTGTCCAGATCTACAAAAACTTTCTTGTTTTCTTTATTATTATTTTATAAATGCCCCCCCCCCCCTCTCTGGAATATTTTGCATTATTGATCTAGACATATATATTGAATGCTAAATTTAATCACAAAAATAGTTAATTAAAAAAGTAAACATAACAAGGCAAAGATTTTATGGTATCCACATAATTTTCTTCTGCATGTCCACCATTTTAACTAACACCATGTGATCTGACTGTGGTCATGTGTAATTTTGTGCCGCTAGCAGGGATTTTAATGGGGGTTTAAAATTATGTATTGATTTCGTTAAATTGCATGACAATGCACCTAGCACACATAAAATAACCTTTTTTATGTCCTTAAACAAACGTTCCAATTTGTTGTTTTTATTTCACATTGTACTATAAACCTGAAAAGTACAACACAAGACTGAATTTTAAATATCTGTTTAGATCCATCTTAATCAAAAATAAACTTGTCAGAAGACGGGATATGAAATCTCCCCATGAAATAATGTAATGCTGGTAAAGGTATGTATGTCTTTCTTTCAAATAACAACAAACGTTGTTAACACTGTCTTTTTTATTTTCAGGGGAGAGTATGCTCTCCACGAGTATACTGAAATAAAGACGGTATGTATTTCACTTTTTAATCAGACTCAGAATTTCCATACTTAATGGTTCTGGTACAGGTTGCAACACACTTCACTATCTCATATTGAAATCACCAACAGAAAAAATCCTTATTTAGACGTCTGCAAGGGATAAACAAAGCCTTAATGCCTTCATATACAGCAATTAAATGAAACTGTTGAATTAAATGAGTTATGTGTTATGCTGACTAGAAAGACTCATTAAGTGACCAATGAATCGGAGACTTGTTAATTGATGAATACAGTAGAATACGGTAGAAGGAGACTCATTAAAAGACCAAGAAATAGAAGGCCTCTTAATAGACCAATGAATAGAAGGATGCTCTTTATTTGACCAATGAGTAGAAGAAGGCTCGTTCATTGACCAGTGAGCAGAAGAAGGCTTGTTAATTGGCCAATGAATCGAAGGAAGCTTATTTATTGACCACTTAATAGGAGGCTCGTTAATTCACCAATGAATAGAAGGAGGCTTGTTAATTGACCAATGAATAGAAGGAGGCTCGTTAATTGACCCAGTAATAGAGAGAGGCTTGTTAATTGACCAATGAAGAGAAAGAGTTAATTGACCAGTTAATAGGAGGCTCGTTAATTTAGCAATAAATAGGAGGCTCATTAATTGAACATTTAATTGAAGGAGGCTCATTAATTGACCAATGAATATAATACTTTTTAAGTGACCAGTGAATATGAAGGCTCGCTAATTGACCTGTGAATATGAGGCTTGTTAATTCACCATTTAATAGATGCCCATTAATTCATCAGCAAATTGGTGGCTTGTTAATTGAACAATGTAAAGTAGGAGGATTGTTCAATGACCATTGAATAGATGAAGGCTCAATAATTTCCAATTTATACTAGGAGGCTGGTTAATCAACCAATGAATATCAGGCGGTTCCTTTAATGTTCTGTTCAGTTAAACAACCAATAAATAGAGAAAGACTTGTTAATTGACTGGCGAAAAGTAGGAGGCTCGTTAAATGACCATTGAATAAAAGAAGACTCATTATTTGACCAATGAATAGTAGGAGGCACCTTAATTGACAAATGAATAGAAGAAGGCTCGTTAATTGACCAATGAATAGAAGAAGGCTTGTTAATTGACCAGTGAATAGAAGAAGGCTCGTTAATTGACCAATGAATAGAAGAAGGCTTGTTAATTGAACAATGAATAGAGGAGGCTCATTAATTGACCTATGAATAGAAGGAGGCTCATTAATTTACCAATAAATAGAAGGGTTTAACACAAGCACTTAAACTTATCATTTCTCAACAGTTTAGAGAGCTTAACTGCATCAGTATATTATTCAGTATTGTTGAGACTTGTTTTGTACACTGACCATCTTGGTTTTTGAGAGCATCAATATGTGTTATTCAATATTTTTGAGACTTGATAAGATACTTCAAAACATGTAATTCCAGAGATGTAAAATATATTATTTCTGGCATTTTTCAGGCGACATCAATTTTCCCAGAAAAGTACTCGATCAATATGGGTTATTCAATACTTTTGAGACTTGATTATATACTTCAAAACATGTAATTCCATAGATCTAAAATATATTATTTCTGGTATATTTCAGGTGACGATCAATTTCCCAGAAAAGTACTTGTAGAGGATACTGCTTGAGAACCATTGGAGAATACTCCTGCTGCAATGTGTTGTAATTGCCATATGAACAATTATTTTGAATATTAATGTACATCAGCTTTAGAATTGTGCATCATAACTGCATAAGCAGACAATTTAAATTTATTTTCTGAATATGGATAATATATATTTTTGGTGTTAGTAATTTATGTCATTTTTCCGCTTAATCTGTTAAACAGACAGTACTCATATGTTTGTATATTTTCATCGTCTTTAAACATACATGTTGGCATGCAGTAAAACGTTATCAGTCTTGCCATAACAGTTGTTTAGTATAGACTATTGTTTACCCATATGTTATGTCAATTTAATATTTCGTATACAGGTTATGGATTATATATACCATGTGATTTATAAATGCAGATCTACATAATTATGTTTTATTATTTATATCCGTATTAAGCCTATTCTTGATCAGTATAGTCATGTTATTGCCCTTGTTATTGGTTTCCCATCTGCAATTTTCACTAGTTATTGTGTTGCCTGAAAAGGCGACATATAGGCGTTAGTTTTGGTGGCGGCGGCGTTAGTGGCGACGGCTTCCCCTTCAGTTTGTGCAGACAGTAACTTAAGAAGTTTTTGTGCAATCGTTATGAAACTTTAGGTAAGTGTTAGTAGGCAATAAAGGAGGGTTAAGTTTGGTTTTCGGCATGATTGCTCTTATTAGCTCACCTGAGCATGAAGTGCTTGGTGAACTATTGGTATAGAGGACCTGAGACTCCTGCATCTTCCGTCGTCCGTGTGCCGTCAACAATTGGGTTTGTTCTCACACTGGAGACTTCACTTTTTATCCAGTCTTAATCAAACTTGCACAGTTTTTGTATGACCATAAAATCTCGGATGGGATTGTTATTGGGTCAGATCACACCAGTAATACTAGAGTTATTGCCCCTTTTTCATGCAAAAAAGTGCAAAAATGCCTTTTTCCAACATATAGACTTTATTTTCCCATCCAATCTTAACCAAACTTTCACAGTTTGTGAATGACTATCAGATCTCAGCAGACGCCAAAATTAGGTCAGATCGTTTTCAAATGCCTGAATTATTGCCCTTTGTTTATTAAAAAATATGCAAAAATGGACATTATTCAGGATAGAGACTTCATTTTTCACCCAATATTGCAAAGTTTGTCTCTGACCATAAGATCAAAGTGGAAGTCAAATATAAGCAAAATTGGGCCAGAAACACAAGATTTATTGCCCTTTGTTTGTGAAAAATGGACAATATTCAGGAGAGAGACTTCATTTTTCATCCAATCTTCACCAATCGTGTACAGTTTGTCTATAAATGTAAGACTACAGGTGAAGTAGAATATAAGCATGATCGAGCCAGAAACACCGGAGCTATTGCCCCTTGTGTTTGGAAAAAAACATCAACAAGTTATCAATGATTGGCTTGCACACACAATTTTTCAATGTTGACCAAACTTACACAGTTTGCATATGACCATAAAAATTGATTGATAACATTTGATTTCCAACAGTTGCAAACCTTGCACGCAGTTATTTGTACATGCAACATTGATGGCTTCAGAGTCTGCATTAACATCATTTATCATCATTGGACAGAAAATCAAAGAAATAGCAAAACTTTATTTATTTAAAATAATGTCATGTATATCATGTGATTTATTGCAATTACAGTTTCTAAAAAAGTTCAGTTTATTTAAAATGTTACGTCAAACTAATGACACACCTATTTTCGCTATTTACTTCTATGTGACAGAAATATTCGAATGCGGGTCAGGACGGCCCAAGTCGTTGACCGACCAGACCATGACGGACCACTGTCTGTTTGTCAGCCATCAGTCCGCCCATTCGCCTGGAGGATACTGCTGCTTTGTGGCTATTAAGCGTGAAGCTTACGTGGCGTGTGCCTGGTGGGCGTGGTCTTAGCGTGACCGATTGGCGTAGTGCGAGCCTTGTTATAGGAAGGACGTAGTGAGGACCGCTTTGACGTTATACGAGCGTAGAAGGGACCTAGAACATGCGGGGTATCGACCTATATTTCGCCTTTTTGCCACGTTCTTACAATAAGTCAGGGCGTGGTCAGGACGTGGTGAAGACTTGGAGAACCTCGGAGAACCTAGTACGGACGTGCTTATAAATCTGGTCTGATGGGGCCATTACATTTCTGGAGTTTGGCTCATATTAAAATTATTCCCCGATGTGTGTTTATTGTTATCTATAACTTTATAAGCGAACAACTGGTGTAAATAACATTTACAGTTTTTTCCGGCAGTCGAAATTGGAAGGTATACCTGTAACCCCGCCGTATTGGTGTTTTGTGTTTTACTAATGTTATGCTGTTTTCATGCTATACTCTCAACACGCACTGGTAAAACACAGTACATATTCAAAAACTTATTTCAGATGTATAATATGTGTGGTTCAAGTCTGTCTCAAATTGTTTTCTTTCATTTTAGTTAACGTTTAAGTTTGTTAATAAAAACCGGCATGCCGTTACATACCTGAAACATGCCAATGTTCCGTGCATAATGTATTTTCAATCAATGTAGCATGTTTTGCATAATTGCATACACCAAAAACATATAGATTTAACGGACAGGGTGAATTTTAGGCTATTTTTGACGGAGATGTTAGCGATTCGTTTAACCACCGTGATATAGTGGTGTTACCTAGCTTTTCTTCGACATAGCTAAGATCACTTTTGTACGGTGTCCTGTTAATGCCATCGCGACTTTGAGCTGTGCTTATGAAAGGGCGCCGACACGATACGCCGAGGCGGTGACACGATACCCCAATCGCCGACACGATGCGCCGAAGCGATGTAAATCTCGCAATATCGTGTGTTTTTTCATATGTGGCTATAAGATTGGGCGAAGATACGACGAGACAAGGTTAACATCGCTTCGGCGCATCGTGTCGGCGCTTCGACGTATCGTGTCGGCGCTTCGGCACCTTTTCATTTCTGAAGTTGAAATCGCGCTGACACGATAAGCCGAAGCGTCGAGACGATGAGCCGAAGCGATATTAACGTCGCAACCTCGTGTTTTTTTTTTCATATTTGGCTATAAAATTGGGCGATGACACAAAGAGCTTCGGCGTATCGCTTCGGTCCATCGCGTCGGCACTTCAGCGTATCGTGTCGGCGCTTCGGTGTAGTATGTCGGCATATCGTGTCGGCGCGTCGGCGTATCGTGTCGGCGCGTCGGCGCCCTTTCATTTCTGAGGTCTAAATCACGCGACTACACGAAGCGCCGAGACGATGCGCCGAAGCAATATAAACGTCGCAATCTCGTGTTGTTTTTTTTTATCTGTGGCTATACAATCATGCCGTACCGTTTGAGTCAAAAGTAGATGTAAACACAACATCTATACATAGATGGACATACACAAATTGTACCTACAGTCGGTTTAAATTATAGTTAATGAGGGTATAAACCATTTTCTGAAAATAGAGGGATTCGTGATTTTCTGTTTATAAACACACTGCAATATCGTCTGTATTTACAATTGACTATGTAAACATACACCTCTATATATAAGTCCATGTTTATAACGGTTCTCACTTTCATTTTTACCGACTGTACAGGCATACTTTTGTACCTACAGGCATAAATTTATACCCGCACTAAAATTGTACCTGTACGGGTATATATTCTGACCCAAACCAAAACTAAGCAGACAGTTTTATTGAAAGCATTGTTTTTATTTTTAATGTAAAATACTTTAATGTTAATATTAAATACGTATATGAATAAGTAAATTAAACAAGTAAAAATTATGTGTTTCATAACATTGTTTAATGTACATGTATATATCTGTAGGAATAATAATGTGCCAACACCTATATATTTGTACCTGTATGTATAAATCGTACCTGTATGTTTTATTTTAAATGTGCCTACAGGTATAAATTTAGACATTTAGGCACCTTTATGCACAATTTTATACCTGCCGGTATATATATAACAACTGTACTCGTACATATTTTCACTTTTGAAAAAAAAACGGTGCGCCATATAAAATTGGGCAAAGATACAAAAAGACAACGCTTAAATCGCTTCGGTGCATCGTGTCGGCGCTCAGTCGTATCGTGTCGGCGACTCGGCGTATCGTCTCGGTGCGTCGGCGCAGAGACGATGCGCCAACGCGCCGCCACGATGTGCCGAAACGGTCTCGTCGTATCTTCGCACAATGTTAAAGCCACAGATGAAAAAAAACAACACGAGATTGCGATGATTATATCGCGTCGGCGCATCGTCTCGGCGCTTCGGCGTTCCTTCATAAGTACCGGTTGAAGTCGCGAAACTACGATGGCATTAACTGGACACCGTAGATACTTTCTTACATAAATCTGTTGAATGTGTGGAATTCATTACACCATGCGAACTTGAGCTTGCCAAAATATCTGTCAATGGAAACAAGGCCATATACCCGGTATATTGGGACTTTGTTTATGCAATAAAGGAACATTAAAGACCTTGACACTTAAAATAAATCTTAATACCTACTTAATGAAGGGAAAGCAAAAGTTTTATTTTATCTGGTGATTTCAACTGTTCAGATATTGACTGGGAAAATTTAACTGTAAATTCCAAAGGACACACAGGACAAATCTATTCAACAACATTTACTTGATATATTACGTCTGAAAGAAACCAACGCGCTAAGGAAATCTCCTTGATCTAACGTTCACAACCAACACATCTACCATCAAGGTCACGTCAAATGTTCCATGAATCTCAGATCACTATGGTTGTTATAGATGCCGATATCAAACCTTACATTACAAACACCAAACCGATGAAAATCTGCAAATTTAACAAAGGGGACTCGGAATCTAAAAAAAAAATGCATAAATATTTCCTGTGAAATAAACCAAAGAAACCAGAGCCAACCCTCCATAAATGAACTCTCAAGTTCGGCTATTTGCAGACGAGTGTTTATTGTTCCGCCCCTAAACCAACATCCACCTTCAAAACGACTTAAAGAATCTGGAAATCTGGGCAGAAAGATGGGGGATGACGTTCAACGCCAAGAAATATTATATCCATGTACAATATACATGTACTAATTATCAAAAGCAACCAATAACACCGTCCGTCAACAAGTTAACTCAAAGCCTTACCTTAAACTTCAAAAGAGCTCACTTGGTCAAACCATATCACCAACAGACGAACTACATATGTAGCTCTAGTAAGATCCAAATTAGAATATGGTTATTTTATATGGGACTACTATACAAACAAAGACATCGACAAGCTTGAAGAAAAAAAAACAAATACAAGAGGCACAGTTCATCTTAAATGCCTACAGAAGTAGAGAAGAGGGATGTCACCAATATGCTCTCATCTCTGACACTCAACAGCTTGCAAGTTTGCAAGAAAGACGGCCCTACAACCGTTTGGTGATGTTATACAGATCTCGGAGGGGATGGTGCCGGCAGTGGACCCCAATACCTACTTGGTTAAAACGCTAAAAGACGCATTGTGAAATCGAAAAGCTATAGTGACTATATAGTGTCAAATATTGTGAACAATAGAACTACTAACAACATCTTTTCAAGTACCATTTGCTCACACTAAACAATTTAAAACTCTTTCGTCATGCAAACTATAGTGCATTGGAACCATCCGACGATAGGAAAGTGCACGCAGAGACAGTTGAGGGCTTTAAAATCGTTCTCTTGCATGACTAATCTCCACCTGCAGCAGTATGCCACTAGTGGCCATACTACGTATTACATCAGATACAGATCTTCCAGGGCACATCTTATTCAACCAACCTATGCCTTGCTATGTGCTTGGCATCCTACAGTATGAATAATTCTAACATGTGAGGATTATGCAGGACCTTTTATTTTTCATCAGAGGTCAAAGGTCACGTGACTGTTACTAAATATAGAAATAAAGTAAATACTGTTATAATTCGAAAAAGTACATTGGATATGACCATGCAACTTGGTACAAAGATTGAACTATAGGTTTGCCATCCGTCTGTGTGTCTCTCTCTCTGTTCGTCCGTATGTTTGTCCGTCCGTCTGTCTGTCCGTCCCCAAAACCTGTTTCATGCAATAACTCAAAAAGTACTGAACTTATTTCGATGACACTGGGTATACATATAAACAGCAATGTGGCAATGTGAGGACCTTTTTTTGCACCAGAGGTCAAAGGTCACGTGACTGATACGAAAAATATAAATAAACTAAATACTGTAATAATTCGAAATTGACATAAGATATGACCATGAAACTTGGTCCAGAGATTGAACTATAGGGTTGCCATCTGTCTGTGTGTCGTTCTGTCTGTTCGTCCGTATGTCTGTGTGTCCGTCCGTCCCCAAAACCTGGATCCTGTGATAACTCGGAAAGTACTGCAGACACTTCGATGAAACTTTGTATACGTAGCAACAGCAATGTGGGAATTATGCAAGACCTTTTATTTTTCACCAGAGGTCAAAGGTCACGTGACTATTAATAAAAATAGAAATAAATTTAATACTGCAATATTTTGAAAAGTGCGTAAGATATGATCATGAAACTTGGTACACATATTGGACTATGGGTTTGCCCTCTAAATAGTTTTTCTATTCAAACCAAGATTTTAATTTAGTGTGTAAGGTTTCATTAATATCAGTCAGTATTGCATCTTTTACACGTGATTACAGCTTTGCTGATACTATCGTTTCAAAACTTCCAATCTGACCAAAGTTGGCAAAATTCAGGACATAGAAACCAAAATGCGATTTAAAATTCAGCATATATTACAGTACTTGTGGAAAGACGCTTTTAAAATACATAAAAGAAGACAAACAAAAGTACATTATATGCCTCTTTTTTATATTCTTTTTCGGGTACAAACATTTGAGATTTAACTCGGCCTGTTGTAAAGGGACAGTTTCACAGTTTGCAGTTAGAAAAATATTTATCTGAAAATCGAAATAAAAAAAAGAAATTTGTAGAATTTATCAACACGTTTTGTCTTTTATAGTGTTTAGCTTGGGATACATCAAATTTTATTTTGATATTTACTATGCATTTTGGTGTAGAAATACTAGTATGTGTATGTCTACCAGGTAGCACATTTTTCTTGAAAAAAAAAAAACAACCCCAGATAATCATATTTAAGTTTATATTTATATTATATATTTAAGTTTAACTTTGCACAAGCAATGTGCTTTTCAAACCTTGAAATATGAACAGTAATGCATTGTGGTACAAGAAAAAAGTTATAGAAAATTATTTCTCACAGCAAAAACTGTGAAACTGTCCCTGTAACAATGTGTACAGGTCTTTAAAGTGAATTTATAATTTGAAAGTTTTGTACAGCCTGTAATAGTATCTTTAAATTAACCCATTGTTTAAGAGTCTGCACAGCCTGGTGTAACAGCAACTTTAAAACAATCTCATGGTTTGAGAGTCTGCATAGCCAGGTGTAACAGTAACTTTAAAACGAACTCATGGTTTAATGTTTTGCACAGCCTGGTGTAAACGTAATTTTCTAGTGAACAAATGGCTTAAGGGTCTGCACAGCCTGGTGAAACAGTAACTTTAAAATGAACCCATGGTTTGAGAGTGTACACAGCCTGGTGTAACAGTAACTTTAAAATGAACCCATGGTTTGAGAGTGTACACAGTCTGGTGTAACAGTAACTACACAGCCTGGTGTAACAGTAACTTTAAAATGAACCCATGGTTTGAGAGTCTGCACAGCCTGGTGTAAAAGTAACTTTAAAATGAACCCATGGTTTGAGAGTCTGCACGGCCTGGTCTAACAGTAACTTTAAAATGAATCCATGGTTGGAGTTTGCACAGCCTGGTGTAACAGCACCTTTAAAAAGAGCCCATAATTTGAGAGTCTGTACAGCCTTTTGTAACAGTAACTTTAAACATTAATGAACCCTTCGTTTGAATGTTTGCATAGCCTAGTGCAATAGCTCATTTAAAGTAGACTCCTAGTTTTAGAGTTTGCATAGCCTGGTGCAGCAGTATATTTAAAGTAGATCCATAGTTGACGAGTTTGCATAGCCTAGTGCAATAGTTCATTTAAAGTAGACTCCTAGTTTTAGAGTTTGCATAGCCTGGTGCAGCAGTATATTTAAAGTAGATCCATAGTTGACGAGTTTGCATAGCCTGGTGCAGTAGTACCATTAAAGTTACACCATAGTTTGAAAGTTTGAAAAACATATTGAAAAGCTCCTTTAAAATGTGTCAATTTTTTTGAGAGTTTGCATAGTACCTTTGAATTGAGTATTTTAAGTGAGTGGTTGTAAAGGTGGTGTGACAGTTCCTTACAAATGAAACAACATGTATTTTGACTGTAGAAACAAAGTTGTCAAAGCAGTTCTTTCAGTGTGACATCATTTAAGAAATAATTTTCGATTAATCGCTGTTTATCAGCCAATAAACAACGATTTGGAGTTCTGGGCCCAGTTGATCAAAACTTTAACGGCCAATTAAGCTAACAGCAGTTAAAATTCGGATTAAGTCATTTATGTTAATTAAACTTTACAATTATAAACTGTACATTCATCTTAAATAAATTGTTATGCTAAAATAATTGTAATAATGTTTGATTATCGAGTTGCTTGTCATATTAATTTTATTTACATATAACGTTAACTGGCTGTTAGCTTAACTGGCTGTTACAGTTTTGAGCAACTGGGCCCTGATGCGTAGGAATTAAAACATGAGGGCGTAAGCGCGAGTTGTTTAATATACTGCATTATTAGTTGATAAACAACAATTAGTTTATTCTAACATGACCTGACACATTTTTCTGCAACTACAATGCGACCATGGTTTACAGCTTCTGAACTATTTTCTCGCGTTGTTTATTGGTCGTTTAACAACGGTGAATTTTGTTCTTTGTCTATAGAAAACTCTGGGCGTGTCATGTTAGAATTTGCAATACACAACGTGACAAGCATGGAAAAAGTAGTATGACTGGCATATGAAATATGCAAAAGATGGGGGTACTATAGAATTTGCCGAATAATGTTATTGTGTTAGAGTAAAAAAGCACCATATTTTACATCTAATAATTTATGTTTTACACTAATTTCATATATATATATATTTTGTTGTTTGGGGAAGAGGGGGGAGTGTGAGGAGGATAAAATGCATTAAACAGTTATGGTACATTATGATAATCTTACGTAAGCTGCCTAAATAGTCATTGTATGGATAAGCTGATAATTGTTATACCTTGGGTACAGGTCCCATCAATGAAAGATCCGGTGTTCATAGTGTACTGAGATCTGATCAGTTATAGTAAGCTGTAAAATAAATTCACTTGAACATACTGAACATCTGGACACTGATGAAAGGATGTTGTTTTTCTTTATTTCGTAAGGTAAATACATATTTTTGTGTGTTTCTTTGTAATAAAGTTATATATAGTATGAAGTTAATGTGACATAATGTCAGATAGCAAGTGATATGCTATCCCTGTTGTCAAAGGCTTGGACAAAAAGTCTTTTGCCTATACTGGTTGCTCTCTGTGGAACAGTTTGCCTCAGGGATTCTACAACCACCTCTTCTTTTAAATCCAAGGTTAAGGAGCATTTTAAAAATTCTTTTTAAATTTTACAATATGGGCTATAATTATTTTAATTAATTTGTACTTATCAATATGATCAGATGGATAGCCTAGTCATTTTATGTTGTATGGCAACTCAATTTATTTGTATATGTTTACTCATTACTAGTATTAATGTTCAGTGTTAATCATAATTTTTGCTAAAACATATACAGTGATAAGTTTGCTTTAAATAATTTAATGTCTTATATAGGTAATTTTTTTATTTATTAAAAGCTTTAGTATAATGCTAAAGTATTGTTTATATTTCACCTATTGTTTTGTTTTAATTGTGAATGTTAATGTAATATTTTCCTATGTCATACAGCACCACATCTCAAGGACCACAACGGAAAATGAGAGTTTATTTTAGCTCTTTTTTGTGTAATCCTTTAAATATAATACTGATTGACATGGCAGTATTAATGAATTCTTATTGATTATTTGTTGTATGTTTTACAATTGGACTTGCCATGTAAATTGTACATTTCATGTTCAAATAGATGTATTTATTTAAAGTTATGATGAATGGTAATTAATAAAAAACTTTTTGCTTTAACTTCTAATTTTTACAAGTGAATTATAAAAATGTGACTGAAAAAATAAAAATAAAAAAGCACTACAATTCATTCAATATACCACATTTTAATCGCATGTTTCTTTTACATTGACAACTTTGCCGTTTTTCTGTCTAATATGTCATTTTTAAAAATACATGGACAAAATAAGTAAAACCTATTTCAACAATAACATGTCAGCTGTAGATGGACAGGTATTGAGGGTTTGCACAAGTTAATCATCATTCATTAAAATGCATAAAATTTAATTTATGATGTGTATCTGTTGTTGTTATCAAAACCTGTCTAAAAATGCTGAGTACAAGTTAATATATGGGTTTTTGATTTTTTGTCTACCAACAAAAGACACAGACATAAATTAAGAAAACTTTCTGCAGTATGACAAACGTTTGAAAAGAAATGCTAAAAGATAATAATTATTATTGACGTTAATATGTTGGTGCTCTATACTAAGTTTCAAAATATTTTTTTTTATAAGTTGTAAGTAATAGTTTTTAGTGGTCTCATGTGCTTTAAATATCAATAGCACATTTAATAACAATTTCATCATTTGTATTCAGCCTTTCCACGCCCCGACGGATATCAACGCATATGAAGCTCTGCCTATTATGATACCCATCCCAGATACACGGCTCGATGGCAAGCAACTTACCAATTCATGGACTGTGTTGTGGACTTTATACTGTGTCGTGGACTTGACTGTGTCTGTGATCTTCCAATGACTCCAGAATGCTTGCAGACATGCCACAGTGCTTCGACAGATTCCCCTACTAGTTGCTACACAACATGACTGCCAGTAAGAGTTTGTTAATCTAAGTTACTGTTTAAGTACTGTTTAAATGACCTAGTCACAGATTTTTTTGTTTAAAAACATTATACATTGTGTCTGTAGTTCTTTTGGAATTACTAATCAAGTTCCCGTCAAAATCCCGTCAAAATCAAATAACCTAATTGGCTTAAGGTAGGAAGTGTGTGTTAGAATTTTCCCAGCAGTTTGTTTAAAAACAATCTCTCACAATTGATAGTTCAGGGTCATGTTTTGAAACTTCTAACTGTACTGATATTGCTGACGGAGTTGTTTTCCTTGCTATTGAATGAATATGACCTTCAGTTTCAGTTTAATTTTGACAATATTGAAAATGTGAATCATTGAGTATGAAGATGATGATAATGCTAGTGAATTTGACTCTTTTCCTGAAACGGAAACACAAAAGTCATTGATTATCATTAGTCTCTTGTTTATTATTTCTAAAATTACTTCATCGTGAATTTAAGTCTTTTTCTGGCATTTAAACAAAACAATCATTGATTATCATTAGCCTCTTGTTTATTACAATAACATGACAATTCATTCCTCAAATTTAACATCATTTTCACACCCTAAATTTGTACATGTCCGTGGACAAGTAAACAGGAAAAATTTCCTTGTCCGATGGTAAAATTGCCCACATCGGACATGTCGGGCATATAATTTCCACACCCCTGTGAACATATCCGTAATGCACACATGTATCATGAGACAATACCTACATGTATGGTATTGAAATGGTGTTGCTAATATTCAATATTCTCCGAATAGTCTAAAGTTTGTTAAATTAACCACCAATTATCCTATTTAGACTGTACATTTACCCCCAAACATTCTGGAGGGAGTGTACATTTACTCCCAAATTATTACTTCTTGGAAACAAAAGTTATCTGTTGCTCTGGGATGTGTCAAAGGTAATTAGAACACATGAGCAGGAACCATTTGATAAACGATGGTTTAATTTCCTCCCCTGAACCCCACTCCAGATTATAGCTTGCTTGTACTATGAGAATGCTGAAACTGGGAAACATGTCAGGGCTAGGGCTGTATTCCAGAACAGCTCTAGTATAAATCTTATGTTTGTCCTATATTAAAAAAATCGTTTTTGTCACTCCAATCTGAATAAGCCAGTGGAGCGATACAGGCACTTGTGTGCCTCTTGTTCCTAACATTTGTATGACATTGTGCATTATTGTTATACATGTATATGACACTTTTAAAGTGTAGGTTTCTTGCAAATGACATCGGGCTACGGGTTCACTAAATATCATTGGTATTGTTTACTGTTGTTTACATAACAGTAAGGGATTTACTAATTTATATGTACTTTAATGTAGTTTAATTTTAGATGTTTTGTAAACTGGCCCCAGGTCAGTCTGCTGCAGTGACATATTACATACACAGTCTCTCCAGGGTGCTGGTCCTCCACCCAGGTCAGTCTGCTGCTGTGACAGATTTGATACACAGTATCCAGTGTGATGGTCCACCACCCAGGTTAGTCTGCTGCTGTGGCAGATTACATACACAGTCTCTCCAGTGTGATGGTCCTCCACCCAGGTCAGTCTGCTGCTGTGACTGATTTCATACACAGTCTCTCCAGTGTGATGGTCCTTCACCACTGGCAGCGATGACTGGGATCTGGTTTGTGCAGCAGTGGTCACGCAATGGTTAATAATGGACACTCCAGTGTCCAGGTATTGTTTTAATTATGTATATGGTTTATGTGTTTTCAGGTTTATGTTCAGTGTTTATGCTTATTATTTTGCCTTAAATACCTGTCCTGTTGACTATTCAGTTTTAATGATTGTAACCTTCATTGCCTGGATCATTGTAATAATTTTTTTTTTATATTTCTACATTATAGCAAAACAATCCACAAAACAGGAATATTTTATAAATTAATTATCTTCAGTTATTTAATAGAACAGTCAGTGAAACAGAATGTGTTTTATACCAAAACAACATCCACATGAATGCCTTATTAATCTGTTGTGTATACACATATGATGTACAGAGTACTCGAGTTCTGTAAGAGGCAGCAATTAAACTCGAACCTGACACTGGACCTGTACCTCCCTCCCTACCAGGTGGAAGTGACTGTTGTTGGGATAGTTGTCAAGTCGAGCGTTGAACCCCAAGTCTTGCCAAGGTAAGGTACATAAATATATTCAACATTCGCTGCCTCAGTGGCATGCCATCCTAATGTAGTAAAATTGTGATCAATGGATTTTTAGCTCACCTGAGCTTGGTGCTCAAGTGTGAGCTGCACAATTGTGGTCAGTCATCGTCTGTTGTCAACATTTCTGGGTTCTCAATAACTTTTGACTGAATAGGCCAAAACGAAAATGTAACCATCTAGAGGGCCCGGGGCGTCTTGTTACGACACACCCACCAGAAATGTAATTGCACATGTTAAACGTAACATTTAAAATTCTCTAAACAACATCACATTGTTCTGATTACTTTTCAGTATTGCTTATTTAAACAAAGAACTCCACGAAAACCCTGAGACGTTATATCTTTTTTAAACTACTGAAAGAGCTTGACGTCATGAAGTAGCTTTTATCTGATACTGCAAGCCGTTAGCAACACCCATAGAAATGGGGTCATTTTTTTCAAATGTCTTTGACATGTAGCCAACCGCGGTTACAGCCTTAAACGATTGACACAAGGACGGCATCATCAATCGATGCTAGCATATCTGAACACTGCAAGCTCACTAGCTTAATCAATGAACATATCTTATTACTGACACTTACCTGTATATAGTTACACTGACTGCAACACACTCATATCTAGCACCAAGTTTCGTTGATAATATGCAATAGATCCACCCTATACATTGAATAATATAATTTGCCACTGTTATGTTTTAATTGAACTGACAACAAAGCCATTTAGATAAAAAATAACATATAATTGAAGATTTGAACTAAACCGTAGTAAATATAAATTACAAAAAAACCTGCCTGGTAACCATGCATGTTTCTTATTTTTTTCTTAACACATGTTGTGTTTGCAATATGTTTAAACTAATAAAAAACGTACTGTTTACTTTCATTAATTGTACTTTGTTGTACAAAATATGTTCATCAATATTATTACAAATTTGTTTTGGACGATATAAGAATATAATTGTTTTGTAAAACCTGACATTACATACCCGGACAGCATCATGACATTTATCTGAAGGGTATTTTAATGCTTAATGAAAATAATTTGAGGAGCAAGTATAATCCTTTTATAAATGTTAAAAAATATTCCAAAATTATATTTAAACACGAATACAGAAATATAGGATTTTTGTGTTATATATACAGTTCTCAAATAGCATATACATATACTGCGAAAGGTATATTTAGGGTTATTTTATGCCAGGATATGTCAGTTTATATATTACTTCGTCATTTGAAGTCAATAAGATAATAGGTGGAACGACAAAACAGACATACCAATTTACAATTAATTTTCCCTATAGAGAATTAGTCAGCTTGTCTAATTTTCAACCGCGTAATCACGAGACCTGTGGGCGGATTTATCGTCTCCCAGGCGTCATCTCAATTGCAAAATTACTTAAAGGTCACAGTCAGCAATTCTTCATAAGGTTTGTGAGGATTTTGTTTAGCTGTTCAAATGTATATCGCAGGCTCTACGCAAAACGGTCGTAACTGACTTTTTTTTACAGAAATGACTTTGTTGCATATTTTGTATTGATTTACCATTATCTATAACCTGTAAAACTCTTAGCCCAATATTCTTCCTTTAGCTATAAGAAAAACATTAATTGGCATAAGGTCATATCTGAAAATGGATCTTTTTTGGCTCAAGACGGTCGTATCTGCATTTACAACTGTCTTGCACACAAATAAAAACATAAACAATGTGTAACAAGGTTTGTATTTTATATAAGAAATTATATAACATCACACGTTACATCATTTTGTGTTTGTTTAATACTGATAACAAAGTGGTATATAGTTGTTTAAAAGAAAAATACTAATGTAGAGGGTAATTAATTATAATATTATATAATGTCAAGATATAAAAAAGACATTACACATAAAATCAACCTTTAATGTTTCTTGTCTTTCATTACTTGGCGATTTATGAAGTTTGGGCATGTTTGTTACAGGCAAATTTATATCATTTTTGTATTATTGTATGCATGTTTCCTTTAAAGTTTCTTTAAAACATTTTTCTTGTATGGTTTTCACTGTCCTGTAAAATTGTGTCCATGCATGAATGAACAATCCTATTTTATTCTAAAAAATGTGTCAGTGCAAAATAAATTTCTGTATGGTATAACTGATACAACTATAATTTTAATATTAGTGATTTGGTCAGTATTTTGCAACGTGTTTTTGTCTAAGCTGTACATATTAATTTAAACAGAAATATTTTATAAAATATGATTATTTTGTGTGTGACCGTACGGATATTTTAAAACTGTACGATTGTTATACAAAAAAATCTAACATCGAAAAAAATGTTAACAATGGTAAAATAACATTGGGACGCTAACTTGATAACACACCCCAAATATAATACATACTATGTTTACAAACTTTATCTGAAATCAAAAATTAACAATTTTAAAAATACATATTTTTTATTTTCAAATGTTTTTTTTTATGGTAAAATATTACTTTCGTTAAATATAATAATAGCAAACAGAACTGTTGTTCAGTGTTTAACTTTACACAACGATGTGTTTAAAATGCATAAATTTATTTGACATCGAGCTACCTCGCTATGTAATGTAACAGATTCCTCTCAAAGTGCCATCAAGTACTATCCCCACAACATAACAGTGCTGACATGTCTCATCCAAAAAGTACATAATCCCTTTTGACACAAACTGTAAGGAATACAGATACAGACACAATATGTTTTCAATATAAATATTTCGGATAATATAATAACCCTAGCCCCACCAATAAAGTGTAAATAATAAGCAGCTGAAATTAAAAACTATATATTTATTTCAAGGCCATAATACAGCTGCTACTGACAGTATTGACAATTATTTGATGCCGACTCTGGCAGTCTGTAACTTAAGATTGTGGTTGCTCTGTTAAACGAACTGAAAGTAATTCACTAATTCTGAAAATGTTTTAGTATATGCATATTGTACAAACAAAAGATTATATAAAATTAAGGAAACTTGTTTCTATTCCCAAAGATAAAATTATTAATATAAAACATCAGCTAGAAAGCACTATGAAAGTCACAAATGCTCATCGGGAGATGTTCATATACCATGTTTCCCCCCACCAAATTCAATAAAAAACATGTATAGATTATATTTTCAATATATTCTAGAAGCAAATAATAAAAATATCTTCAAAGATTTTGATTTATGAAGAAAACAAATCTAGATCATTTTTCAGATACGACCCTATTGCAGCAAAAATAATTACAATATTGAGCAAAACTGTCGTAATTGGATATTTTTCAAATATCTCAGTAAACAATCATAAGACAAAATATAAACTAATGTTTACCTCAAATTTATACGAAAAACATATTTCATGCAAAAGTTCACATCAGTATTGATACAAACAAACATTTGTGTCAGTTTTTCTGTTCTTCTGAAAACTTTTCAAAAAGTCAGTTATGACCGTTGTGCGCTAATCCTGCGATATATTTATGCTTAAAAAGGTATCATGTATTCAGAAAATAGTGATTTAATCCTGACACATAGCAAGCGAACTATGCAAGCCATACATTTCGACATAATGCTGTAGATAAATTACAACAGGCAATACAGTTTCAAAATGGAACTATTTCATTATTGTGTATGGGCCTCATATACTGACAATGCAATAATTATATTTATGAACACATAATAATATAATCAAAACGGTGGGTCATTTTACTTAGAAATAATTTTGACTTAATAATTTTAAAAATACTTGTTGATTTCAATAACGAAGTTATAATTTGTCTTGTCACCAAGTGCGTACACAGGGAACTTGCAGTAACTGTAGTACTGCTGACATATACATTGCAAAATAAGGTATTACATTTCCAAACGATAGGTTTACTATCGTATCATGCTATTGAGTAGAAGTCTCGTTAATGAACATTTCATTTGGGAAATTACAGTTGACATTGCAAACTGCCATTGGGTAGGGATCAAGATTTCATTCACATGAATTTCGACAAAATTAAAAACTAAGTTATAATAGCAACCTGACAGTGACAATTTAGCTGATCAAACAACCGTTAATGAGACTGTTACCTTGTGATTATCCACATATATATTAAATAACTTGGTACTGTTACACACTAAATTACGTCGTATTTATAACCATATTAGTGCATCCCACCATGCTAGCAAAATGAAGCCAGCGATAGGAACGTTTTGCTTAAAATAAAAATAAAACTGGGATACTTTACAATATAACCAATGTATACAGGTTAAAGATTACGCTTACAACGACAATCTTATCACGCAAGCAACGCACGCCCTTAAGTATGTTGAGTTTACTGACTGATTACCGGTATCCAAATGTAAGAACACTCACATAATTACGTATATACTTCAAATATATTTCAAGTTGAAACGTGCAATTGTCCCTACCAAACAGGTGATGGTGACATAATTAAACAGGTTGTAAAGACCAGAATCTCAATCGTGCCAAATGGGCGGACATATTTAAACAAGCTTACAGCTTCTTTGTTCCATAACTAGAACATATATAACACACACGTCCATATGACATAGAGCAAACTGTAAAATGCACATTTATGTAATATAATTAGTATTTATTATATATTTCTGAACCGTATTACCACTACACATTGAAATAATGCTGGTAATATGCTACACCACACAAATCTGTTTGTTGTATTACGACAATGTTTACATGGATAACTGTATACAATTCGGTAAACGTATAAAATGAAAGGGTGAGTATTTGTTAATAAGAACATCTCAGAAAGTCATTATACAGTTGACTCAGTTTAAATGGATAATTTGTATACAATTCGGAAAACATATACAATATTAGCGTAATTGTATGTCGATATAAACATCTCAGAAAGTCATACTACAGTTGAATCAGTTACAAGTGCCCCTACCAAAATACAACATAAGGCTTCTTCCTGTTGCTTATGCAATATGTTAATGTCACTAAGCAAAACTAGCCTCGAGTAAAAATACATACCATGAAGTGTTCTGATCAAACCGGCATGGACTCCGTGTAGAGTACAACAAATATAGACATATTACGCTTTTGAACAATTAGTCATACACATTTCGTTTGTTTATTTTGTATTAATTGTGTGTTGTTGTTTTTTTAACTGAAGATGGCATCTGTATCAGATTCATGTGCATTGTATTATCTCTAAATAACGTAGCAGTATTTTTTTACTTACGTTTTCCCCGGCATTTTTTGTAGTATTAGTGTATTAAGTAAACAAATAGAATTGTATTCGAGTATTTTATTTCTACACATGACTTAAGAATATGATAAAATCAGTAAGCCAATAAGAACCGCTTATATGGCGATTTCATAATAACCGGAATATAAGATTACACTTTCATCTACAACATAATTTTATGAAATTCAGCTCCTGCCATCGATAGCAATGTTAATGGCAAGTGTATCTGATTAGTTTATTTTGCATACTAATGCAAGAATTCATATAAAGTCATACCAAATTAATTAACTTTAACATCGTTAATGTAATCTGCAATGTAATTAATGTCTAAAAATCATTCAACTGACAAAGTAAAATGTAAATTAACTGTATAATGTAATTAAAACAAAGTGTATATATTCTGTCGTTTGTTTTTGCAAAACAATATATACAAGCATATGAGGACTCCACATTGAACCGGTCAATTTAATGCAATAATGTGTCCAAGCCTGATGGATGCGCAATACAACAACTTGTTTTCATGATCTTTTTTTTTTAATTTCATTAACAATACTTCCAGATAATTAAATGCAACCTGCCATTGAGCTGTTGGCCAGGTACGAGATTAACCCGCAATGAGTTTGAAAAAAGCTAAATTAGTATCTCAGTGCTAGAACAGACAGTAACTCGCAATACTACTGTAAAGAAGACAATGAGAGCAACCGAATATTCGAAATGAATCCAAATGGAATGCGTTTGTTGAGAATACATATGGAACGCTAAGTCACAAATAAAGAAAAAATATCCTTCATTACTTTTCCAAAGCATATAATAAGAGAAAAAAAGGAAATATGCTAGCTAAAAAAATATGGGTGCCAAATACGAGGGGCACTTTTTAAGTTTTTTTAAGTTCCATGAAAAGTGCTGCATAATTTTTTATTTCGTTTCAATTTTCTCTCTTTTGGCATATACGAGGGATGATAAAAAAGTTCGTGGAATTTCTTGATAACTTTTAAATTTGACGTCCAATCAATTCCAAACTGTTACTAAATGCATTGCAACATATTACACGCAAATAACTCAAGAGATCGAAAACACTTCATCACATATTCTTTAACCCATCGATTGCAAAAATTGTATAAGAAAGTTTATACATTTACACCAATATTTTAATTTTTAGTTAAAGAAACAGCTCGAAAAAAATGTAGTGTGCTTAAATGACCTCAGTGCAACACGTCATTGTGTTTTCTGACGTTTACTTCTTTATACGGTTACGGTAATCGCATATTTTGTAAGCTACTCTGTTAGCGACAACGTTAACATATGAGACATCCCGAACAACAAGAAATGCGCATAGCTGTACAATTTTGCATAACAATGTGTTATTTGGCAGCGTAATCTTATACGATTCTGCAACAAACAACTGAATATAGTGTTATGAAAAGATCACACGTACACCAATGGCACCAATGATTCCGACGTGGGACAGCAAGCATCGAAAATGATGAACACAATGATCGATCGAGAATTACGACGGCGATGTGAAATATGTTTACTTCGTCGTGAATTAAAATCTTGCGGCGTTTGCAGAAGCGCTCGGAACAGTTTGGGCTTTCTTACATGAGATACTGGAAATGAGAACTGTTTGTGCGAAAATGGTTAAACGATTAAAAATAATTCTTGATCATTTACTTTTGAAATAATGTTATTGTTATCGGTGGAAAAAATATCCAATTGAATAATCCTATCGGGCATTGTAGTTTTTTATTACCAAAGGAATATAGATATAAATATTACTACTCTCAAAGAAACTTCATTTATGTGTTATCATCATCACAAAATATCTGAGAAATACGCTGATAAATAAAAAAGTTACAACACTTCAAATACAGTCACTATATGCCACTCGCCGCACGCAGTCAGTCAATACGACGTCAGAGGCTCGGCAAGCGTCGTTGAGATCAAGCATTCGATGCACATAATCTCCGCCAATCGCAACGCAATTCTAGTCTCTGTAAATCCACTTCTTGTTTGTCTGTGTGTAAAAGTTTCCATCCATTTTTGACTCAATTAGCCTGGCTACCAACGTCATATCATTGATCGTTTCAAACCATTGGTCGCGGAGGATAACGCGGAGGATTCGGATACCGTTATGAAATCCACATGAGCACACAGTGGAATCCATCAGGACAGTTTTTGTCATTTATATATCAGAGATTCATTTATATATTTTGAATATTTGCACGTTTGAATCATTTTGATTGTTTCTACTGGCGCGTTTGTAAGTCAAGCACATCATCCGATGACTCTGAGTAATCCAATATCTCCAGTTGACGTCATGTCGTGGCAACTGTTGCCCAGGCAGACCAATAAACAACTTTATATTTCAGTGACAGATGATGGAAACAACTTTTTGTGTTAAGGAAATTACGCCAGGATGTTGTATTTTAACATGACGCATTTGGTTTGATTGTTTAAACCAAAAATTTTTACATTTTGTCGAATACCTTTTTTGAAAATGTCATCACTTTGGCCTGCGCCGGATGATTTATATAGCCTTGCTAAGGAAACTTTTTACGACAAACGATACGATTGATCGTTGGTTAGTAGTATATGCTTAGTTTCTATTATTTACGAGTTGACCCTATTAAAATTTCATCATAATCGGTCCAGTAATGACAAAACCAATTATGAATTACACAAATTTCCCGAGCAACCCTCGTATATATATATAACGCAGACATTATTGAAGAAACATATAAAAGTATTTATTAAGATCGTAGCGAATATTCACGTAATTGACGACGTCGTTTTCTAACGTGCTCCGGATCTTTTTAAATGTGTTTTTGTTGTCGACTCTTACTTCGATATTATTACTGAAAATTTATATACATAAAGGTAATATATTAAGACATATGTAGATTGAATCTGACAAATGTCCTACTACTTGTTTGTTATTTAAGAATAATTCCCACGAACGTTTTGATCATCCCTCGTACATAGCCATAGAAACGCCAGAAATGGCCAACCGGCGCGACGTTTTTCACTGAACATATATATATAAATATTCTGAATAAATCACACTCAGTTTTTCAAATAATAAGATTCAAAAATACGTTTACTTCAGGTAAATGTATTGTACAATAGGAAATTTATAACATATATAATAGATTAGGTTTAAATATGCAATGTATTCGAAATATTATATAGAGCCGATGTAGAGTGATCAGATTTATTCACATAGTGATTACGAACATACATTCAGTCTAAATGAAAATACTTGAAATAAAAGGTGAATGAATATATTTAAAATAGGTCAAAAGAATATTGTTTATTTCTTATGAATGCACAGAATGCAGGCACTACACTCCGACATAATACTGAAGATATGGCACACCAAACAATCCAGTTTCAAAACGGGAGGTATTGTGTTGCACTATTGTGTCATTGAAGTCCTTTACTGGTAACATCATACTTTTAAAACCGGACGGAAGGCGGTGTAATCATGTCATTATCATGGAGAAAAGCTAAAGAAAAACTCGCGGCTCAGGCCAGAAAATCCATTTTTGCTATTAAATCTTACCAGAAATCTTTTGGATATGTTTCGCATACTGATTGTTTTAAATTGTTTGATTCCATGGTCAAGCCTATACTTACTTAAGGATCGGAAATATACGGAATAGAATTCTCAGATGTTCTTGAGCAAGTTCAAATTCAGTATTGTAACGATTTTCTTGGTGTAAATAACTGTGTCAATGACAGTGTTGTATAAGGAGAATGAGGTAGATTTGTATAGAACACTATGTAAAATGCATTAAATATTGGTGTAAGACTTCGACATAATGATGGAATATCGCATACCCAATAATATTTTGTTCCGCTATTAAAATGCAATGTTTAGATGGAAAGTTTGTTTACACTTTCGGTCAACTCGTACAATAGTAATGTGAGTATTTGTCAATAAAACATACACAGGCAGAGGTTTAACAGCTAAATTAGTTGAAAGCAAAGTATCTATCGTGTGCAGAGTCAATCTAAAGAAGCAATATTATACATGAACACTGGTTTCCGGTTGTTAATGTATTTTGTGAGTTTAACAAAGCAAACAGCATATATCTAGTGAAACTACATACTATGAAGTGTCTTGATTCCACAGACAAAGGGACGGAGACCGTTTGGTAATATCGTAATCTTAACGAAGTAGAGCGATCTAGATTCCATATTATAAATAACACTTACTTCCATGGGACATAGACAATGTAGACACCAAAGATTAAATTTGACAGCATGCAAACACTGTCAGTTTCTCATATTTATCATACATTGAAATATAGCACACGGAACAATACAGTTTTAAAAAGTAACATATCAAAGATAGCAACCTTATGTACTGCAAATGACATACGAACACATTCATCTCGCCACTATAGACACGTTATTTCCAGTACATATGAGAGCCATTCACTTATTTTTTTATTATATTATTGTACTTTTTGACTCTGTGACAATATTGACATTGTGAATCTATGAATTTCTTTACTACTTTAAGGCGTTTCTTTAACGGACACACAGTAGATACCACAGATGCAGTTCTGGTTATTAACGCCTTAAAATGCGTGATCTTATTGCGGCACAAAACGGCGCACACTACCAACTCAAAAAAAAAAATGTTAATATTGTAAATTTTCCAAACTGAAGCATCACACATGATCAATAAATTAAATTTGATTCGATTTATGAACAATCATTCAATGTATACATGTACATCTTCCATCACGGAATGTCAAGAAATGTATATTGTATAAATATATATTTAGCTATAACAATAGCAATATGATGCTAAACATAAATTAAATCGAAGAACACACTTTAAATCTCAGTTATACTGACTTACTAAATTAATATATATGTTATCCAACGGTACATTTTGCATGAGAATTTAATGTAGGTAATATATTATTAGAGAAAAAAACTTTTTGTTTATTATTTGTAACCAAATGCTCTCACAGGCAAAATGATTTATGTTGTGCAATAAGTCAACGATAGACATTTATTGCTTTAAACCGGTTTAAATCCCAAATGCTTCCCATTGACCGTTCCAAGGCGGTGACCCCAGTTTTATTCATGTGTGTTTTGTGGTGTTTGTTATGTGTTTTTGTGATGCGCTGTGTAGTTTTTCGGCAAATGGTCACTTGTCATAAATAAAGGACCTCGGGCTGTTTATAAGAGTTATCTCCTGCTGTCGCAACTTGAGTTTCGCTTTGCTTATACTGAAGTAAATAATTAATTACAAAATGGAATTTTAACATATGCCGATAGAGTGCGCTTCGGAAAATAGCATGTATTAAAATGACTTTTAGCTATGTGACCATTTATTATCCCAGGGACATCATTAAAAGTAAACATCTTCATAATACTACATTAAAGTACATGTATATACGTTCTCGAATCAAAGAGGCTTTTTGAAGTTACCATTATATTACATAGGAAAAGCTGAAAAACGCACTCTAGTGGACACATTTTTACAAATAACTATAATTTAAACATTCTGGATATAAGTTACCGTAGGAATATTTGTTTGAACTATTTTTAAAATCGAACCAGCAGTTTCTGCGAATTGATTTCATAGAAGAATATTATACTTTGTTCATATAAGGACAAAACATTGTGCAGCCAATCAGAATAAATTAACTACTTTGAAATACAATCCCTTAGGGATGAATCTGTGAAAGAAATTTCAGACACTCACTAGGGTTTTAGCGGATAATAATTTGTAAGCTTTTTAACATGGGGAACTCATTTCAACTAAACATCCTTTTCGACAGTTTTTGCGACAATGACAAGTGTGCTAGCAAACGTGCAATCAAACCAATAATATAATACGCCACCATAACATTAAAATGCATGTTTTGTTCGTTTTAAAGTCTTTCCCAACAATTGTTGGAGAACCCATTTTCCTAAAAAAAAGAACACCAACATCTATTTTTTTTATTCGTGATCACTGGACAAGTATAGCAGCATTCTTATTTAATCTGAGAATACTTCCGTTCATGTTTGATAAACGAAATGTCATAAACCGCTCGGCAAAGGTTGATGAAACTTCACAGGAATCATTACTTAATCAAACAAAAGCAACGTTGCACTAAGCCAGGGGACCTAGTTCCATGTTAAAACATTTCAAAATGTTATCCGTTAAAAGCGCTAGTGTTATTTTTTTTTCACAGAATTATTAATGCCCTTAGTTATGAAATTTCGTAGTAGTTAAATATGTTTTGATCGGCCTAGAATTCTCTACCAGTGTAAGCGCTACACTTCAACATAATGCTGAAAATATGACAACAATACAGAATCAAACTTGAGGTAAAAACTACAGAAAACAACTCAATGCTAGAAATGACAGAAATCGTACTCACAATACCGTGAGCTATACCGACACTATAAAGCTATCCATACTACGGAAAATGTATCGTTTATTACTTTCAATTAAACGTTATTAGTTCACAGACGATGCGTGTCATGCAACCCAGCATAATACTTTTAAAAAGACAATCAGAGCACCCGAAAGGAATGTCTATTCGGCGAACTCATGTAGAACGCTCACGGATCTCGGCGGCGTGGTTAAAATATTCCAAATGGATTGCTCGGTTGCAATTGTTAAATGGTAATGGAAAACAAGCCAACACAAGTCAATTAACATTATTTAAAGATAATAACATTTGGTATTTTAATATTTTAGGTCCCCTAAGTCTATAGATACATCAAATATACATTTTCTATTTTTAGAACTCTATAAATACACTTCATCAAATACACGCGTGAAAAAGAAGTTAATATAATTTGCTTGTTGAGAAAAAATATGTACATATTAAAATTATATTATCTGCTCTTTTCCATACATATTCTCATAACGGTTTATTCATTGCATGCAAACTCATATTTATGTATCGCAGTCTAATTAAGAAAGCAAACCGGAAGAACTTGTTTTTCCGCAGTAAGTCCCTTTCTCCCAAGTATCGTAACGAGGTGAAGTAAAATTTCTATATGGGTGTTTTGGCATTAAGTCGAATAGAATTAAGGCGTAAAGGATCAATTCAAATTTTCACCAATAAAGAGTCATAATTAGAAAGAAACATTTATTTTCCTGCAAATGTACAAGTAAAAAATAAATTTTGTTAAAAGTGCATTTTGATTTGAGACGTAGTTATTTTAAAGAAGTTAGAAAATTTCGCCATAGTACTGGTTTTTGATACACTTCACATATAGTTAAATCTTAATATTATCTCGTCTCCATATGCTTGGCCAAACATTATTGTATCAAAATTCGTATATATCTACCTTAAATATGTTTCTAGAATGTCCTGTGCTTGGAAGCAGGAAAAACGGACACGTGGACGGGATATCAATATTAGAAGGTTCTGTGCGAAAACTAACCTGTAAACCCGGATACAGTCCGCTCGAAATCGATAAGGTAGAAAGCAGATTTGAAAATTTGAAAATAGACGAGTATGGCTCAGTGTGTTCAAGGTTACATTTCGTTTTGAGCGCATCGAGATGTATATTCATTCATTATTAATTATTCAATATTTATATACATTTCTTGTGCAGTTTGCTCACTATTTGGAACGCAGGAGAACGGAGAGTTTCAGGGAACGGCAGCTCTAGAAGGCTCCCCTAGGGAACTGAAATGTAACCCAGGTTACATTCCAGCGGATGCCAGTAACATCGTTAGAATGTGTACCAATGGAAATTGGACAACTATTACCCAATGCCTTAAGGGAAGGGAGGGTTTCGTGCCTGGACAATTTAGCAACTAGCATGGTCTTACATTATGTTGTCTATGTCTATACAACAGAGTTGTTATGGAAGTTCGTGCAAACGCCATTCACATTCGTTTGAATATGGACTTGGAAATAAGACAGGCATAATTAGAAAACACAGTACAACATGTGATTTTTTGTTTCATATCCGAGCTTAACCAGATTACTGTATTTTATAGACTGTTTCATAAGTAGAACAAGCTGTTGTATATATTACTAGTATTTTGTATGTATTTTGATTGTTGTTTTATGATTTACAGCTATACAAACATTTGCACGTTGTAGCGTTTTGTGTTTTATTTTGTCGCTTTGTTTTTTAAAATAGGATTGGTTTTGAAAATGTCTTGACATTTTGCGATAATTATACACTTATCCAATATTTATATTGTATACCCTAGTCGCGGATGTTTTAATATAACTATCTTCTTGTTCAGCTCTAGTTCTATGTGTGACAGTGTTGCCTTTAAGATTCATATCAAAGCAAAAGCACAAATAGTAATGAATTTCAAAAAGTATAAAAGCTCAAACATTATCTGATATTCTTCTGATAACTGTTTCGATTTGTAGGTTACAGCATTACAAACTACATATATCGTATAAAAGCTCCAATATGCTCAAATACTCTCATGACAACAGTTTCGATTTGTAGGTTAGAACATTTATTTAGTACATAACTTACTTTCAGAGGACTTGCCGATATTTTAAATACTCTGAACATGCATTTTTTGTTTTACGATAAATGACCTTGACATTAAATGTACACATTGTGTAGGTACTTGTTTTATGTTCATTGCGGATTAAGTGGTTTTAGTAAATTATAGAAAATATTTATGGTTTGAAAGCATATATAATATTTATATATTTGTGAATTACATATACCAGAATTGCTGCAATTTATTTATGTTCGTTTCATTTGAGAATTACTTGTTTTACAGATGACCACTATGCACGTATTTAACCTACATTTATACTCATTGGCTGTGTATCATATGTATGTTTGAATAAACCATATGATTCAATAATGGAGGTAGAGATGTTGTCGGCTACTGGCTTGGGATTGAGAAGACTGGAGATGCATCTTTTACTAGGCTGCACGATAGCGCCACAGTGAAATACACCAACTTTCAGAATGCAGAACCAACTTGCGGCTAGGGCGAGGAGTGAGTTAGTGTCAACGGAGATGTAAACTGGACTTGGTTGGATAAACGTGTACAGGGTTTGGTAACCATGTTGTCTGCGAAGGGATACCGTAAGGGTACTCGTTTGCTTGAATGTTTTGTGGATAACATTCAATTGTGATATATAAGTCCATTTGGGGGAAACTAACATGCAGATAAGAACCTAATGGCCTTATCCTTAAAGCCCATGAAGCCCCTCAGGAAAATCCTGAAGTGAACTTGTACGGACCGTCAAATTTAATTGTTTATGTGAAAGCCAATTTTGTATATTTGAAACGTGGTGTATGTTCTATATGTAGTTTTTATATACAGTGATTCTATATCAGACTACACACGTATACCCGTACAAGACACAATTTAAATGTAAAAAACACATACGATTTAAAAATTAACAAAGAACCGAATAAGCGCAGATGGGAAAAAACGAATTTTAACAACAACTGATTCCAGTACAATATATGTTGTGTACCTTGATGTAAGCTTGACACTGACAGCTTTTTAATCGTGATCGTCATTGTTTAAAGTGCGTTTCTTTTTTATTACCTCCTGTACAAATAGTTGAAATAATATTTTACTATTTACTCACCTTAAAATTTATTTATTTATCAGGGTTTGAGATTAACTAGATTTGAATTTTGTTTGTTTTTGTTTTTTTAAATAGAGATTCAATTTAAAACTGGCTGTTGTGAAAACAAAAACAATAATACATTATTGCTGTGTTGAAAAGAGATTAAAGTATTTAGCCAAACTTAGAAATCGGAAAGGGCGCGATTTATACACGAGAGCTAGTGGTAAAATAACAGTAAACAATATCATATAGGACGGTTTCCTATATTCTTAACCACAAATAAAAACTCACGAATTAAACAGTTGGAACTAGTCCAAAAACATCTGGTCACGGACCGACGGACACGCGTAAAGGTCGAACCCTGATATAATATTATTTATCTCTGTCTACATGTTTTGGGTAATGCTATAATTTGAATTGTACGAGTTGACATGATGTTTATAAGCTTGAAAACATGTATAGTGCTTATCATAGTGTTTATCATAGTTTTCCATAATATACCGCAACGCACCTGTACGGGCTTAATTTGAATGGAATAAGTAATCTGTTTGATTTAAATGCCTTGAATTCATTAGTTTTATATATTATATTTTGATATGGTTGTCATTGCACAAAAATATTTGAAGTTGTTCGTATTATTGACTAACATAAAATGTCCTTATTGATATCGTTTTTGTTTTGCTGTCGTGTCTGTTAGACGAATATAATGTCGATGTACAAACGATTAAAGAGAACTGTTCGATTTTGTAAAAAAAATGTTATGTAAAACCATCCATTGATTCATTGATCCATTGATTCTAATGATGTTAGTATAATTTTAAAATAATATTATAATAAATAATATTTAGTTTTTTACTTATGTTCAGAAAAGCGTATTTAGAGAGCAATTTAAACTAAAATAATACTTCGCTGCGCAGCGAACTATTATATGCATGTATATACAGCGTCTAGACGAGTCCGATCGATTGTTCGCGTATCCGGTGTTCTTACTTTTTCATTAAAATATAAACAAATCGAAATATCCAGTTGCGACAGCAGGAGAGAACTTTTATTTGCCGCCCGAGGTCATTAAAACCGTATCGACAGAAAGTATATATTTGCATTATTCGATACAAGAAATAGTTGTTTACGTTTTATATGTAATTCTTGTTATATATAAAACCTTTTTGTTAGTGGATAATGAAAGAGACCTTGAATAAATCTATAAAAATCAGACAGTCCCTCTTGAAATCAACCATAAATGTAATTGACATAAACGTAGATGGTACAGTACTCGTTGACTTACTTACCTTGAAAATTGTAGTTTGGAATATCAAACAAACCAGTGATTTCAGGCCGACTTCGGGCCACAATAGGGTCCAATCCCCAGCTCTTGAGTAGCTATATGTAAATCCCCAACAATATCAAAATTTACCCGCGTAATGTCACCAATTATTATTTATTATCACTGTCAGGAATAAGTGAATAAAGCTTCATAGATGTGTTGTGAAACATGACATAAATGTGATGTGAAATAAATCTTCATGTATTCTTAAGTTGTTTATCATTTCCAAATTGTCGTATTTGCTTTCCTCCTGAAACGAGCATTGTCACCATTTCCCCCAATGGCTGCAGCAGTACATTTGAACTTGCTAACGTGAAATCTTTAGAAAAGCCTCAATAGGCATATGATCAGGGTACTAAAATGTGAATAAAATTACTATCTGTATGACACATATTCTTGATCAAATCACACTACACAGGACAAAGACATGTTTGTGCACACCTTAGATATGTGCAGACGTACCGCTAATTGGGTTATTTATTTACTGTTCACTTGGTGTTGACGTTGTACTTTTTAAACACGCAACTACTTCTCAGTGTGAAAATGTTACGTTTTAATTTGTATTCCCATGAATTTACACACAAAAAACTGTAGATACAGCATTTTACGAGTGGGGTAATAACTTACAACATAACAACAAACTAATTTCCCGATCATCTATTTTCAATCAATTTGCATGAAAATCAATCATTCCAAGGCGACTTACTTCAAGCAATATATTCTACAACTAATAAACGCTCTTGTAACCCAGCGACTTACTTCAAGCAATATATTCTACAACTAATAAACGCTCTTGTAACCCAGCGACTTACTTCAAGCAATATATTCTACAACTAATAAACGCTCTTGTAACCCAGCAATTTATAGATATAAATAAAAATATAGCTTACCCTGGGAACGGGTAAGCTTATCGTATTTGTTTACTAGATTACAACTAAGGCAGGTAATTAAATAGTCCCCTACCGGTGTTTTGATAGGTCTGTCCGTCCGTCCGTCTGTCCACCGTCCGCAAAATATTGTTCCTGCGATAACTCAAAAAGTACTGTAGATACTGCGATGAAACTTTGTATACATATAAACGGCAATATGTGTATTATGCACGACCTTTTATTTTTTACCAGACGTCAAAGGTCACGTTACTGTAATTAAAAATAGAAATCAACTAAAACAAACTGGATCCTGCGATAACTTAAAAAGTACTGAAGATATTTCGATGAAGCAGGACCTGTTATTTTACACCAGAGGTCAAAGGTTACCTGACTGTTACTAGAAATAGAAATAAACTAAATACTATTATAATTCGAAAAGTACATAAGATATGACTATGAAACTTGGTACAAAGATTGAACAATTGGTTTGCCATCCGTCTGTCTGTCTCTCTGTCTGTTCGTCAGTATGTTTGTCCGTCCGTCTGCCTGTCCATCACCACAACCTGGTTACTGCAATAACTCAAAAAGTACTGAACTTATTTCGAAGAAACTGGGTATACATATAAACAGCAATGTGGCAATGTGAGGATTATGCACGACCTTTTTTTCACCAGAGGTCAAAGGCCATGTGACTGTTACTAAAATTAGAAATAAACTAAATACTGTAATAATTCGAAATGGACATAAGATATGACTATGAAACTTGGTACAGAGATTGAATATTAGGTTTGCCATCTGTCTGTGTGTCGTTTTGTCTGTATGTCTGTCTGTCCGTCCGTCCCCAAAACCCTGATCCTATGATAACTCGGAAAGTTTTGAAGACTTTTTGAAGAAACTTTGTATACGTAGCAACGGCAATGTGAGAATTATGCACGACCTTTTATTTTTCACCAGAGAACAAAGGTCACGTGACTGTTACTAAAATTAGAAATAAACTTAATACTGTAATATTTTGAAAAGTGCATAAGATATGATCATGAAGCTTCATGATACTTGGTACACAGATTGGACTATGGATTTGCCCTCCGTCTGTGGGCGTCTGTCTGTCTGTTCGTCCGTCGGTCTCACTCTGTCTGTCTGTCCCGTCCCCAAAACCTGGATCCTGCGATAACTCAAAAAGTACTGAAGATACTTTGATGAAATTTTGTATACATAGAAAGAGCAAGGTGAGGATTGTACACGGCCCTTTATTTTTCACCAGAGGTCAAAGGTTACGTGACTGTTACTTAAAATAGAAATAAACTTAATACTGTAATAATTCGAAAAGAACATAACATATGATCATGAAACTTGGTACACAGAATGGACTATATGATTGCCCTCCGTCAGTTTAGTACTGCAATAACTCAAAAAGTAACTCGAATGTCTGGTCAATGTTACTAAAATAGAAAAAACAACAACTTAATATTGCAGTGACAAATGGGATTTGAATATGAAACTTTGTACATCTACAGATAAAGGGCGATTTGACGGTATTGCACAATGTTTAATTAGTAGGGGTTTTCACCGGTAGGGGACTCCTGTTTTGCTTGCAATACTATCAAAGCCTTGTTAGTGTAGCATTAGAGAAAGGAGAAGTAACTGATTGATCGGATTCGAACCCGATCTGTTCGTCACATAAGCAAGCTAATGCACTCGCATATACGACAAGGCGACATTTCAGCTTCTGGCATTTTTGTCACTGAAATTATTTTGATACCTTTAAGTGTATTAATTAATTATTTATATGTCTGATTTGCATTCTGTATGCGATAGCATAATGAGGACAACGTTGAACTCGGACTCGTATAATTCAATATTGCAGGACCCAAAGGTACAAGTATTTACTGCTAGAAGTGAGTTCGATATACATGGGCTTTTTTTTTCAAACATTGTTTTTGTCAAATATGTGTTAGTATAGTGCATTTTTATCATCCAAAAGCATTTATTGTGCAAATTAAATGAATATGAAACTAATATATTTTGTTCATATAGTCCCTTTAACTTTAGAACTAAAATGAATGTGACTCCAGTTCATGATACAATGCATGGTTTCAAAACACATTTTTGTGTATTGTACTTCTCTTAAAGATTACATGAAGTTGTCATGCAACATGCCGAATGTTTTCAGTTGGTAAAATAAAAGTTTAATAGTTCAAATAGAATGTGTGCAATGTTTATTATTTATATATCGTTTGTAAAGTAGTATTGTCGGCCTTGAGCAAAAAGAGATCATTAGTAGAATCAGACTAACATCAAATACGTACACGTCGGAATAGTAATTTCGCAACACTATCGTTAGAAAGAAGCATGTAAAAACTAGATTATATCATCCTTGATAATGTTATACAGTTTGAACCTAACCTAGTTTGAATAAATATTTTAATATGGTTTTATTCATAGATAGAAGTTAATAGAAGTTCATCATGTCTTTATGGCAGACGTCCCTGGCGAGGGCACAAACCTGAAACATAAATGGTATATATATATATTTATATTCAGTTTTGGTTGTTGTTGTTGTTTTAATATGTCCCGTCTTATGATTCATTCGTAGACAAGCTTGAAACAATGTATGAATAAAAATGGCAGCGCAAGACAAGATACCAATATAACCTACTATTGACTCCATACGAAAAGAACCATTTCATGTCTTCGGCTCCAAATTTCACTCCCGTGGGGCAGAGGTCTCGAAGGATGCTGTCGAAAGGGAGGTCGTTCAAATATTCCCGCGTCCCTGGTGCCGGTGCAGAGTCGTCTGTTACTATATATAGCCCCAGATAGGTGTCGCTTAGCAGGCATTTCCGGAGTGTACTCCCGATAGGATTGTTACAGCGCAGACTCCATACGTACCTCGACGGACAAGACGACATCATAACCTGAACCGCGTCTGTGGAACATGAAAAGCAGAGTTTGGGATTATTTTACGTTTAAGTTTAAAGATACTCGAAACATGCAAGTTACAAAATATACATTAAATTTCAGTTCCTAAATGTATTTAGTGAATAAGAACTACTACATTATATAACGTTTTTATTTAAAGATAAACAATTCATTAAATTGTAATATACATTTTCGTTATTTTGGTAAAACAGTTAACATGTACACCCTTATATGCACGTGACAAAAATAACATTAATGCACAAGCCATAATTTTACAAATATCTATTATAACATATAATAATTGCAGTGCTTGAAATGTCGGAAAACCAGATTGACTGTTTTATTAAAAGTTGACATATAGTAGCTTTTATATTATACACATACACTGAAACAGTGATAAATGTTAATGAATCACAGTACTTGAATTTCCCCTGTAGAATCTGGCATTCTTTTCACTTGCAGGCAACACCAATGACACGTTTCCCTGGGCGCATTTTGATGGGGAACTATCAATAAACAACGATTTACGGTGTACATTTTTCTGTGCTTGAAAAATCTATTGTAGCTAGCTAAATAATCGCTCACGAAATATTTATATCGTTACGCAATAAACGCTCTACAAGAAAGCCAGCATTTTTGTTAAATAAATGTTCAGGTATACTTTTTTGTTTATGTGCAAATAATCGGATACAGATAATCATTATTTCTACGGCCATTCTCCCCCTACCTCTAATTCAAGCAGGGCAGTTGTCAGTTACTGGCATAAGTATGTTCACTTAGTACTGGTAATCCGCTTAGTTCGGCTAAGCTTGCCCACGAAAAGCGTTAGTAGGTTATCTCACAACCGTTATATGACTAAAATACATTTAAAAACGGCGAAAAATGCAAACAAACAAACAAAAGTCACACACCCTTTATATAAACAGAATTTGGTTACCTCGGCGTTTCCCCTTCCGATAACTGGTAAAACTGGTTGGAATTGGACCCCGGTACAATGGCTGAGTGGTAATTCACGTCAGGTTCAAATACTGGAGGATTTTGCAACGCGAAAACATATTCGCTCAAATGCTTTCCTAGAATCTGTAAACGAACGAAACAAAACGACGTTGATGTGTTTTTAGTAGACGATTGATTTGTTACGTGGATTTGTATTTCATTAAAATAAGTTAATTGCACTGACTGTTTTACTGGTAAGTATGTGTCGGGTACCGAACTAAAGCTGGATTGGTGATTGGTGTGTAGGCGGCCCGGTTAGCTCACTCGGTATAGCACGCCCTAATAGCGAAAGGTCCCGGGTTCGAGTCCCGGATTGGCTGCACACTTTTCACCACCCGGCGACATTTGGCGTAGTTTGAAGTCACTCAAAATGTGATGTGGCCAAATTAAAACAAAAAACTACTAAAACAACCGTGTTCTTACAGAATGGGAAAGGTGCTGGTTCTCATTTCATATGTGTGTAATATACTGGACACGCTGTTTGATATGCTGATAATATATGCTAACAGAAATGACATACCACGTGGTCGATTGTTAAGTATCATTTCTCATGCACACAATACTTTGCGAAGTACCCAAAGGCGAACGATTCACTTGAGCGTGTACAATGCAGCAGCTACACAGCACGCTACAAGGACAAAGATGTAAAGCCGTTAATTGGCTATTGGGCGATGCCCAAGGTGCGATAATACATTGTTACTAACAGCATGTAATAAGAGGTTGTTTAATCTTTCCAAACGAGAGATGGTCTCCACAGGTAACGAGTGTGATTTTCACAGTGTGGTCAAAATTTAACAAGGGCAATCTGTATTGTTCACATCTTGTTAAAAGTCTGATGTATATATTGGGTGGGGTTGTGATACATAATAGTCTACGTATTTATCTATGTTCGTTTCAATACAAAGCGAAATCCCGTAGGGCGAACTGTGTCAGTGTCAGTGCAAAAGTAACGTATGCAAAATCAGTTTGTAAAGGCGTAAAGAACTAATGTGCCATTTTCCTGTCACCAAGCATACCAAATGTGAAAAACTCTCAATATTATTATTATTCTTGATGTTGTTGCAGCAGTAGTAGTAGTAATAGTAGTAACAGTAGTAAAAGTAGTAGTGGTAGTAGTAGTTGTTATTGTTTTTGCTGCTGCTGTAGGTGCTATTGCTGCTGTATAGTAGTAGTAGTAGTAGTAGTAGTAGTAGTAGTAGTAGTAGTAGTAGTAGTAGTAGGATGTAGCAGCAGCAGCAGCAAACAGCAGCAGTAGTTGTAGTAGAAGTAGTAGTAGTAGTAGCAGCAGTAGCAGCATAGCAGAGGCAGCAGCAGCGGTTGTCTTAAAAGCAGTAGTAGAAGCAGTAATAGCAGTAGTAGTATACGAGGCAACCTCGTGTTTTACGGGGTACCGGAAGTAAACATGTGACAGAGTGAAGACTGTTCGAGAGTACTTAACACGGTTATAAACGAGGCCATGCACTTGACGGTCAGTTTACTTTCGACTTAGCATAACGGCAAGGTGGGAGAGGTCAAGGCCGGCGCGACAGACCCCGACCCATAGTGGCTAAATTTCACTCCGATAAAGAGAAAGTGGCGATTTGGACTGCGTCGTTTGAGGCAAGCACCTTAAAGCGGCAGAAAAACAAGAACATCGGAGTAGGCGTCCAACTCCCCAAACACTTGCAATCTCTAAAACAAGAACATCGGAGTAGGCGTCCAACTCCCCAAAGACTTGCAATCTCTATACGAACTAATGCGACGGGCAAAAGATGCAGGAAAAGATGACTAACAATCGGAGTAGGCGTCCAACTCCCCAAAGACTTGCAATCTCTAAAACAAGGACATCGGAGTAGGCGTCCAACTCCCCAAAGACTTGCAATCTCTAAAACAAGAACATCGGAGTAGGCGCCCAACTCCCCAAAGACTTGCAATCTCTAAAACAAGAACATCGGAGTAGACGTCCAACTCCCCAAAGACTTGCAATCTCTAAAACAAGAACATCGGAGTAGGCGTCCAACTCCCCAAAGACTTGCAATCTATACGAACTAATGCGACGGGCCAAAGATGCAGGAAAAGATGTCAAATTCGTGGGAAAAACGCTGTACATTGACGGCAATTTGTACAAACCCCCAACCAGCGCCGAAAGCAACTAGGGACGCCAACAGGAGTGTGACATAAGGGTATTATCTTGAAACATCAACGGACTTCGACGAAAACTAGCAAACCAAGACTTACTATATCTAATTAATGGATATTTTCTTATGTGATACATCGATTCCACCAAACAACACTACAAACCTAGACCTACATGGTTTCTGCTGTGAACATATTTATGGACACAAGAAACAAAATCGAGCACGACGCAATAGTGGTGGTATTTCAGCGTTCTTAAAAGCTACATTTCAATAATTAGCAATGACACAAATGAAATTATATGGGTAAAGTTATATAATTCTATTTTGTACTTAAGAACGATGTATATATTTGTCATGCATATCGACCTATTACTAGTTCAAGTTTTTAAACATTTGAGTGATGTCTATATGTTTTCAAACTTTGTGTACAAACACATATACATTCACTATCATGAGTTCAACCAAATGATCAGGATAATTGCGAATACAATTAAATGTTTGTCTTAAATAAAGTTATTTTTTATATTTTAAATTATAGTTATTTACTTGTTATCAAGTAGATTCATGAAGTCAGTGGCATGACTGTCGAGACTATGACCCGTGTATTACTTCACTAATGGGTATGCACTTTGATTACGTAATTGTGCCACATGTTATTTTAAAATTAGGACCTATACACATTCTGGTTACATAATAATGGTCATATGTTTATACAAGATTAGGATCTTTTAATTGATAAGACCAGGTTTGAACAATACGAAGTCCCAGAGAAAGTACCTAAGTCTAAATTACATTTTTCCATGTTTAGCAACGATATCCTAAGTAAACTGACACTCTCTTATCAAATATCATAATTATTTTATTTACCATGCCATTTCTGTTTATTAAGAAGTAAAATAAGTGAATATTTATAAGATTTTAAAAGTAATAAACTGTAAATGACCACTATGCAAACAGTACTAACCATTATCAATACATCGCGAGACTCTTTTTCGATTCGTGGATAAATTATTGTGTCGTGATAATCGCTGACAATTGGAATGTGAAACTCGTCTATTTGCCTATCTGTGAATCGGTGTTATGGTCTAATTACCCCAAAACGGAAGTCAAATCTTCAGGGTTACAGTTAGATGATAAGCGCATATGGTTGAGTGCAGGATGCATATAATTTGTAAAATACAGTTTAAATTATATGTTTTGGCATCATTTTAAAAGTATATAGGTAAGCAATAAGAAAAAAGGCTGTTTTTGTGCACTACTTTTTGTCAAGTGGTTCCCAGCTTCATACCTTTTGGCCCATGTATTCATGATCAAAATGGCAGCCTCCATGCCCGTCAAAACCGGTGTGTTCTTCCTAGGGTAAATATTTTGAGTAACAACGTATAGAAATTTTTGACATGCTGTTTGTTCAAAAGGTTATGTCCTCATCTTTCCAACAATGTATGGTGATACATTGGAAATTAGCTTGGTCATGGTAAAAAGTGAGATAAATTTTGAATATTTTATCTGTAGCAAAGAAGGAATTTATTTGCGCATGCGTAACCTTATAGCAGTAGTTTTGCCGATACCTCCACATTGCATGTTCTCGATAGGGGCACACGGTACAAGGGGAAACAATTATTATTATTATCATCATTTTTATTACTATTATTGTTATTATTATTATTATTTGCAGTAGCAGTAGTAGTTGTAGTGGTAATAGTAGTAGTAGTAGTATATTATAAATGTGTTTATTTTTTATTTTTTTCATCATCATCAAAATCGTCATCATCATTATCATCATCATATTCATCATCATCATCATCATCATCATCATCATTATCATCATTATCCTTTTTGTTATTATTATTATTATTATTATTCATACAGAACATCACATTACTCATCTTACCATCGATCTAAAGTCTTCCATCGACATTCCTGTAGGAATCCGTGTAGCAGACGTTTCCATCTTTGCACCGCATGATGTTGCCGTAATCCCATACTTGGCTACGATGTTCACAAATACGAAAATAAACTTTGCACACATTGCGATTAATCTCATCAGTAAAGAAATTAAATTGTGCAGTGAATCTTGAAGATATTGCGTCAATATTGCGTCAACATTTGCAGTCACGCAGTTTGTTTAACAAAGCGTTTTTAGTATTTCTTTTAATTCATTCACAGTCACGAACACTGTTTAAAACGTGTGTTCTATCGCTTCTTCAATTTAAGAGAGGTACGTACGTATTCATATACCCGTCGCAAATAGCAAAGTAAACATAGTTTGGCTGTCAGAGGGTTGGACGTTTACACCCGTGGATCTGCGCTCATTGTGGCATAGCGAATCTGTGGACTCTTGGTAAACCACTGGCCTATCACCCCTTAACAATGCTGCGCCTTCTTATATTCAAACTAGTGCTGACGCAAACCGAATAGAATTAAAGCATTGAACGCTTCGGCTTATATTATATGTACCTTATATGGCAGAATAAAAGCAGTGAACGCTTAAATACTTCGGCAAGGTTAAGAAAAGTTTTTCATTTTAGAATATTAACACATTACATGTACCGTACATGACAAAATTTTAATTTCCACAATTTCCATGCATACATCAAAATAGCCGCAGCAATTATTTTCCAGTCCACACTAACATAATAGAGTCCGCTTTGTGGATAAAACTACGGAAGTTTGCACCTTGCAAATTTACTTAATACACGTTGCATGCGCGTGTCCTTCGAGACGTGTACTGAGCTACTACACCATCTTTGCACTTAGGCAATGCAATGTAAATACGCAACTAACCAGTACACAGCACATACAGAAACATACTGAATTGACATAATAGCGTATGTACTTGCAGATTGAGAATAAAAGGCTATTGGTGTATATTGATTGTTCGTTATGATTTAGATCGGATCTATTTCTTGTCATCTATTTATAGAAATCGTTGAATTAGTTTATTGATAGTATTAAGAGGACCAGTCCACTTAAAGTGAATAGTTATATCCCCTGCTCTTTTATAGTGAACGGAGTTAAGCAGGGGGAAATCGCCGTGTCAAAAGCGATACTTGTTTTCGATTTTCGGTTCTAAAGTCTCCGGCTATTGCCGCAAACTAATATCAAAACGCTGATATATATCGTATATATACTGTTCGCGAGAAATGAAAGAAACTATTGTCTAACAGAAAGGACAAATTTGTTTGAATGAAATTGAATTTTTGCAATGCCATTTTACACAAAACAAATCGAACATCTCATTGTATACTCAGTACTTTCAAAATCTTGGTAGATATATAGGTTTTATGTAAACTTCTTAATGCAAACGCAATAATATGCATAACAGTCAACGTCTCGACTAATCCTTAAGTAGCAGAATAGCCGATGGAGCGTATTAATTTGGTGATATCGATTGTTAGTGCTTCGTAGCCTGCAAAGTAAAAAGTAGGTCACTAAATTCAATCTCTCGAAATCGCCGTATTAAAGACCGTTGGCTCTCCGGTTAGGTTCGCGCTGTGCAAAATCGCCTTGCATTTTGCCCCACCATATACTCCGCCAAAAATCACAAGGCCACGTCGAATGTTATTCAAAAATAATTTGGGAGATATAAAACAACTTGAAATAACAGTAATGATTCAAAATTCGCCCAAATGTAACATGTCCGGTATGTTCGTTAAATTGATATTTTTTGGCCATATCGCACCTTTCCGATATCTAGCCTTAAATGTAAGACAGCCTTTTTCAGTTACTGAATATTGCCACTCTCTCTAACTCAAAATCCTCTACCGCCCCTGAAAAATACGTGTAAGAAGAACCATTGCTGTAAAATCCACAGTTGTCTATTATACATCAGATAAAATGACTGTAGAACCCAAAACTCAAATATACTATAAATTATATGTAATGCTATCTTCTTCATCTGCGTATTTACAATAAAAAAAATCATGTATCAATAAAGAATTAAAAAATGCATCCGACGTGCTTATTAAGATGACATCGAATGATATTTACTTACAAACTATTACATGTAAAGAATCATTAACTCATTCGTCGTGCAATAGTGTTTTTCTGTCGGGTATTTTGTGATCCGGTGGGTTAAACAAACGTGAAAGTAAGGATCCTTTTTAAATAAAACATATTCCTCCAATTTAAAAGCAAATTCAGGAATTACAAAAAGCTAAGAACGAAACATTCAATATAGAAGGGACTACATGTTGTTCAATGTCCGTCGCTGAGTGTAAACCTTCTAGCTCAGATAAATGATAATGCCAAACAGCATATCAACGAGTTGTAGTATTATCATTGTTCGGAAAATTGTATGTTGTGAACGATATGCTGTCTTCGAAAACTTCCTTTTAACAATGGTGAATGCGTAAAATTAAAAATTGTACAACTTCATTTGCTATGTTGTATTTTAATCTATAGTTATCCTTATGTGTCCATCTATCATTTTGAAGAACCAATACTTTTGTTTGCTACACATTTATCCTTTACTTACAATTTTTACAGATCACCCAAGGTCTTCGCCACTGATTTCTGTTCATTTTGGAAATCGAAGCAAACTTTTGGCTCACATTTTCTAATGGGCATGTTACCGAACAAAAACTACGCATTTGAAATCGTGAATTATTAACATTTTGGTAACTTGCTGTCGTCTATTTTCGGTATGCGATAACTGGTGATGACTCAGGAGTAAACCCGTATGAACATTATAGTATTTCGTTCGTACCAAGCGCTTTTGAACAATACCTTTCGTAAATAAGAAACATATTTCGGACGAATAAACACCATAAACGTTCATAAGAACTATTACTAAAATTACGATATATTGAGTAAGATCCAATGGACAGCGGCTTAAAATTAAACGAATCCGCATTTTTGCATAGCGGAAGAAGATTAACCCGGTAGATATTTCGGTATTTCCAGTAACTTTCATCCTGTCTGAAATACTGTGTAAATTTCGAAAAAATGTCATATTCGATTGGGAACCTTTATAAATATCGTCTATTTGTTGATTTAAACTTTTGCTTGTATAATATTTAATATGTAATTCCATATTTTTTTTAGAAAACCTGTGTCAATATAAGTCCTATGGAAACAATCGAAAATGCCAGCTGCATTAACAAGTGTTGATTTTCCTTTCCAAAAATTATTGGTGATTAAAGCATTGAGCATTTTAATATAGTCAATTTTTATTAAAAGTCCGATATGTTCTCTGATATTACAATACCATAACATCTTGATTGCATTCATTGGTATACAAGCACTTCAACAAATATTATGGCTATTAAAATTGCGTAATTAAAGAACATACATTTTTACCGGCATTTCGTACATGTATGTAATATATATATCATATTCAATTCAGAATGTATGTAAGCAGGTATTTGCAGGATGTACAGTTGTGCGAAAGATTCTGTCCACCAACCGATGTGCTTCAAATGTGATTTGAAACAAAGTGCATGTCTTTCGAATGGTGATGTCTCTACATTGATGTTGTGCATTTTATCAGGCTATACCTTGTGGTATTAAGTTCTGGTGAAACCCAAACAAATTATCTATAGTTTATTTATATAGCCACATATTTGGGTTTGCCTTTAACTCAACAAATCGTTATTTATTTAATATGCAGCTAAAAGTTATGTTTTATAAAGAAAATGACCCAGGTCACCCAGCATACTCATCGTATATGATTTATGAAGTTCCATACTATGTTTCATCCATAGTCAAAAGTACAACAATATCTATGATTGAATAAACAAGGTACAGATGCACTCGGTTACTGGCTGGGGATAATGAAGACTGAAGATGCATCTCTGTTGATGTTGCACGCCGTGGCGAGTTACACGAACTACCATGATATTTACTGGTCATGGCGATGTGTACATCATCTTAATATATATGAGGCGCGTCGTGGGAAAACCGGGCTTAATGCATGTGCGTACAGTGTCGTCCGGGATTAGCCTGTGCAGTTCGCGCAGGCTAATCCGGGACGGCACTTTCCGCTTTTATAGTATTTTCTGTTTCAATGAAGTTTCTTCTAACCATAAATCCACTTTAGGCGGAAAGTGTCGTCCCGGATTAGCCTGTGCGGACTGCACAGGCTAATCCGGGATGACACTTTACGCACATGCATTAAGTCCAGTTTTCCCACGACGCGCCTCATATATATATATATATATATATATATATGTAATCCATGGCACATGTAATCGATTGCTCGCTCCTTTGCAGCAATACATCGAGTCGTCTTTGAACTGCCGTATGAAACCAACGAAGTGCCTGTATCAATAAACTCCTTGTTGAAAACTAAAATACATTTCTTGTTGCTTATTTATTATTATTTTGTCTATGTAACAATGAACTGTCATTATTCAAGTTATATCAATAAACTTTCGGTTCTGTTCTGTTCTTAAAATCACACAAATACTTAAGTCTATAAGTTTATTTTGTACAATACGTTGTTTCAACTGTCAACCAAGCAACACATTGGCCATATTCCAAATTTTGAATATGAACTTTCATTCGGACAGTTTTATTTGGATTATATACTTAAGTAAACCTGATGTGAAGTCTGTCTTAAGAAGTTTTTTTGTGAGTACGTCCATGTGATGTCCTCAATGTTTAACAAATTTGAAACCTCTTATTAGCATTCACATGTTTACAGACCTTTTAAGCACTAAACTGTTTACAAACCTTATTAGCACTAAAATGTTTACGAACCTTATTAGCACTAAAATGTTGACGAACCTTATTAACACTAACATTTTTGCAAACCTTATTAGCAATAACATTTTTACAAACCTTATGAGCACTAAATGTTTACAAACCTTATAAGCACTAAAATGTTAACGAACCTTATTAGCACTAACATGTTTACGAACCTTATTAGTACTAACATGTTTACGAACCTTATACGTACTAACATGTTTACGAACCTTATACGTACTAACATGTTTACGAACCTTATACGTACTAACATGTTTACGAACCTTATTAGCACTAGCATGTTTACGAACCTTATTAGCACTAGCATGTTTACGAACCTTTTTGGCACTAGCATGTTTACGAACCTTGTTAGCACTAACATTTTTACAAACCTTATTAGCACTAAAATGTTTAGAAACACAGCTCCGACAAGTTTGCCGCTGTCAGTTCTGAAATCGTGATTGTCATTGATATACACGTGTATGGTTGTGGCATGTTTAAATTTGTGGTTCTATTAGTATTGTCTGATTGTATTTTATTAAATTATATTTTAGCTGCATTTGTCTATCTTTATTTGGTATTAATTAATTTCATTTTATACACTTGAAGGTTGACTAATGTGATGTTAGATATGTCATTCTTTAAGAAACCCTTTAATGTTGCATTTGAACAATAAACGCCCCTAAAAGCCAGAAGGGGCTATTAGCATATGAGCAGAGAATGCTGATAGCAGGGTTGTCATTAAGAGCCGGCCGCCGGCCAAATTGACCGTTTCAAACGAGTTATTGGTCGGCTCAAATTTTCAAAAAAATAACAAGAAAAGCCTTTAAAAAAGACAATCGGCGTTGACATTAATATACTTAGATATCATTTTTACCCTAAACATATGATACAAGAGGGCCAGGATGATCGGTTACGTGGCTTCTCGGACCCCAGAGTTTTCGGTTTCCAAAATTAAGTTGTGATTAATTTAATAATTATTAATATTTGTACCGTAAATAAACCGATCATACCGCCTCATGTTTTCACCAGTGATACATGAATAACCTAAAGCATGTACGTAAACATCATTATTATATAAATTTGTCAGCAAAATTTAAAAAATTAACAATGTACGAAAATAATTGCGGGAATGAATGAAAATTATTTTTTATCAGACGCGTATAGTTATTCTTAAGTAATATACCCTACCTTCATCTTGGAAGTTATCTATGCATAATACATACACATTTCGATTTCAATTAATCATGTATAGGCTAAAAAAGTAAATGATTTGTTTCTTAGGCAGCGCCGCAACGTATTTTTATTTATTTACTATTTTTTGACGATTGCGCCCGGGTTTTAAAGGAGCAGTCCAGAAATATGTTAATAAAAATAAAACTTTGTAGAAGGTGTTTCTAATGGGCATGTTACCGAACAAAAACTACGCATTTAAAATCGTGAATTATTAAAATTTTGGTAACTTGCTGTCGTCTATTTTCGGTATGCGATAACTGGTGATGACTCAGGAGTAACCCAGAATGTACATTATAGTATTTCGTTCGTACCAAGCGCTTTTGAACAATGCCTTTCGTAAATAAGGAACATATTTCGGACTAATAAACACCATAAACGTTCATAAGAACTATTACTAAAATTACGATATATTGAATAAGATCCGATGGACAGCGGCTTAAAATTAATTTCGGTATTTCCAGTAACTTTCATCCTGTCTGAAATACTGTGTAAATTTTGAAAGAAATGTCATATTCGATTGGGAACCTTTATAAATATCGTCTATTTGTTAATTTAAACTTTTGTTTCGTAGATGCTTTTGCTTGTATAATATTTAATATGTAATTCCATATTTTTTTTAAGAAAACGTGTGTCAATATAAGTCCTATGGAAACAATCGAAAATGCCAGCTGCATTAACAAGTGTTGATTTTCCTTTCCAAAAAGTTATTGGTGATTAAAGTTAAATTCTATAAATAGAAGTATTTTAATGCTGATGGTGTATAAATTTGAAGGCACTTATGTTAATTATGAACATTCGAATTGATTGCCTTTTTACATCAGCTTGCATAAATGACGGTTTGTGATTAATAAATCTATATTTAGAATTTTATAAAAAAAGGAATGCTGATGTTGTTATTAAAACTTAAAATTGTCTTTTATCTGTACTTAATAACTTGTTTTACTAAGCCATTACATAGTGCCAATAGAAAAGAGTAGGAGAAAAAAAATACTTCAATAAAAAAAAACTCGCCCTCCATCCTTATTTTTTTGAAAAAGTGACTGAGAAACAATTCATTATTTTGTTTAGCCTTATACCGTGTATCCTAATGAAAAGCGATCTTCAAGAACATTCAGCGCATTTGAAATAATGATGACTTCCAGTTTGATAGCACACACTTAAAACTGCATAAGACTATGGCGATTTAAAATTATATTCGGTAGGAATATGATGTATCAAGGGTTTCTGTGTATAATTGGTATTGCAGAACATGTATTAATGCTACGCAAATGAAGAAAAGTAACATTAATAACATTTCGACGTATTGAGAGACTTATTCACCACATTTTATTTATTGAAAGATATTTTTTTACAAGTTGACACTGCTCCAGCAAGGCCTAAATGTTCCAGATATATTTTATCTGTTATTCATTCGGGCGTACAGCAAAACAGAAAATTCTGCGTAATCAGTAAATCTAAAGTTACATACATCTGCGTTTAATGTAGTAAACGCATATAAAAGCCCATGTGGGCCCAAAATGGGCTATACCTCGGCAAATATACCATATGAGCCCCATGTTATATTTTTCTGCCAATATCGAGCCCAATCGGACCAAGCAACAAGCCCACATGGGTTACCAGCAAGTATGCCCATATGAGTCCTAGTAAGTCATCCCATTTGGGCCGGGAAAGGGCTTTATCTGGTCTAATGTACCACATGGGCTGCATGTGAGACCCATTTGTGTGGTCTTGCCCATATCAGAACCAGTTGGGTCCTAGGCAAGCAAGCCCATGTGGGTCCCAGAGATAAAGCCCGAAATGAGCGCACTACAAGAAAGCCCATATGGGTCCTAGCAAGAAAGCCCATATAAGTCCCCAGGCAAGCAAGCCCATATGGGTCCCAGCAAGAAAGCCTATATGGGTCCCAAACAATATGTCCATATGGATCAACAACAGAAAGCCCACATAGGTCCCAGCAAGAGAGCCCTCATGGGGATCCAAAGAATTAAGCCCGTATGGGCCCAAGCGAGAAGGCTCATATTGGTCCCCAACAAACAAGCCCATATGGGTCACAAAGAGCAAGCTCACATGGGTCCCCAGCAATCAAGCCCGTATGGATCCCATTCAAGCAACCCTATGTGGGTCCCATTAAAAAAGCCCATATTGGTCCCCAGTAATTAAGCACATCTAGGTTCTGGCAAGCCAGCCCATGTGGGCCCGATATGGGATATGCCTGGGCTTATTAACTACATAGGCCCCATGTAGGTCCCACATACATGTCATGCCCATATCAGTCTCAGATGGGTCCCAGGCCAACAAGCTCAAATGGGTCCCAACAAGAAAATCCACATGGGTTCACACAAGCAAATCCATATGAGTCCCATCAAGAAATCTCATGTCGGTCCCAAAAAAGCAAGCCCATATTAGTCTCAGCAAGAAAGGTAATATGGGCCCCCAACAAGCAGGCCTAGATGGGTCACCAACAGCAAGCCCATATGGGCCCCAGCAAGAAAGTCCATATTGGCCCCAACAAGCAGGTCTAGATGGGTCACAAATAGCAAGCCCATATGGGTCCCATCAACATAGACCATGTGGGTTTCTAACTGGCAAGCCCATGTGGGCCCCATATCGGTCTGTGTGCATCTATGACCAGTCCTAATTGCCAAACTGGTACTTGCAAAAAATAAGAACGCGCGCAAAAGTGCCCTTTTAAGGAATTAGCACCCTGCCGTTCTTAAATTCTGGCTGGATAACTGGTTGATTCACATCTACATGAGAAGTTGATAGAAATGTGCAATTCTAATTAATTATTAACAGAACGCAACCGTAATTCAATTTCAAATTAACATGCACAGTCAGATTATAAACATAAATTCCCCCTTTATTTAACATCTATACACCGTCAGCTAAACGCGGGCTATTTTTAGAATTATTGTGTGTTCTCGCTAGAATCAAATAGAGCGTACCGCTAGGCTAAACAAAATAGTATATTAAATCTGGGAATGAACAGAATATTATGTTCATGACATACAATGAGAAAATATGTTCATACTTATGCTCAGTTCTAGAGTGTATATCAATAATATGTTTATAACTTTATTTTAACCGCTTATGTAACATTTTATTTTATTTATTTTTTTCCTGTTTAACAGTTTTATTCATTTCATAACATATACAATACAAAATAAAACAATACATAATTATGCAAGTTCTACTAGTGGCTGTCAGTACACGACTGCTTTGCAATAATCTAATATACTATACTCTATATTGATTTCAGAATTGCATAATACACATCATATTTTAATATATATGCACGATGGTACAGTTAAACGGGGTATACAATTTATACACAACATAATACACCATGTGTACAAAACATTACTATACTAGTACTGAACTATGGAATAAATATTTTAAACATACTAATTACAGAGAAGTCTTATAACTGTCCAATAGAAATCTTTATTGGGTGCATATTGTGTGCTTGTATAAATCTTTAACGCTAATTTTAGACTAGTTTTCAGACCTGAAAAGTTTGGGATAATTTCTTTCTGTTTACATGCAAAATATGTACTTTTTAATTTCCATGAAAATAATAAAACAATTGTCGTTTTCTTTTGTGTCGCCAAGCAATAACAATTTGCAATTAATTTCAATGTTTATATTTGCATTTTTTAAACTATGCAAAACATCCTTAATCAAGGTTTGCACTGTGTTACATTCCCAGAATAAGTGGGTAATTGATTCTTCCGACAATTTGCAAAAAGTGCATGCGCTACTACCCGACATGCCCATTTTAAACAGAAGTGAATTTGTCCCCAATATTCTGTGGACAATCCTTGTTTGTAACCATTGAATATATGTATCACTTGTTTTTTTAAACACTTGCCCATGGACAATGTTCCATTGTATGGTATCATTTACAAAATACTCATTCCATTTAGTATGACTTGTTGGGATTTCTGAGTTAAATTTAAGCATATTATATAGTATCTTGTTGCATAAATTAACAATTATCGGTTTAAGATAGGTTGACAGAACTGGGTACATTTGTACTTTGTAATGTACTAATTGTATATTGTGCAATGAGGCAATGTACGCTGAAAGAACTTTTTTTAAGCCTTCATAGTGTACAAAATTAACGGATCTATTTATTTTGTTTTGAAGCTCTTGCAATGACAAGATGTGTCCATTGTCATTAGTGACATCTTTAACATACTGAATGCCATTGTCGTACCAATATTTTTAAAAAATGTATTTGTTGTTGATCAACAAACAACTGTTATAAAACAGAGGCAAATTTAACAGCTTCTCAATAGAATCGATACTAATACATTTAACATATTCAGAATATATTGCTAAAAACTCAATCCAAAAAGTGTTTGTTATTCCTTTCATAGCAAATATTGCATATAAACTACCTGTATTACATAGCTTATTAAAATCTAATAACTTCCTTACCAAAGCCGTGAATTTGCTCTGTCCTTGAATAACCTTTCTAACCCAAGATAGTTTCAAGCTTCTTATATAAACATTTATGTCGACCATTTTTAGTCCACCTTCATCGAAATCTTTTGTAATGACTTTGGCTTTGATTTTTGAAGGCCCCTGCCAAACAAATTTTTCATTTATATCTTTGATAATGTCATTTCTAGGATTTGGCAAGGAGACAAAAACATGAATAAACGAGGGACGTATCAAAGACTTAACAACAGTTATTCTGTCTAAGGGAATTAGATCACTTCTATTCCAATATGCAATGCTGGTTTTTAGTTTAACTATTTTATCGTTATAATTAAGCTCAATCATTTTTGAAAGATCAACATCGAATGTTAAACCTAGTAATTTGAATTGAGTACATCCCCACGCTAGTTTCCACTTAGTTTTTATGGATCGTGAGCTGTATTTGAAAGCCCCTATCCAAACCACATGAGTTTTTTCACAATTAACCTTCAGGCCCGAGTATTGTGAAAAGGAGTGTAGCACCTCTAGTGTAGTATTTAAGGATTCTTCGGATCCATCCATTAATAAGTAAGTATCATCAGCAAATTGTGATATCTCGTACTCTTCATTGTCAATTTTTATGCCCTTTATTTTCATACATTTCCTAATTTTGATAGCTAATATTTCGGCACAAAGAATAAATATATACGGTGAAATAGGATCACCTTGCCTACAACCACGTCCTATCGTAAAGAATTCTGATAAAACCCGTTCAGTTGGACTGCATTTTCCATTTGATTAAAAAATAGCGTTATCCAGTTTTTGAACATTGGTCCAAATGCTTTTTCAAAATCAATTAGCATAAGCAAGCCAGTGATTTGCTTGCATTCAGTATAGTTCATGATGTCATACAGTAAACGTGTATATTCTCCCATGTACCTGCCTTTAATAAAACCGGTCTGGTCATTGTTCACTAATTTATCCAACACTGACTTAAGTCTGTTAGCTATTGTTCCTGATGCTAATTTATACACTGTGTTTAACAAGCAGATTGTTCTCCAATTTTTTTTTATGTTTAGGTTTACCGTCCTTTGGAATACATGTAATAATTCCCTGTTTTTGAGTTACAGAAGGTGCCCCCGTCTTATATGAAAAATGTATGCTTCTTACTACAAAGACACCCAATTTTTGCCCGAACACCTTGACGAAATGTGTTGAAAATCCATAAGAGCCCGGGCTTTTACCATTCTTCATTTGTTTAAGAGTAACTGATACCTATTGTAAAGAAAGAATACCCTCTAAATGTTCTGCTTCTATATCAGTTAGCTTTTGCATTTCGTCATTTCTGAAATCAGTTTTCATATAAAAAATTGTAGTCGTCTGTTCTGAATATAAATTTTTATAAAAACAATTTGCTTCCTTTAAAATATTTTCAGGATCATTTATTACTGTTCTATCATCTCTTTGAATGCAAGCTATATTTGTGGACAAACATAAATATTTTTTTCTAAATTGCAAAATATTTTAGTAGGTTTTTTACCATTGTCTATCCATTCAGAGCGGGACCGTATAAAACAACCTTTCATCGTTTCTTTTCTTATAGTTTCTAATTCATTTTTTAAAGCAGATAAGTGTTCTTCATTTTCCTCCGTCAAAGAATGTTCCAAAGATTTGATTTTTGATATTAATAAACTTTCATTATTTCTTTTTAATTTTGCTTTGTGACTTGAATAAGAAATTGTCTTACCTCTAATTTCCATTAAAAGTGTTTCTAAAAGAAGTTGGTCATTGATAACAAACTGAATTTGGCTGTCATCAATAACATTTTAATCCCCTAAAGTATGCAACAGTTGTTGGTATACATTAAACCATTGTTGTAAGTTTGCATTCCCTAAAATTAGAAAATATGCCCAATCCTATTGGCATTCAATTTTCCCGCTGCATAATTATCGCAACAAATCTAGGTCAAAAGTGATCTTAGACAGCTACGCCGAAAAATAAATAATTGTGTAGCTTGTTCTGAAAGTGAAAGCCAGTCTTTTTTGTCTCAACACACACTAATCCATATTGAATGTAATGATCATGTTAATTTCCAATAAGTGTTTCCTCGTAACACAGTTTCCATTTTACTTCAAAGACACGTGTATTTCGTCGCCACCATTTAAATCTCCAATTGATGCAATGCAACAAAACTACATTCTGATTTTTTTCACACCCTGACTTTTCCCAAGAACGCTAATTCACTAATGCTCTATCGACAGTGCTTGTGTTGCTCAGTTACAGCAGTACTGATTGATGCTTTTCACAGTGACCATGTGATAAGCGTTTTACACGGGGTTGCTGCTAAATGTATTAACTGCTAGACGATAGCCAGAGTTCGGCAGTTACATCAAAGACATTTGAAGGCAAACCGACACAGTTGCTTTAGCTTGCAGATTTGGAAGCCCATCTAACTGATGACGTCATGCTGTTACGCTTCTTATTTTTAAAAGGTGTTATCATTAATGACTCATGTGTTTAACTGAGTTTGTTGTTTGTACAGTTCTAATCGGAAAGATAATTGCAAGGTAATTTGAATGCTGTGTTTTATTTATTAAATTATGAATTAATAATGAACAAAATATAATGAATATATAATTAAAATTTTCGAATTCCAAAAAAAAATAACATTGCCGAAAATGCATTTTATAATGTGTTTCGATGCATTGTGTATGTGTATATAAAAATAAAAGTGTTATACTATTAATCTATTAAATATACTTGTTGTTCAATCTATAAAATCATTTTAAAAATGTGTAATGAATTTAAGAAGTCGAGTCATAAAAAAAATCATACAAAAGTAGACAGTTGTATTTTTTTTTTTTATTTCTATAATTGATTATACAAATCTGAACTATCAAAATTAAGTATAAAAGGGTAAATTTCATAGGTAAACTATCATGAATCATGTATCCAAAGTTGCTCAAATGCTATCAGGGCTGCCCCTGGTTTAATTTTTTTTACCCAAATCTACCATTCAACATTGAAATCCTACTCATAAGTTGTAGCCAAATGGAAATTGTTTAGCCAAGTAGTGAAAATTTAGCCATTGGCTTATTTGACGAATGGTAGAGTAAGCCCTGGCTAGGATTTTGCATCCTAATTTCAAAAAGATTTCTGGGGGAGCAGGCACCCAGACCCCCCCCCCCCACCCCATAGTTCACTTCGGCGTTTGAAGCTTTTGCCTCCTCAATTGGTCATTGAGTCTCCTTGAAAAAATCTTATTGACAACCCTGTGATAGCATCTTTTGGCTCTCAACGGACGATATCACACAATTGTACCTGTATTATAATATCGTCTTAGTACAAATAAGGTATTTAAAGCGTGAAATATATGAATATATATCGACCAATGAATATAAAGAAATTATCAAGGTTGTTCGTTACTAGAAATACCAAATTGTAGTATCCTTGTTACGAATAGAATCAAAATACAAATTGTTGATAGCTAGATACATTTATTCAGGTTAAAACACACGTTCAAACATAAAATCTAATATTAGATATAAACAAATTTCACAATTAACATTAAATATGTATCAATTATATATACGACAAACGTTTCAAATAAACTATATTCATTTGAAATAAGGCGTGTCGTGAATAATCCGGGCTTAATGCATGTGCGTAAAGTGTCGTCCCGGATTAGCCTGTGCAGTACGCACAGGCTAATCCAGGACGGCACTTTCTGCTTTTACGGTATCTTCTGCTTCAATGAAGTCTCTTCTTGACATAAATCCACTGTAGGTGGAAAGTGCCGTCCTGGATTAGCATGCGAAGTCCGGGACGTCACTTTACGCATATACATTAAAGCCGGTTTTCCCACGACATGCCTCATATATATATATATATATATACAAGGAATTATCGTTAAGAATATTGCATTCCCAATTAGTTGAGACTATTTTTACACAATATTCCATGACATCAATACCAGAGTTTTATTGATATAAGGTTACACAATAATTGGAATGACATCTACTATACATATCAAAAGTATTATGAAATTTGTTTGTAATACCGAATATGGTTGCTGTCTTTTAAGGTATCATTTAATAACAGAACAAGGAACACAAGCTTCTGAAGTCTTGCGTGTACATGTCCGTGTAATAACAACAAAATTTCGGAAACATACGTGTAGCGTGTAGCATATACAAACTCATTGATACAAACTATATAGAGCAAGAAAAAATGTTGTATATACACTAGAATCATAAATAGAACTTGTAAATATTGTATGCTTCAATAGTTAACCAAAATCTATACAAAATGAAAACGTGGTCTATTTGATATATTATTCAATGAACACGATCATCAAATCAACGTGTTCATAAATAAGAACGTGGTCTATTAGATATATTTAATCAATGAACACGATCATCTGAAAATATAAGTAAAGACACTTAAAATTAATTTAAAATGTTCGTGGTCGAAAATTAGGATACACAAAAATATTCCCAAATTACAGGTGTCCGAAAATTTATTGACACAATGACAATATTGCAATTACGTTCGGATATGTCCGGTGTATAACGTGTTTTGCCGAATATGCACTGATAGTATCGATTAATGATTGCGCGCGGTTGTTAAATACCACGCCGTATAGTATTCTTAATTTTTAGCGATGTTTGCAATGAATTTTAAATCATTTCATATGTATGATTTGTTTTTACAGAAAATTACGCCAAGACTGTATTTTTGTCGACCGAGTTCAACGATTACCATCTCGTATATTATTTACCTGTAATTAATGCAATAAAAGATGCACATTATTATTTTGTTGTTTGTTCTTGAACCAAAAATCTTAAACGATTGTCTTGAACACTTCAAACATTCATGCACTTTGTGATAGGGTGCGATAAAACTGGAAACTGTTTGTCACACTTATCGTGTTGAGTAAGGGCATAGTACCATAGATACCTGAATTGTTAATTGGCATCTGCCAGTTTTTATGACCTTCATCCGTTTGTTAAAAAACACATGTGCGATGTGTCACCGGATTTACGCAAGCAGGTTAGAATTCTGCTAAAATACCACTGTCATATAAAATGTCCGAAAATTTAGATTAATTAATTATGGGTTAAAATCAGGATGTCCGAAAATATATGATGACAAAAAAAGAATTATTTTAGTTAAAAAAGAGGTTGTCCGAAAATTAGGAGTGTCCGAAAACATAGAGCTTTTACGGTATAGCACTTCTTGACAACAACATGATAATATGAGTGTTAATAATCCTCTATAAACTGAAATCGAAAACATGACATTCCATATAACAACAACACCGCCTAATGTACTTATATTTGAAATTAAAGAGACCTGTTTATCGATTGGCACATTGACAAATTTCAAAAACATCAAAAGTATGTTTAAATTGTTTTTAATACTAAATATGGTTGCTGTCTTTTAACGTACCATTTAATAACAGAACAAGGAACACAAGCTTCTGAAGTCTCATTTTACATGTCCGTGTAGGAACAACAACATTTCAGCGACATAAATGTACTTTATACAAACTCATAGATATAAACAATACAACAAGAAAAACGTTTATATATACAAGTAGAATCATAAATGGAACTTGTAAATATATAATACAATAGTTAATAAAAATTTAAACTGAGTTCGAAACCATGAAATTCCATGTAACCCGACACCGCCTAATGTACTTATCTTTGAAATTAAAGAGACCTGTTCACCGATTGGTAAATGACAGTTTTAAAAAATGTTGTCATAGATTCCAAAAAGAAATTATACATTATATACAAACAGGCGAAATAACACGCATGACTAAGAAATATATTGGGAATATCGTTTCGTTTATGGATAATCATCAATCGAAATGGATAAAGCGTTTGTAACGCTTTTCGTCAGTATTTCGGAAAACACGTGTATCACTTACATACCGTTAAAATTACACTACGAAGTTTAGAAGTCCGAATGGCCGAGTAGTTAGCTAATGTGATTTTTGATCCCAAACGGTCCTGGGTTCAAGTCTTAATTTACCTCTATTTCTTTCTATATTTGCTTTTGATTTTTCCAGATGCTGTAGTTTTTGCAGTTAATACATTTAATGACATTTATAAAAAAAAAATACGAAAACATCTGTAAACAAGGCCCTATTAAAGTGGGTTTCTCTTTATTCAATTATAACTTTATAACACATTCAAAATAATTACAGCTTGTGAAACTTTGTTTGTCGTACGGGGGGGGGGGGATGGCCGTAGAAATAATTTCATTACCAATCCCACACAAGTTATGTGGCCGGGCTGGTGTTCAAACTCACGATCCCCGAATTGACAGTCAAGCGCTCTACCGACTGAGCTAGCCAGGCCCCACACAAGTTATTTGGCCATAATGGGGCTCAAACTCACAATCGACGGATTGACAGTTCAGCGCTCTACCGACTGAGCTAGCCGGGCCCCACACAAGTTATGTGGCCGTGCTTGGGTTCGAACTTATGTGGCCGGGCTGGGATTTTGACAGTCCAACGTTCAACCGACTGAACTAGCTGGGCTCCGCAAACGTTATGTGGCCAGGATGGGGCTCGAACTCACGATCCCAGGATTGACAGCCCAACGTTCTACCGACTGAGCTAGCCGGGCTTGTGAAAGTGTTTAGAGAAAGATGAATGGAAATCGATACTTGAAAAGAACTATGTCAACGAAAACGGCCTCAAGGGCCTAATTTGTTTTTAAAATCTTAAATTCAGATTAATTAGGCCAAAATGATATTTGTTTCGGACAACCCAAAGTACCTAGCGAAAACACCCTGACCCTAAATGTTTAGCGACGATTGTTTTCCGTGAAATCTGTTTTAATCAGATTTTATATCATTTTTAATGTTTTTAGACTGATATTGTCTTAAAAAAGGTTTTTAAAAATCAATTTTTTTAGACTGTTCCCCGATGTCTAGGGGTCTAATGACACATAATAACCGTTATAAACGGTTCAAATAAGATATATATATAATTGGAAAAAGGTTTTCGCATACTTAGATAAAAATCAGTGTATAATATGGGTCGTGTTTATACAGTTCAATGTTTGGTTGCAGACGATTTAAAACATTTTAGATAAGCAATGGAACTGATGCATCAAGAGCAAAGTCCTCTGTGTCATTTTTTTTCAAAAGCTATATGCTGCAGAGCAGGCATGTCTACGTTTGTGAGAAGTTTAATATATCACAATCTCAGACAGCCATATCCTGACAATTATGCAAAATATGTTATACTCAAAATAAAATGTGTGCATAGTTCTAGTAATACGCTCAAAAAGTAGAACATGGTGAAACGGTCCTTTGAAGTAAACAGTACTCTATACAAATCCCTTGTGCTTGCAAGGGTCTTATTCAAGTAAATTGAAATGGTATTGCAATTACTGAAAAGAACCATTCCTAAAATGTCTTCAACATTAAATTTAAGCAAAGCGAAACTCCAGTTGCGACAGCAGGAGAGAACTCTTATTAGCAGCCCGAGGTCCTTTATTTATGGCAAGTGACCAATTTCCAAAAAACTACACAGCACATCACAAAAACACGTAACAAACTCAACACACACATGAATGAAACTGGGGTCCTAACAAATGAGGGGGAAAAGTAGGTAACGTTTCGGTGATCTTGGCGGAGGTCTGCACTCTCTGAGTGCTCAGTAGGTTATATATTACTTTCGGTTTCTTTTAATATTCGAAAATTGTACAAGTAGATTAACAGTTAGATAAACTCACACAAGACAAAAGCTCTGAGTGCTTTGCATTGACCGTTGCAATTGGTGATACCATAATTAAATATTATGTGTTTGATAGTATAACATGGTGTTTTCCGCGTTGTACAAAACAAATTGGTCACTACCTTTGAATCATCACCCGTCAGTTGTTCAAAACGTTTTTCAATATGATTAAGAACCCATCGAAAACGCTACAAACAGGGATCGGAGGACGAGTAGCGGATCCTTGGTGAAGTGGTAACACAGTAGCTTCACAACCCAGGGGACGCAGGTTTGAGCCACCGCTTCACCCTAACGTACTAACTTGCCTTTCGCATGACACGTTCAACCGAGGTGCACTGTACGTATGTGCTTCATACCGGACACTAAATGACACAGGGTCGCCTCTGGAACGGGGGGGTGTCTCCTGTATCTTGCACTATTCCCATCAATCTAACTAACAAGTCTTCTGAGAGCGCTGGCCATGTGGGATTTTGGCGCATGCGCTGTTCGTATTTCCTTATTCAAAACCGAATGTGGCGATGGCTATATGGGAGGAAATTCCAGTGCACTAGATAAAATTTCACTGTACATACACACATTGGAGGACGATCGATAGCAGGTCATCTACTGGGGACATATATATATGTTCATATAATTAAACATTTATTAGGTACTTAGTGTGATGATTTTCAACGTGAAATTTTAAGCTTAATCACCTGAACACAACTTGAGACGCCGATCCACTGTCCACTAACACATCTTATTTCGCAGCGTTCTTATCAACCGGGCGCTATCCACGGTTACATAAAAGTCTCCTCAGGGACCCTTCGTGGTACGTGTTGCCAAGAATTCGTCCGCTTTGAACACCCCCGAGTGGCTGACATTCTAATACAAATAGTCATCATTACAACAACTTATGCATTTTACATGTTACCAAGAATCCGTCCGTTTTTAACATCCCTGAGTGTCGGACAATCTAATTAAATTGGTCATCATAGAGATTTGTATGTCCCTACTAAAACACGATGGAAATGAAGCATGTGTAACTGGTTACGAATGAATGCAAAACGATAAAGGCCCATATGTGTTGCTTTTGATGATAACATTAATGATATTGATTACTTGAATTATAGTAATTCAGTTATAATGTTCATTGGCATTGAGCATACCGTGATCCTTTCAAACAAGACTCTATACATATTTAAAATGTCACCCAGAAAAAAAACTGTCATATGTTCATATGCTGCATTATTATAAACAATTATTTGTCATAATAGAGCATGATGTCGTTTTGCAATAAACTACATCTTTAAACGGCAGTTTGAGTTAGGTTATGATGGTTTAAAATAATGCCCGACTGTCCTACATGCAACACACTGTTTACATGACAACGTGCATTTTGAGCATGGATCATGCACAAATGCAAAAGAGGTATGAATCAGAACTGTGCATATGAACTGAATACATGTTTCGATAAATCTCATTAATCACGCGTGGATCAATTTAACAAATCTAACATAATGCAAGCGTCAGTACTTTAGTTGACTCACGCTGAATAATACAAATCGGTAGAACAAATATGACGACAAAAGATTTAGTAGAAACTAGTTTATTCCGACAGCGGAATCGATAATATCGATCATATTGGAGACCTAATGAACAGCTAATACATCATATATCTAGCAGGTTCTATCCAATTGCAAATGAATAATTCATATATACTGCAACCCGTTAATATGCCAGTGAATTAACTCTACCGTTACTGATGCATGTGGATGAATCGAGGTCGCATGTGCAGGTATCTCCGCCAACCGTGTTCCGACACAGTGCGAGGCATTGGCTGCGCTCCTGAAAGGCAAAACGTACCTGTAGTTATTACCTCCACCATGTAGGGTCATATTTTTCACAAATCATATTTGTCACACACCTAGGAAGAATAGGATCTCATTTGTCACATTTTTAAGTGTGAAGAATACGACTGGCCAATCAATGGGGTATGCGTGAGGATCACAAAAGAATATGGTTTCATTCCATATCAAAAATTGGATGCGATCACAAACTTCACAGAAAATGACGAATAAGACTATGATGCGTGAAGAATAAGATCTCAACTTTCACACCTTTTAAAATGAGATCCTATTTTTTTACAGATGTGAAAAATATTAATTGTGAAAAATAGGGCCCTACAGAGCCGTCGTTGGTCTGCCTGTTGGTTTTGGCTTTTTATCAGTTTGTAAGTTGGCAATTTTACAAAAAAAAAACGTATGAACTGTTTGCTTGTTGTTGTTGTTGTTTTTTTCTTGGGAATTTGAAAACGGGCCAATGTACAAATGGTTAGATGTTGGCATTTTCTCCGGATCACCATCGTTATTATTATGTTGGTTATCTGAATATCTGTCATTGTTTTGTTCTGTTTGTCTGTTTTAGTTAACATCTTCACGACAAAAACAGTTAAGAACGGTTTTTCATGAAAGTGTTTTTAATGATGCTTAACCGTAACAAAGGTTTCAGCATAATTTGGTTGCCAAACTACATCGTTAATGATTTCTTTACAAGTAAATTTCCCATGTATAACACATTTTTAGAGTCTTAGTCGAGTTTGACAGTCGTGGTTGCATTTCAGGGTTCTAATTTAAAATTTACCAAAAGCAACTGATTTTTATCATACCTAAACCACAAAATGATTTGTAATCGGATAGACAAAAACACACAAAAACAACATAAAACTACTGACTAAACACGGCTTTTTAATTTTATAAACAATATTTATTCGAACATACAGCTCTGTTGTGAGCTCGCATGTTTAATCTGTAATGCCCAAATAGTTTGCCAGTTTTTACAGAAGGCCGTTTGTGATCAAGTTTCTCGGACAAATGACAGCATTATCGTACTTAGTATATCCTACTATATTCGTGCAAACAAATGTCATCCGTTTACAGATATGAAACAGTTTGATTATGCTATAAGAAAAATATAAGACCTTTCACAAAACGAAGTGTTTTGTGATAGCGCATTGGGTATCATAAACACAAATATATCACAACTATTACTTACAATGTACTACCAAGAGTCTGTCAGAAAAGGTATGTCAATTAAAGACAAATATTGGAGTACCTAAAGGGCTGTTTCGTCACGATAAACATACATGGTCGTCTGCGCTGAAACATGGTCAGAATCCGCTTGAAATACGACCTTCTCGAAAAACAGTTCACAGATAAGCCCACATTTGTGAAAGCCCGCCATCTGACACCATGGTTTGAGACTGCAAGCCTTCAAGCACGTCGACGACGAAGAGTTTGGTAGTATTACCCTTTTGGTAGATTGTTCTGGTGGTGGTCCAAACCGAAGGAACGTGTATTCCTGGCCAAACGACTGTTGTCCACGCACCGAAAACATCACTAACGAAACAACAGTGATCACTTTCTGTGTACGTAGCAGCATTCTTTTCTTTTGAACGCAATATGTTCGCAATATGATCTTAATTTTTATTACATCCGTGTGTAGTGTTAATTGAGGTCTTTTCGAGGCAGAACGTTAAAACAATTTTTAATGACTGAAATAGATACCGGTTTGTTCACTTTTCATATCAGTGTATTTATATTAATATCATTTCGTTGAACCACATTGTCCACGACCACATTCAGAATAAAAGTCTTATCATATCATATCACATATATATATATGATATATTGGAATAGTGGAAATATTGAGGATAATTCGCAACATATCAGGTAAAATATGTTATATATTTTACTTAGGTAGGTATATACACACAAAAGTATCTATTGGATTCTAATTTTGGGTTCCATGGGTATCGTAAAGTGACCTCATTCCGTGGGAGACCTCATTCCGGTGATTTGATATTTGGATGACGCTCACGCATGGGCTAATCCAATATTGTACACAAAAATGATTTTCAATTAGAATAATGATAAACATTACGAAAAATTGGAGAAAACATGTATAAATCAATTTAAATATCTAACCTGATTTAACCTACTCCATTTTACTAACATGTAATTCCATTGCCATTGCTTAACACCAGTAATCACTAAGCACTGTTATTTCCAAGCAGACGACTGAACTAGGGTTAACACAACACTTTGATTGACAGCTTATATGCTGGTTTCTACAGAGTACAGTCCCTTTGTTGTGTGTAAAGTTACTCCACTGGAATTAGGTCAGCGTTGTTTATGCCAAACGATATTCCAGTGACTGTGAATTTTATTCTTATTGCATTGGATTACTTTGTGCAATTAAACAATTTTTAGATGCAATGTACTGGAATTAAATAATTATTTGAAGGTAATTCATTTGTTATTGCATTTCTAGCACTGCAAAAGAGATTTTGCTAATTAATCCCTTATGTCACCGGAATTAGGTCACTGGAGATATATGGGTATATCCAAAAACGGATACGTATAAGCGGTCAACGCTTCGCCGCGGGCTTTTTCCTGTATAATTTTAACATGCATGATCGGTCAATTATGGGGTTCAAATGTCACCAGTTTTCGATACCATTTCAGTGATTTTCAACATCAGTTTGCAATTTTCCAGTGAATGCGAGCAACTCAAACACTGCATGCCTGTCTTCGTAACCAGAAACTTGCCTGCAACCGAGCAAACTGGGGATCAAACATTGAGATTTTCCAATAAATTTCAATGCCCTTTTAAATATCCCGCCAAAATGGCGTTCAGAGCTAGGAATCCTGCTGTTCGAATTGTATGTGCCAGGTGGCTCAACACATACACTAGCTTTATATAGGGCATATTGTCGATTCGATACTTACAATTTCTAAAACAGTCGAAATGCTGCTCAGTTTCACTGTATTGGCTGAAACTGTGTAAAGTCCTACCTGAAAGACGTTCGCAACAAAAATAAAAAATTGGGTTAATTTCTGCTTTTGCTTCATTATTTCTTTATTGTTTATAGGTTACAATATACTAATTTCAATCAATAAATATAAATATGTGTATGTCATTAAGTTCCAGTAATTGGTTCTAAGTTCATAAAGCATTATAATTATCAAAACCACACGTACACAATGTATTGCCAAAAAAATTAGTTAAAAAGAAAGATCCATTAAATATCTTCATTCTATTTTGGCAATTGATAAGTTGTTTACGTAAACACGAAACACGAAAAAGGCTACACAGGTACCATATTTTAAGTCCAATATTTCCCAAACAAATTCGGTGACCCATTCTTTTTATTAACGTTTTGATGTAAGTATACATCGGTGCCTGTATGTGCGAAAATTTGGGAAAATCTGTCGTTTGGAACAAAATAGATTGATGCATAATAAATTACGTTTCAAAAGGTATTATTAATACCCATTTGACTTAATTAAATGTCCAGTCAAATTCATTATTTTAACAGTAAATATAAGTAAATCGTTTTTATTATCAAAATACACTTGTATATCGCCAAAAAAAGACATCTGAAAACATATCAGTTGAAAGAACCATAACCTTGTTTGAAAAAAAGCTCTCTTACATATACTTAAAACATTGATACAATCCATACTGAAAAACCTAATATTTCCGGACAAAGACCGTTGACCCTTTTTTATATAACTGTTTTAGTTTAAATAATACAATGACACATGTATATGGAATTTTTTAACAAAACCTGTCGTTTGGAACAAAAGATATTCGAATATTTGATTATTAATTGATGTTTTTAAAGGCATATTCAGTGCATAATTAACCTCTTTAAGTGTCCATTAAAAGTCATTTTTTAAATGGTAACTATAGATAAAGGGCGTTTTATCATTAAACTGCACTTGGAGCAACCTAAAGATTAAAACAAAGATGCATTTAAAAATCTCCGTCCTTGTTGGAAAATGAACGCTTTATATAATTGAATACTGCTAGTCACACTAACTGAAAAAAGGGCTTTGACAGGTAGCGTATTTAAACCCCGATATTTCCGGAACAAAGCCGGTGACCCCTATTTTTTAAGACTGTTTTAGTTTTAGGATACATTGACACATGTTTTTGAAAATGTTTAAGAAAATCTGTCGTTGGAAAAAATTGGACGAAATTGTTGCGAACGTCTTTATTATCAATACAGTGGAAGCAGTGGAATACGTTCACAATATGTAATTGCTGTAAATCCCATATAAATCACAGGAAATCCCATATATTTTCAAAAAAGCCCATATATGTTTGTGGAGATGATAAATGATCTCATATGGAAAAATCCTTTCCCAGTCACTGTATGATATATATAGGCAAATATATTTAAAGGTAGTTAAAGGTAGTGTTATTGTGTTAATGTTAATTCAGAATAATACATTTACACTGTATTTCGTGTTTGTATTATGCTTGAATAGTAATGCATCTTTAAATGTTGAGCCAAGGCCTAACGATATCAGTGGAACGAATGTTGAAATATAGCAGCAAGTATTTGGTAGTCTTGTAGTCGAAGTATTTGGTAGACTTTATGGTTGGTGAATTCGTATTAAAAGTAATAGTATTTGTAGAAGTAGTAGCAACGGCGGCAGTAGCAGTAGTAGTAGCAGTAATAGTAGTAGTAGTAGTAGCAACAGAAGTAGCTGTAGCTGTAGTAGTAGTAGTAGTAGTAGTAGTAGCAATAGTAGCAGCAGTGATAATAGCAGCAGCAGCAGTAATAGTACTAGTTTTGAATGTTGGTAGTGGTGATTTTACACTAGCAGTATGTGATCCATTAAATATAGTGTTCCGATTCCTTTTTAGCTGTTTTTTAAAGAATGTAAAATCAATCAATAGCCGATGTATTTATTATGTATGTGTTTATTCTAGGAGTTTATAGTTCTTTAGTAGGGGTATGGTACTACATAGTATTTAAAGAACTGGAAATAATTCTGAAATGGGCTATTGACTGAGTGTACCCATCATTGTTTGTACCATCTTACGATGGTCTAAATACCTGTAAAGAACAAATCAAAACCAGCATGAATAAATACTTGTAAATAATTATTCATCTCGATAAAATTATGAGATTTTACGATGCGCATTTCTGTTTGCTTTGTAGGTACTTGGCGACCGTGCATGAAGATGAAGATTGCAAGATTTAATACAACCTTACCTTTACCTTCGGTGCCATAGTGTGTTGGGTTGATTGAATATTAATTTTTATACAACCCGACCACTATCTTCGGTGCCACAGATGTGTTGAGATGAAAATATATTTACTACAGACTTATCTTCACTGCCGTCATTCATTTCAGGAAGATCAACGAACTCACAGTTCATGTTTTTTTCAGGTTTAAACCACTTGTTGTATTTTTGTTTGATTCTGCTTTACCGAGTTAAAAAATAAAATGTGATTTTAACTTATTTTACTTGCATAACATACTAGTAGTTGCCACAATCTAGATCATAAAAAGGAAATATTGCCTTTAACACTTTTGGCAAAAGTACTATCATAAATGTATCAAAATACGTGTCCACAAACACACTTAAACCTTTCGGGCGCGGAAAAGTTTATAACTTATAATAAAAAAAACTTTTTTGTGCACTCGTGTATTAATTATCACTGTACCGTTTCACAGAGCTTCGGGTTATTGAATTATTTTAAAATATGTTAACACAAGTTTTTCCAACGCATTGACGACTGTGGCGGACCGACGAACCCGATATCGTGTTCCATATATCTAGTTTTATCATCGTTTTTAAAGGGACCTGTTCACAATCTTTTTGAAACAAATTCTAAAAAAAAAAATTATATAAAGGAGCGAATAGCACTTCTAACATAGAAATATTTTGGAAATAACATCTCGTTAATGAGTAATCATCAGTTAAAATGGATTAAATTATGAAGCGTGTGTAACGCGAAACGACTGAATATATTGGAGAGCTACTGTTATTTTCGTTGAAGTTGTTGAAAACATCTGAACATAAAATAAATATTACACTAACATGTATATGAATCTGAAAATGGCTGAGTGGTTAGCGAGTCAGGCTTTAGATCCGGAGTTCCTGGGTTCGACCCCCGGTGGCGGCACATTTTATTACAATATTTGAGGCCTCGCTAAATTGAAATAGAGGATATTTGTTTAATGCAGTGTAAGATCGTATTTTATTTCATGAGAGGTCATAGCAACAATATTTTCACGAGTGGCGCAGCCACGTGAGAAAATATATAATTTCTATGACCACGAATGAAATAAAATACGATCTTACACTGTATTACACAAATTTTATTTGTATTTCATTCTTTTGAACGATAAATAAAAAAAAATGCGCGATATATGCTGAAGCGTCACAAGTTTTGTGTATTATGACGTCATAAATATGACGTCATTATGATTCCAAAATTGTAAATAACTGTTGTGGTTGGAAAATAGTGCCACTCTTACTGCGTCGTTGACGCTTAATTATATTTGTTTTGAACTTTATTATGTGTTTCCTGTTGTTTAAAAAGGCTGATGTTTACACTGACGATTATGGTATTCTCATACTTTAAAAAAATAAACAACAAAAACAAAGTTAAAAGTAGTTCCATCAAACGTTATTATTTCACTGGACCTAGAGTGAAATGATCGGGTTATCATTCACTTGTATTCTCCACTCATTCGCCGCTTAGGATGAAATAAAAAATAAAGTCTTCAATTTGGTTTGGCCTTATTTATATTGCAGTCAGTGATATTACAAAATCGGTTGTTAGTTAAAATTATTTAAATTGTTTGAAAAAGAGCACTTATGACAAAGAAATACTGGCGCAGTGCCTAAATCCGCCACATTTGGGGGTATGTTTACGATATTTTCAAAAGTTGACATAAAAATTTACATAAATCAAGTTAGGTTTAATGTGCAGTTGCCGGCGTATTTTGGTTACATTTCAAATACTTGGCAAATGAAATATGTTTATAGAGATTAAAGGCCTAAACAGTGTAAAAAAAAATAGTGCGGGAGTGCGTAAATCCGCCACCCCTCTTTAAAATGTTTAAACTGCTCGAAAATAATAATGTTTTATGAATTCTGTTTTCAAAGCAACTTCTATTGAGTCCTATTGACAAAAATCCCACTTTTGTTTGTTTTAGGTTCATTTTAAATGTGTTTAAAAAAAAACACGGTGATCCGAAGTTGCTTGGTGAAAATCGTACATCAGGAACCGTAACATGCTTATTCCACATTTTACTATTGTTCTTATTTAATTTTCTATATTAAGCAGCTTGTTGTCTGTTGTTAATACATTTTTTCAATTTCTTCCCAATACTCATTTGTTTTTATAAAAATCGTTCTGAAACAGAGGCCCTGCGTGCATGTCGGACAAATAATGAGGGTTTTGCGAAGCGAGATATTTGCGGTCTTAATATGCAGTTTTTTTCCGCATTTTATTGTATGTAATGCCAATGAATAATGGTTATTTTTATGCTGCAAATGCTCACATGGACATAATATTACATTTTGTCATGGACCCCATGTTTGCATTAAGGGGTTATGTATAAAATAATTGGATTAAATATTTATTTATGCACAAATCAGAATGAAAACTCTTCATCATGGTTAAGGGAAAGTATCTGATTGACTGAGATCAACAAAATAGAAATCGCCGGTAAGTAAGCAGAATGGCTTTTAGAGCGTCAGATTTGTTTATCCCGAAGATCGTAGGTTTGAGACCCGGCGAAAGCTTTTTTTAAATTTATTTGTTTCTTATTTAAGATTTGTTTGTTTGTTTGTTGGTGTTTTTTGTGTGTTAGTCCAGATCCTTTAGTTTTTGCAGTTAAGATTTTTAATGGCTCTTTTCTCTCTAAAAAAAGTAAAATCTGTAAACAAGTCGCTTTAATACCAACATTGGTATCTATAACCGAACTAATAAAGCAGTCATGTATCGACGCGAACAAGTATTTGAATTCAAACCCAGAGAGCAATGAGAACTATAGATACTTGATTGCAAAATGTTTAAAATTCGTATAGTTTATTGTTAATAAGGCGAACAAACTTTTTATGAAATTTGATACGGACGCGGAATATGTTGTATTTTTCTTATATTGGATTAAAATAAACAAATTACATTATTATTGAATACTCTTATATTATATTAATTATTCTAACATGACACGCGCAAGTTTTCTATAGACAAAGAACAACATTTTCCAATGTTGTTTCTCCAATAAAAAACGCATTCTTTGGTAAATTTTAGCATTATTGTTGTATAACTGTAAATAAACTGTAAAACGATTTGTCGTTCTGATGCGCGGTTATTAAACCAATCGGGCTAACGTCCTCCTTATTTAATTCCTACGAATCTGAACTCCAGATCGTTGTTTATAAGCTGACAAACAACGATAAATAGAAAATTATTTCCAAATTATATATAATATAGCAAACAGAAAAGCGTAAAGTGAATGGTATTGTCACTTAACAAAAATGAAGACCTGATTTGTTGAGGTTTGATACATTTTTTCAAAGCTTAATTTTCGACCGTTCTCCGAAGATAAAATATCTAAATATGAATTATCCTGTACAGCGTGTTTTTACACGTTCATGTGACTTTCTCCCGCCAAAAGTTGCTGCTCAATAAAGCTACCAATATCAAATGAACACATTCCATGTTATTTCAGAATTCGTTCTTACATGAGACACAAGCACAGATAATGTATTAAGGTCAGCCAACCAAAGCGATAAATACATGGCTACTATTTAGCATGCCAATGACGTCAAATAATTATGACGTCACATATGACTGTGACGTCAAATATCTGACGTCGTAACTAAGGACTAAACCAGATCGCTCATAAGCGAACAGGAGGAAACATTATTTGCTGAAATTAGTATTAAGAACAAATAAACCGTTAATAGTGTTTTTAACAATTTAATCGATTATCCGCGGAGTCCCGGAACAGTGAATCGAGCACGACCTTATTGTCGTCTGCTCTGAAATCCTGTCCAATGGGCCGCGGGCGCCGACCATCGCTTTTAGGTCCCGGTGGGGCGAAGAAATTGCGGATTGCATCAGAAAAGGTTCGCTTACATAAATACTCATATCGCGGTCGTTTTTGTATAGAATGTTTTTTAATTATTCCCTTTCTTCTTTATTAAATAATCCTGTTTTGTTATTTTATTCAATGATTTTAGATTTATAATTCACGTCATTTATCTTTTCAATTAGAATGGTCAAGTATCAGCGCATATTTTCAAAGGATTACATGTTATGAACGCATTCTGCAAGAGGAACCACATTTCATCACATATTCAAATCAAAATCACAACAATCTGGTGAATAATTCTTGTGGTTATAAGAACATTATAAAATACATCCATAATAATGTCGCTTTAATCCTCAACCATCGTTTTATAATCAACCAAACATGTCGGCTGCAGCACAGAAACACGGACTGCGTACAATTAAGCATTCATGAAATCGGCGCATTAAAGATACTGAACTCCAGATAAGCATACAAATTTGCGGGTCTTTTTTGTAGTTATGCCTAAACGGTAAAACCATGCCTAAAACCACCACTATTATAGAACACCATCAAATACTGTCACAAATTTATATTTTATTGAAAAATAGAAGTTGAGTTAGCTCGCACTTTCCTTGAACCGGGTATTTCCGATTTTAAAAATACCACGGCTTTCCCCAATACACGCAACTAATTCAAGTGTACGCATGCGCGACTCGACAAAACTAAACTGTCACGTGATTATTCTAAATATAAACGGCGCTATTTTTAAATTACTCGATGGGCTATAGCGTCTGCAGTCGCTATAGTTTTCAGAACGATAAAAAGGACGACAACTATATAAAATCATTGTTGTTCATGTAAATAAAACATACGTGTCTAAATTTTTTATGTGTTCTATACGATTATGTAAGAAAATTGTGTATTTGTGAATTTTTTGTTTTTGTTTTTATGATTGGACCGTCTGGAGTTCAGTCCCTTTAAAACTGAATGTTAAAATATGGACACATAATTATGTCCTCTGCATCCAGGAACAAGGACTAGAACTAGATCTAGAACAAAATATTTATTTTAAAAAAAGTCTCTCTAAATCTAAAAAATCTTTATATAAATACTGTTGTATACTAAATCAAACATGTCGTTTGCACCGTATGAACAACGGCGATCTACAACCATACTTTCATACACAGGTCGCTCTTAACCTGAACCGTTATATATAAAAATTATTATCAAATATGCCGTATGCGCCGCATGAACAAGGGTTACCTACAACAATAAATTATTAAAAACGTCGCTTTAAACCTTAACAATCATGTTATAAAGAGCATTGTATAATTAAAAGCCTAGTTTAATCCATCTTTATTCGACCCCCATCGCCCCCCCCCCCCCCACCCCAAATCTAGGGTATTGTACCCCTGTGTAGTGATTTTACGGTGGACCAATACACAGAGTGGAATACCCCATGGAGAGGCCAGACATTCTAGGCCTTTAAGTAACATGTCGTCTGCACCACATAAACAACAACGACCTACCACCATGCTTTTGTTAACACATCGGTTTAAACCGCAACATCATGTTAGTTTAAATTATAATCAAGTATGTCGTTTGAAAAACTAAAAATAGCGACATACAAGTTCTAAGCATACATTCACTTAAATGTCATTTTAAAATTCTACTATAATGTTCTATGCAGTCAAATATATCGTCACCAACACAAAACAATCGCGACATACAAATACATTCTGAATGACGTCGCTTTAAACCTCAACAACAATTGCCAAACACTACAATCGCCTGCAACACAAATGCATGAGCGACATACAATTTACAACCATGCATGTTGATTCACAAAGACGTCGGTTTAAACCTCAAAAGCAATTGCCAAACACTACAACCGCCTGCAACACAAAAACATGAGCGACATACAAGTTATAACCATACATGTACATTCACGAAGACTTCGATCTATATCGAAAAAAAAACCCAATACGTCGTCCGCACACAGGATCCAGGGGATCTACAACCATACTTTGATGAAAACGTTGCTTTAAATATCATGGCATGAATAGCATTGTATAATTGAGTATCATGTCGTTTGCACCACATTAATAAGGGTTTCCTGCAACCATAGTTTGATGAAAACGTCGCTTTAAACATCAACAATCACGTTTTGAATAGCATTTTATAAAGAAGTAACATGTCGTCTGCACCACATGAACAATAGCTACCTACAACCATACGTTGATGAAAACGTCGCTTTAAACATCAACAATCATGTTATGAATAGCATTTTATAATTAAGTAACATGTCTGCACCACATGAACAATAACTACCTACAACCAAGGGCTAACAAGGGCTACTTAAGTAACATGTCGTCTGCACCACATGAGCAATATCTACCTACAACCATACTTTGATGAAAACGTCGCTTTAAACATCAACAATCATTTTATAAATAGCATTGTATAATTAAGTAACATGTCGTCTGCATCACATAAATAAGGGTTGCCTACAACCATAGTTTGATGAAAACGTCGCTTTAAACATCAACAATCATGTTTTGAATAGCATTTTATAATTAGGTAACATGTCGTCTGCACCACATGAAGAATAACTACCTACAACCATACATGGATGAAAACGGCGCTTTAAACCTCAACAATCATGTTATTGATAGCATTGCTACAACCATACATGGATGAAAAATGTCGCTTTAAATGTACATGTACACGTGTAGTCCAATTTGTCGTCTTAACCACAAAAACAATAGCAACATACAAGTTTCAAACATACATCTGTAAAGATATCGTTAAGGAATTACACACAATTATCGTTGTTAAACTACCCATTAAACAACGCAAAAATAGTTTCTATTCTGAGCGGAGCATAGTAAAAAGTAGGTCCAATTACGATTGCAAAAGTATGTCAAATCATGGTAATACCGAAATATTTTCTCATTATCGTTGTTTATCGGCCAATAAACAACTCTTTGTCGTTCTGATGCGTTGCTATTAAACAACTCGGGCTAACGCCCTCGAGGTTTAATTCTTACGTATCAAAACACCAAATCTGTGTTTATTGGCCGATACACAACTATAAATCGAAAAGTATTTCTTCATTATACAACGGTTGTAATGCAAAATGTTTTTATGAATTGAGTATTTTAAAATTTAAAATCCAATACGTCGTCTGCTTACAGGAGCAAGAGCGCACTACCATGTCGGGACCCTACGGCCAGATGATGGACCCCTCAAAAGACAGCGTGTTCAAGGGTATGTGTAATGGCGCCCATAGGTAAAAGTAACTCTTCGAATACCCCAAAATATTGATCAAAGTGTAATTTCGCAGATTTGAACCATGTTTGTTAGTTCAAAAACGAAAACATACATTAAACATATAAAACGACGAACAAGCGCTGCAGATAAAATGATTGTCGCGTAAAAGTATGCAAAGTGTGTACGGCAAAATGTTTTTCTTATGTTATTGTCGTTGAGACTGGCTTAACTAGTGCGCTTATTTGACTTTTATAGCACCATCAAAATAAACCTCTGTTTTCGCACAGATTGACTAAAGAAGTGCACTTGGCGGTATTTGACTTTTATAGCACCGTTAAATCAAACTTCTGTTTTCGTAGAGATAGACTAAACAAGTGCAATTATAAATAAACTTTTGTTTCGTAGCGATTTACTAAACAAGTGCACTTATTTGACGTCTTAACCACCGTTAAATCTAACTTCTGTTTGCGTAGCGATTGGCTAAACAAGTGCACTTATTTGACTTTTATCGCACCGATAAATCAAATTCTGTTTTCGTAGAGAATGATTAAATAAATGCACGTTTCTTTTACAGCTCCCTGAAAACGAACTTTTGTATGTGACACGCGCATCTATCGTGAATAAATTGGACTTCTCTTATTTAAGGGGGCATGGTGGCCGCGGAAATACCGCGCCAAGACGGTCTCATTATTGACCCCAACCTTCTTGTTGGCCCCTTATACGTGCCCAAGACGACCCCCACGGACAGAATTAAGGAGCAGCTTGGGGACATAACTCAGAAACTGCATGACGTAAGTATGCAGGCTGCATAGCAATTTACTCAGTATACTGGCTTAAGGTCGTATGTCGAGGTTAAATAAATTGGGAATATTATACAACTGTGGTGTTCCGCTGGCTTGTATCGCTCGAGTTGACAACCTGCCCAGAGATTTAACTGTGCCCGAGCATATTCTGGTACCCGATCTTTATTTACTTCGTGGTAAAGGTCTGGCATCACCCAAATCCCCTATGGCAACACCGGTTAAATCAAGATGGCTGAGGTACGTTACTTTCTATAGGCAATTTAATAGAGCTTGAAAATGAAGTACTTCTTTACCTGTCGTTGTAATATCGTTGTAATATATGTGCTAGTCCACGATTTTATTTCGCGCCAAGTGTTTGCCAGTGTTTGCCTATGGTCACGTGGAACTTCATGCCGGCAGGGATTTAATGAGCTATGCTCGGACACAGTTAAATCTCCGCGCGGAGGTTGTCAACTCGAGCGATACAAGCCAGCGGAACACCAGTCATATAATATTACCTATATGCCCTGCATTGTATCAGGACAACAATCTCGAATAGATAACAAATATGAGTTGTTGGTGGGGATGTTGTTTATGTTGTTAATGATATTGTTGACGTTGCTGTTGTGTATAAAAGTAGCAGGTAACACATTTTTTACGCAAAATTAAACAGCTATGCGTATTTCTTGTTGTTCCGGTGGTCCGATATTTTAATGTTGTCACTAACAGATAAGCTTACAAAATATGCCGTTGCCGTAACCGTATAAAGAAATTGATGTCAGAAAACACAATTACCTGTTGCACTGACGTCATTTAAGCAAGCTGCATTTTTTCGCGGTGTTTCTATGACTATACATTGAAATATTGTGGCAAATGTCTAAACTTTCTCATACAATTTTCGGACTGCTCCAGGGTGGGTAAATGTATCTATGATGAAGTGTTCTAAAATTTGATGCACTGATCCAGTGTTTCCGATCTCTGAATTGTTTGCATGAAATATGTTGCAATGCATTTAGTGAAAGTTTGGAATTTATTGGACGTCAAATTTAAAAGTTATAAAAAAGCCACGAACTTTTTGATAATCCCTCGTATGTATAGATAATGTGCTGCATAGGAGCTTCGACATTCGCATTCACTGCTTGGCCAAATTATGGCCAGAATCGTTGATGTTGTCGTTGTTTTTGTACTTTTTAGTTGGTTGTTATGTTTCTGTGTTTGTATTGTTGATTTTTTTTTTTCGTTTTTTTTACGATCCGAAAATTATTCGAATAATATCACATCTCTTACAGACGCTGTACCGTTTCGAAGATACCGAGCTGGAGGTGAAGGTCGAGGACCCGTTGGTGGCCATGATGAGAAAACAGATGGACACGATAGCCGACATTAATGTGAGTTGCAGGGGCCCGTATCTATTAGGCTCCTAAATTTAAGGCCCTGTCGCACTGTGGCGAATTTGAGCTACGAGTTCTGGGCGAGTTGTAACTCGCCACAACGAGTAGATCTTGTGCATATGTCATTAGATCGGTCTCAGTGACGTCTTCTTATGTCGCCAGAAGTAGCGGCGAGAATTTTAAACCGTATAACATTCTTGCCGCTTCGCGGCGACTTTTTTCTCGTACACGTGTCGAAAACATGTCGAAGAAAGCTCGCAAACTTTCAAACACATTCCGTAGGCATGTCTTCCCCGGTCGTAGTGTTTCGCCGTATATTATCGCTCTACGACATGACACGAGTTTGATGTGAGTTTGGGATACTTGCCTACGACATCTTCTTGTGCACATATTGTTACAAGTCGTACAGACTCGTCCACACTCGTACATTCTCGACGACAAGTCTTCGATTATCGAAAAGATATCGTACGCATATCGTACTAGTATGTTGAAGAGAACACGAACAAATGTCATCTGGAAACAATTCCGCAACAGTTGTAACTCGCCAGAGTTCGTGCAAAACTCGAAGCTCAAATTAGCCGCAGTGTGACATGGCCTGGAAAATCGTACCTGCAGCAGAGACGCTCGATTCTTTAACACGTGAAAATAATCCTAGTCCCTAAATTATATGCACACAAGGGATCTCATCCGCCATTTTCTGTCGAAAGACTAGTTTAAATAGATTTTGGTTCCCGAAATCTGTATCGTACAGGCATTTAGGCCGGGTACTAGTTGGAGTTAAAACAAGTCAATTGACTCGTTAGGACAGAAAATGGCGAGTGTATTTTCATATTAAAAAAGTAAGATTTTGTGTTTGTTAAACAACCAAGCGCCTATGATCTGAAACTGTGCTAGCAAATTGTGCAACATTTTCATGTCAACATTATTATTTTCACATTTTTTCTTCAATAATTGATGTTCATAATGTAGTAAATTGAAAACCAAATGTTCCATCTTTACTAAAATAATATATTTAAATATAAAATGAACTATGCCTTTGCATGAAACAGTCATATATTTAAATTTTAAAGTTTAAGGAAAGTTCTTGCTTAAGAGTTTTACGGATTAACGTATGAACGCTTATCACGGTCCAGTTGTTGTTGTTGTTTTCTTTGTTGGATTTTAGAATACTACAGTGGATTCATTTAATTTCGTTGACATGAAATTTCGTGGATTCGTAAAATCGGGCATATTCGTTGGATCTTAAATTCGTGGAATTCGATTTTTTGCCAAAAACCTATTAAAAAAGCACTATATCTATGTGGTTTTTGTTTATTCTAACAACCCCTGCGCTCAGCTGACATCGGCTAAAACAACAACGTGTCAATTACCCGCATTGTCCGTACCTTATCGTCTCAATCTCAATCTGGTCCCTAGTGTAACAACACCATACTAATATGCGGGATTAAACATAGGTGCAATATACCAGTATCGCAATAAACAGTCCAATTAATAGTGGTACACATAGTGTCTTGTATAATTGTAATAAAACAGTGGGTCCTATTAATGGCAGTTTGACACGAAGCCAGTTAAGCGCTTGACAATTAACAAGTGACCAACTGCGAATATACATGCGTGACAATTGAGCAATCTGTACCTTTCAATTATTCTGTCAGTATTATCTGTTCTTTCAAGAAGGAAACATCATACAATTATTTATTTTTTCAAACATAGTTAAAGTATAATTTAACATCATGTCAGTATTCACCGTAAATAAATATCAAGGGAGGTGACACAATCACCCAAACATGGGTCAAAAGTAATTGCGCCCTTTAGTCTGACGTCACAGTAGTGCAAATACTAATAATTTCGGACATAATACTTCGGACATAAACGTTCGTTGTACATTGAATTCGTTGTTGAGCTGACCCACGAAAATTAGTGTCCGACGAATAATTATGGTTTTACAGTATTACATGTTTTTTATTCGTACTTGGCAGGTACGATCGACTTTGGCGACTGTGATGAACCAGTACGAGACTATGAGTGAGCAGGTGAATGCTGCATACAAGGACAGAGACGATGTAAGTGTCGTACTTGCGAAAGTACGCACGTGGTCACGTTGTTTTGGATAGAAATACGTGGTTACGTTGTTATGGATACGTTCGTGTCGTCATGTTGTAACTGGATAAATGGGTTTTCGAATTGTATCAAGTAACCGATGCTTATTTCTCCATAGCTTGACTGTAAATTATTGAATTTGATTAAAAATACTGTACATGAAACTTAAACTAAGATATCCCGTATTAGCCTTATGAATAAAGTGTCACTGGTCACTTTTGCTGTTTAATTCAATTTGCATATGAAATGGTAAATTGTATATCATAAATACTAATCGTCATTGTATGTCGTCATGCATCAGGTGGTCGGTCTATCGAGCGTACAAATATAACAGAAGTCTTTGGTGATAGTCTTTTATGGTATGTAGCAACGCAGTTTGGTGTCAACCCAACTTCGGTGGTCAACACCAAGGTGCGTTCGCTTTTTGGTGTTGACGATACCAACACTTAAAATGCGTGCAGTAGGACATATAATTAGTGAAAAGGAAAGCACTTTGGTAGTATTTTGTACATCCTCATTTTGACAATTTCAGACGATATCAAATTCATCATCAATGCAACGCACTTTGGTGTTATTTTAGTTAACACCAAACATCGAACGCACTATGGTGTTCAACGCAAAGTTGGGTTGACACCATGATGCGTTCCTAGGGTAACGCACTTCGGTGATCAACACACACCAAAATGCGTTGCTTCCATGTTGTTACACAATACGCATGAAATAGATAGTATGTGTTTATTTGTTTTGTTTCTTTTTGTCGTTGTGGCATATTCATACAATACGTATATTCATATATGATGATGTATTTGTAAATACATGTATGTTGTGATCTCCAGCAATGAGGTGCGTAAAAGTATCAGTATATAATGGCGTTGTTTTTTTGCCTTCCAGATGCTGTTGCAACTCGCAGATGTATGTATTCCTGCTTTCTCTTTCATTGTATGCAAAAAAAAACAATACCTTAATGATCAATATAAACAATTGACTACATAAGACAAATTCAACTTCGAACGTTATCAATTGTAACACCATCACAAATGTAAGATACATATTTCATCAATGCTATTGCATAAATTCGTTGTTTTGTTATTAATGTTGATGCTTCAGATTGTATCGCTTCAATCATGTTATTAGTAATGCGTCTGAATCAACTATATTATCTCTGTGAAATATGATTTTGTGTAAAATTTAAGTTTAAACAAATTAAATTACCTAAACGAATACATAACATGATTGTCGAAATTCGGCCCAACGAATCAATATAATGACGTCACATGACAACTTTTTAATTGTGCTGTATTCTATTATTGTTGTTTTGGTGTTGTTTTTGTTGCTTTTTGGTAATTTTTTTTGGTAAATTGTTGCTTTTCTTTATTCTGCAGTGGTTTACAACAGACCACGTAGATTTGGTGAGTAAACATATTTAAAAACTAAAATAAATAGTTACTGAAATAAATTTGTAATGTTTTTTTAAATGTATATTAAATTCTTAATCTAATAATATGTTTGTTTCTGAACACTGTTCACGGAGTATATTTGATCTTAAAACGCGTTACAGTAAATTAATTTTCAAAGTTAATGATTTTGTTTCTGAAAATAAATTGTAATGTAAAATATTTATTTTAGCTGATCGATCATTTTATCCGTTGAAAAAGTAAATTAATCAAGAAATAAGTATCTCAGTCGAATAGTGATTGGTGTATTAGCAGCATTTTTTCCCCCATCTGACTTTCCCGTTGCTTTATTGTTTAAGAATTCTTGAGTAGGCCTAATTTTTTTTTATTAAAACAATTTTGTTAAAGCCTGTACTATTTTGTACTTCAAATGTATACGCACACCGGTAGTAAAAGTCTGGCGGAATTCTACATGTGATCATCTTTGTTGGAAATTCAAATACTTTAAAATCATTATATTTCATGTTGCTAAATTTCACTTATTCTTAAAAAAACCGGCAAATTCACGCGGTTTTCTATTCGAGTTTTTTTTTTCCATTTTTATTTATAAATTATTTATAACAAAAATAATTATCATGCACAAAAAGAACATTTACGCGGGGTCTTGAATTCGCGCTGTGTTCGCGTCGCGGAGAGCGCGAAAATAACACCACTGCGAAATAAAATGATTTTACAGTACTTGGCGACGTTTTCAGGAAGACATCAAACTGTCTATTGATGAGGCCGAGGAAGCAAATATCAAGTAAGGCCACAACTTTCTATGTTATTAAAGTGTGTGTTTTAAAGGGGCCTGTTCACAAAACGGCATATTGACAATGTTCATTTTTTTGTCATAAACCCAAAAAGAAAAATGCATTTTTAATAAGAGAAATAACATTCCTGACAATGAAATATAATTAAAAGTATAGTGTCGTGTATGTAAAGGAATCAATTGAAATATATAAATTATAAAGCGTTTTTAACGCTTTTCATCGGTATTTTTGAAAACACGTGTATCCCTTGCAATGCGTTCAAAATTCACTACTTTGATTATAATGCATAAAGGCCGAGTGATTACCGCGGCATTATTTTGATCCTGGCGGTCGTAGGTTTCAGTCCCAGCGAAGGCAAATGTTTTTATTATTATTATTCCTTATATAATATTTGTTTTTGGTAGGTTTTCTGCTTTATAATAGTTTTTGCAGTTAAGACATTAAATGACTTTTTACGTAGGAAAATCTTTGAACAAATCCCTTTATTGTTAAAGGTATGCATTTTCATTTCAGAGTGAACACAAATTTACAAATTGATCGCATAAAAAGAAGCAAATATAATTACACGTGAAACTACTACGACTGTATATATAAACTCAAAATGATACAAAGATATAATGTGAACTAGTAACAAGAAATTTCTTAAAAAAGACAATCGGCGTTGACATTAATATTGAGATATCACTTTTACCCTAAACATAATGCAAGAGGGCCAAGATGATCGGTTACGTGGCTGTTCGGACCCGAGATTTTTCGGTCCCCACCTAGACAAGGCGACTTCTCGAACCCCAGAGTGTTTGAGCACCATAAGAAAACTTTTCAGATCCCAAAATTTATGAGTGATTAATTCAGTAATTATTAATATTTGTACCGTGATAAAACCGACCGTTTTCACCAGTGATACATGAATAGCCTAAATAATTTACGTTAACATCGTAAGTATATACATTTGTTTACAAACTTTAACAAGTTATCTATGCATAATACATACACATTTCGAAGTCAATCAATAATTTATACTGTGTATTCTAATGAAAAGCAATCTTCAGAGAACATTCAGCGCATTTGAAATAATGATGACATCCATTTTTGATAACACAAACATAACATTTCATTCGACTATGGCGATTTAAAATTATATTCGGTAGGAATATGATGTATCAAGGGTTTCTGGGTATAACTGATATTGCAAATAATGTATTGATGCTACGCACATGAAGTAAAGGTAACATGAATAACATTTCGACATATTCCGAGACTTATTTCATCACATTTTATTTAATTAAAAGATATATTGTATAGGTTGATCAACATCAACTGGAGAAGTTGATAGAAATGTGCAATTCTATCTAATTTTTAATAGAACGCAACTGCCATTCAATTTCAAATTAAAATGCACAGTAAAGTAATTAAAAATAAATTCCCCATTTATTGCAAAATTCGCTCTTATGATTCTCTGGACGCTAATTGATGCATTGATATTATAACAGATATACACCGGCAGCTAAACGCGCGCTAATTTCAGATTGATCGTGTCTGGTGAGTGTGTTGAACTCACTAGAATCAACTGTTATTTATAGAGCTAGCCGCTAGACTAAAAAAACAGTGGATTATTTCTGAGAACGAATATAATATTCTGTTCTTGTCATACAATGAGAAAACATGTTCATAATTATGTTCCGTTCTAGAGTGTATGTCGAAGATATGTGTATAACTTTATTTTAACCGCTTATTTAAACAATTATATACAGTTTAATCCCCCAAAGTATGCAACAGTTGTTGGTATACATTAAACCATTGCTGTACGTTTGCATTCCCTAAAAATAGGGAATTTGCCAAATACTATTGGCATTCAATTTTCCCGCTGCATAATTATCGCAAGAAATCTAGGTCTTTGTATAAATTATATGCACAATGTCGAACGTTTATAAATAGGTAACGTATCGCCAGCTACTTCAAATACTTACATGTATGTTGTAATGTGTAACATTGTTTTATATGTATAGGGCTTAATATTGATGGGTTTGGTGTATAAATAACAGAAGCTCTTGAAAATTAATACATATGACGCGTGTCGTGGGGAAACAGGGCTTAATGCATGTGCGTAAAGTGTCGTCCCGGATTAGCCTGTGCAGCCTCGCGACGGCATTTTCCGCCTACAGTGGATTTATGTTAAGAAGAGACTTCCTTGAAACAGAACTTACCATAAAAGCGGAAAGTTATTAGTATTATTCTTTAATAAGGATTAAAAAATATTACATTTACGAATTAATAAATATAATACATAAAATTATAATTCCTTATTTTATAAGAAGACATTAAACACAGGCCGTAAATATAACATGTATGTGAGGCTTTTTCTTGTACACGTGGTCTGTGCACGTGTGCGTAAAGTAGAACATTGCCCCAGTTAAAATATGTAAATCTGTAAAGACTTTTCCATTTAGTACAGACGCCCAATAACAAGAACACAAAAAACAACAGACGTCATTAAGAAAATATGTATTTTCTGAGCAATGTTAAGATGACATTAATTGTTTTATACAACTTATTGATGTCAGACATGTTTATTGTAATAATTATTCACTTAAAATGCACATTTTTACAGAACCATACATTATTAACATTTACATCATTGCATAACATGTACAGCTGTTTATCACTGCTCTGCTAGTTCATCGCTGCTTTAAAGGCACTTAATCCGCTTTTAATTGAAATATTCCGTAAACTACAAGGCTTTCTATTTTATTCACACTTTGAAGTTTATTTACATTAAAACATAGTATCTAGTGTCGTTTAATGATTTAAAACATTAAATACTTAGTTTGCCTTTTTTTGAAAATGCAAAGTTTGTTGATATTGTCCATGACATTGACACTGATTTTGTCGTAAACATTACATGTCATACATATGTGTTTTTGATGTGTTTTTTTTTAATTTGGCATATTATTGAATCATATTAACAGACGGCGTGGTTGACATTATTTGTTTCGAATTAAGATTGTCATTCAACATCTTTATATTGTCAACAACAATATAAGAATAAACGTTTAAGTAGTTATGGAGGAGTACAGGTAGTTGAATTGAGTTTTAAACTGTTGGCTGATGCCAACGGTCTTTAGAAGGGCGATTTTGCGAGACTGAATCGCGCGACCTACTTTTTTACTTTGCAGGCTACGAAGCACTAACAATCGATACCCCAATTGTATACGCTCCATCGGCTTTTTCGGCCCATTCAGGATTAGTCGACACGTTGACTGTTAATAGTTTGAATGCAAACCTATATATCTACCAAGATGTTCAAAGTAGGGAGTATAACAATTAGTAGTTCGATTGGTCTTGTGTAAAAATGTCAATGCAGAAATCCAATTTCATTCAAACAAATGTGTCCTTTCTGTTAAAATTTTTTCGCACTCTGTTTGTCTTGATTTTGGTTTCTTTCCATTTCTCAGACAGAGTTATTTCGACACGATGACCAATTTCGAGAAGTTGAAGAACCTTCAGCACCAGATAACGAAGAACAGCAAGAGCGGCAAACCGACGAAGAAACTGCAGGCGTGAGTATTTGCACTTTAAATGGACATTACCCTCAATTATTACTAGACCAGTGATATTTTAACTTTATATCCAAACTGAAAGTAAGTTGTTATCCCGTCGGTATTGCCATTGTTTCAGCTGTACATGTAAATTTTCACCCCGTTCTAACAGAATACTCCAAACAATATTTTAAACATTTTAGCTATTGGTGTTTGAAAGCGTTTTTAAAGGTACTGAGTGTACAGTAAAGCAATATATATACCCTTCGAATGTGTGTTCGGAGAACTTAAGAAGGACTGTTCCATTTCGAAATCCTGAGGCTAAGTGAAGCACTTTCGGCATAGAATGTGTTCTACATAACATAATACAAAAACAAAACAAATGACTCGTCCAAATAGTGTTTTATCATAGATTATCACTGAATTTTGATAAAAGACGAACGCCAGTCAAAAAATGTATATTTTTGTTCAAGCAAAACTCACGGCGTTAACATGAACGAGCAAATAATCTATAAAATCACTATAAAATAAAATGGCATGTACTTAACTTATATGCAGGTTGGTTTCTTTAATTCGTTACTCTTTCAGGAAAAAAGTCGAAATCGAAAACAGCGTGGTGGGCAAGTTTCGAGTAATGAAAGACAGTAAGATAATTTATACCATATTTCAAAGAGTTTTCTTTGTTTTTCGGTATTCAATAACTGCGATAACGGTAACTGGTGGGCGGAACCTAATATGAAGCTTATCGTGCAATAAGTATCTTGCGGTATATTGAAATTTAGTTGTAATTTATACGCACGCTACTTATTGCACGGTAAGCTTGCACATTCGGATCGCATCACGTGAACTTGCGACGGCGCTAAATTGGAAACGATACAGATGCCAAGCATGTCAGATATCACGTGACGTCTAGGAATCGGCATTGAGGAAACTTGCGATGTGGTTGGCGAATATCGTATAAAAACACCCTTAGCACCATTTGACCTCAATATGTTAGTTATTTAATCTCGCCTTGTGGGCTCGTTAATAACTAACATATATCGGTCAAAACTAATATGCTACAACTATTACTTACTTGATTTACCCGCTGTTTTAATCGTTTATAACGCCATTATTTGTTGGACGAATCAAACGTCTTGCCTAAACTGTCTAGATTTATTTCATGCATGGCATGTTTGTATGGAGTGGACATCATTCATTGTAACATGGCTTACATCACTGAAACATCAAGCCGCAGTCCATAGAATATAATTCAATACATCTTAAATTGGCATTAGTTCTAATGAACGTTAATAACGTTTAATCGACTGAGAACTGTTTTTTTTTGCGAAAGGCAATTTATAATGTGTTTGTTCGAAAGCGCTAGGTACGAACGGAATACACACTAATGTACACGCTGATTTACTCCAGAGGCATCACCAGCTATCGCATATAGAAATAATACGATAAAAAGTTAGAAAAACGTTATTATTTTACCGATTTCAATGCGTCTTTTTTTTGCATTTTTATTGGCAAAATGTCCATTAGAAACGATTTCTGCAAAGTTTTATTTGTATTACATATTTATGGACTGCTGCTTTAAATATCAATTTGATTATAATTATTAAACAGTCATTTCGTACTTTTGTAAACACCATGAAAGGTAACGTATCTGAAATTAGCTTGAAAATGATTTCCGATTATCTTGATGTAACAAAGTAGAGTTATTATTATAGTGAGTATGCAGACGATGAAATTGAAAGTATCAGACGACGCCCCGTGGAAATTCGCAGCCCAAGAAATAGTCAGCATGTTGAAGAACGTCCGCAGCGAAAACTCCGAAGGTAAATTCATTTTCTTTTAGTGTAGTTGATCCTTCTTCATATTCTTTGTGTTCTTTTTCTACTTTTTCTTCCTCTAATCAGTTCCAGTCGTCGGCAAATATATCAGCGTTGGACTGGAGATGATCTCTACGCGATGTTTTCTACGGTGGCATACAGTGATATAAGTATGTTATAATAATGTCTATAATAATAAGTTGTGGCCACCACTATCATAACTCTTGGCCACGAATTAGAAATAAACACACACATGTCCCTCTATGCCACCGTAGTTTTCAGTACGAGTTCACGTGTTTCTGGCAATGCTCTTTAATAGGCTAGTACAGTGTAAACGTCAAATTAAGTCCAGATAATTTAGAATCACCAGGCTGGTGAGACGGTGTCAATGACATTTGTTTGTTTTATATATTTTACACTTGTGTCGCAATCTCATTAAAAGCATTTTTATTCAAACAGCATCTGATGACTGGCTGCGCATAAGGGGTCCTCGTTCAGAAGAAATTGTTGCCTTCAAATGCTTCGCTTATAGATCTAGATCTACTTTATAAATAAACCACCTCAATGTTTGCACGAAATAAACTTATTTATTTAAAAGGCCTTTTGAAGGGCGAATGCTGTTAGATGTCTCTAGGTCCCAACAGCGAAGATTAAGAGCCAGCGGTTGGATTTGATTTTAACAAGATTCATCATATACAGTACCACGTGTTTATGGCAAATTTAAAACTAAGGGAGGTAACTCATTAGTGTGGCATTAGAGAAAGGGGAAGTAACCAATTCAGCTTTCAAAGCGTCACAATACACTTCTTGTTATAGATTTCTTTCACCACGTATTCTGGCAATGTTTTAGAGCTCACGGTGATCACGAAAAAGATGCAGGAGATGTTCGATCAGCTCGATAAACAGGCGTTCACTATCCGCAGGTATCATGCATAATCCCGTTTCCCTTTAAAGAGACAGATTGACAATTTCCAAAATGTGTGTAACAGATTCCAAAAATGCAATAAAACTGTAAAAAAAGAAGCGAAATAACACACCTGAGATATTTGAAATACGGTAACATGTCATTAAAAAGTAATCGTTGCAACAGGTGAAGAAACATATAGAAATTGTTAAAAATAGTTTTAAATATTAAGATCGAGAATAAAAGTTACAAATTGTACAAAGATATCACCATGATTTGCTAGGTATAGGCAAAATGTTAACAAATTATACAGGTATGGTCGCCATGTTGTGTACAACTTGCCGCGATTAGTTTTTTAAATGTCGATCTTAAAAAGATAGTGGCGTGTAACCTAAACATTCGGAAATTACGTCATTAAACACACTGACATATGGCGGGAAATATGTGACAAATAAAAATCGTCACGAAATTTTCAATGTTCGCGAGCATCCTACGCGCCTGGAAAATTACGATGTATACAACAATAACACAAATAAAAATAAAATACAAATGATTTACATATGAATAATACAAATAGTATCCAAAATGGATAATATGATTATCAAAACTACAAAGATGGTCAGCTATGTGAATTTATAAACTGGCTCCTTATTTTGAAACCTAATTACTGATCATGATGTCATTTATTATTTATTTTCAATTTAAAACTGGCTCGTTATTTTGGAACCTAAATACCGATCATGATGTCACTTATGATTTATTTTCAGTTTAACGGCAGAACTGAGGGAAAAGAAGGAAATTGTACAAAAGCTGACTGCAGAGAACAGTGACGTTTCACAGGATCTAACTGTCCTGCGCTTCCGCTACAGCAAATATGAGAAAGAGCTAAGCAATGCCCAGCAGGTTGTGCAATGTTTAGAAAAAATGTAGCGTTTTTTTTGTTAGCATCTATTCCAGTAAGTTCGTGGCCTCTTACATGTTCGTGGATGATGCTCTGATGTCATCTTCGAGACAATGAAGTAAAGTCTCGTGTCCTGATTCTTTTGGCCCTAAGATTTACCGACTTCTAACTGCAAATACATGCGTAAATTTTGAGTTTAAATGATAAATAACAACATTAGTTAAGTTAATTGCATTTATGACGCGCTGTTTTCAACTTTTTCATTCGTATAAATAGTTGGTAACATTGATTTGGTTTTTAACATTCCATTATGTTTCAATTTACATAATCCGAATATAGATTTTGAGCCGCATAAAAACAAGTTCATTTCTTGATATGTAAACATAAAATGAATGACGTGGTCTTGCCATATGATGTCATCTAATAATACCCATGAACTTGAAGGAATTTTTAGCAAGTCAAAGGCATTGTTAGGTCATAATTATTTTTTAATGAGATAACATATTTCTCATTACGTGTTCACTGTTTTGTTACAGGAAATAGTTAGTAAAGAAGCCATATGAATTTAAATGTGTTTATTAAATTGCGCCAGTTGCATATTATGCACGTGCGCGGACTCGAATGCATAACATCCACGAACTTACAGGTGTAGTGGCTATATAAAATGTAGGCTAACATTGTTAGGTCAAATAGTACTTCCAAAATAGCTCAGTATTTAACCAGTGACAAGTTATGCCACATGAAATACATATACTATATTTTAAAGAACTGGATCCTATTTAGAAAAATGAATGCAATTTGATTCATAAGACTCTGCTCAATTTTCTGGTAAAGCACGAAAACTTGGCTGAACTCAGTATTTTAATGTTATTGTTTCTGTCCATAAACATGTAAGTTGTATCATAAGTAACAACCTATAGATTCCAACTGTGTAAAAAATGCACCATTGAATTGGATTAGGAATGGACGCTGCCAAAGAATGGTGGAAAGTCACGGAGTTAAAGCTACACAATGTTTAATTGTATGTATATTTCAGATGATACAGCAGCTTCACGTGCAGTTACTCAAGGCGGACAATGCTGTGAAATCAGAAGTGAAGGGCCCAGAGCCAGCAGTACCTGGCAGCACCCTAACACAGTCAATATCGAAACTTCTTGCAAAGGTGCTGCATTATTAGTTTAAACATATTTATTTTAGCTTGATTGCATCGAAAGCCTTGGGCTTATAGAGACACTCTCGAGTCTTTTTCCTGGGAAGAACCAGTACTTGGTGTCTTTGGAAAGATCTTGACTATGCTTCCTGCTTGTTTTCAATTATTAACCATGAAAATATCTTCAATATTTAATAAAATACCATATATTACCAGTATATTTTTGCATATTGAAATGTTCTTGGAAATTACAAAAAAAATCCAGTTTCACATTCAAAATTTTTGTATCGAAATTTCTTGCAAAGATTATGCATGATTGACTACACATTCATTTTTGTATCATGTTCATAGGGCTAGGAATGGGGTTAGAGCTGGTGTGAAAGACATATGTTTTAGGCATAAAAAGAATAGTGTCATGTTGTAAGGGAATAAACACTGCTTGTGAATTCTGCATGATTTTAACACAGCAAGATAATATCCTATACATGCATTATACCTCTACCCAGGAGACAATCTAGAGAGTGTATCAGGCTTTCAACACCACCAAGTTATAATAGTAAAATAAACATAGTAAAAATAAATAGTTTTAACTTACTGAACTGGTACCAACTGCAGGAAAAACTGGGCGAAGATACATTCTGCTCGTATCAGAATATCGTTAGTAATTTTGATCAACAATATGGGATTTACTTTTTCTCTGTTATGTTCTGTAGATTGAGGAGCCAGATTTGCCACCAAGGAAGATGAGCAGTGACCCAGCATTGCTACGCACACAGATCCGAGATTACCAGGACGCTCTTGACTGCCTGAGAGAGGTATCAGTATTCTCAAAAACTTTCATTTCAGTGTGTATTACCCCCCATTTTAGCGATGAAACCCTTGATTTTAATGAAAATCCCTTAAAAAATTCAGATTGAAATCTTTCCCCAAAACCCTCATTTGGAGGTGTGATACCCCCAGTTTTAGCGATGAAACCCCTGACTAATGAAATACCCTTAAAATTTTCAGAATCAAAATTTCCAAAAAAAACTCATTTGGGGATGTAATACCTTCAGTTTAGCGATGAAACAATTCATTTTTATGAAAAACCCTTTGAAATTCAGATTTTACTAATCTTTATATGGAAGTGATTGATGCACAGGAGGTTTGGTAAACTCTCATTTATGAAAAGTAGTGGGAACACTGGGTATGTCAAGCTGAAGTGCTTGTAGTAACTTAGAGGAAGAGGTTTTGTATTGGCCCAGTTAGCTAAGTTGAGAGAGCACTCACTCTGTTAACCAGAAGTTCGAGTCCCCGACTGGCTGCTCAGGCAAAACTTTTTCGCTCTGTTAAACTGATAAATAATGGATTATATTACAAGGATGCCCACTTTCCTGTGACTGGTTTAATTTGCTTCGGGCTAATAAAATAAAATGTTAAAATTAAATCATTCTCAAATAAAAAGACACATGATAAACTTATAATACTTAAATGGCCATACTTTTCCTTTTGTCACAATAATATTGTTGTTTTAATCTCAAAAGCCAAAAAATTACATTAAAAACAAGAGTTTTCCTACCTGCCTTCTGCCCCACCTTTATAAGCATGGGTCGCTGGAGCGGCAAACAAACAATATTTTATTCATGGCCCTGCAATGTTGATTTTATCACATGCTATTCCTTGTTTCCCGTGTAATACAACCATTACAAACATTTCTATCTTACACATGGGTAAGATAACATTATAAGCGTTTTCATTGGCTACGTATTCTTTGACTGACCAGTCGCATGACGTTATTTTGGTGAAATGACGCCACATCAGTACACAACTTTGAGAATTTACAAACTTATTTTGGGAAAATTAGAAGGGTTTTATTTCGTTTAAAAGCATGTGATAAAAAAGATCTGACACTCGTCCAGGAAATTCGTCAGTAAGCTCGCCAAAGGCTTGCTTACTAACAAAATTCCTGAAATTTTAATAAATTATGGTATGAAATGACAACTCGTGTTAGACCCTTTATATCTAGGATGGTGCTTAGAAATATGAATTACTAGCGTTTTTTTCTATTTTACATGAATACCTGCAATATAGAAAAAAATCTCAGTGTGAAAATATGCTTCATTTTCAGGTATTTTCATAAATGTAAGTAGCCATTAAAAATTTTAGCAGCCATTTTGGTTACTGGTAGTACTAACATAGCTTATGGTTCATGTGAAAGTTAGTGTTGTTGTACATTGAGAATACTAGGTTAGTGTTGAATACACACAAGTTTATTTAGCGAGGCTTAGAAAACTTAAACCATGAGCGGCTTGGCAAGTGGTTCTGGTATTCGTGCCGAGCAAATAAACTTACCTGTACTCAAAACATCCTGGTGTTGTATTTATCCCATCATTTTCTGTCTTTATTGTGAAAATAAACGAAAGAAATTCGCTGAATAAGACGATAAACATCAAATGACGTCACGAAAATAACAAAATGACGTCCTTGTTAATGCGCATGTTTGCCGTATTCAACAAGGTGGAAATACAGCTAAGTTTATCCCATGGGGTGTTACTTTGTCAGTACAGGCGTGATAATGGGTTAAAAGTATTTTAGCAGTGTCATGGGAAAACCGGGCTTAATGCACGTGCATAAAGTGTCGTCCCGGACGACACTTTCCGTCTACAGTGGATTTATGTTTAGAAGACTTTCTTGAAACAGAAAATACCATAAAAGTAGAAAGTGTCATCCTGAATTAGCCTGTGCAGACTGCAAAGGCTGATTCGGGATGGCACTTTATGCATATGCATTAAAACCGGGTTTCCCACGACACACCTCATATGATTTTTTTTTTCCAGGAGTTCTCCAATCTGACAGAGGAGAAGGAAGAACTGCTGGTGGATCTAGCTGAAAAGGTACTGATGTTTGACTGAGTCTTGCACAATGTCTGTGATTTGTTTCCTACTGTAGACAGGGATATAAATTTACACTTTCCCAGCCTCCACTTCATGCTCGGTGATCTATTGGTATAAGGGACTGTCCTGCGTTTTCCGGCGTCCATCATGCGTCAACAGTTGGGCGCGTAGACGCGATAGAGACTTAAGCTTTCATTCAATCTTGACCAAACTTGCACAGTTTGTGTGTGGCCATAAAATCTCGACGAAGTTCGATAATGGGCCTGATTGGACCAGGAACACCAGAGTCATTGCCATTTTTCAGAGCAGGTCTCTGTCATTGCCCGTACTCAGGTGAGCAAATTGGGCCATCATAGCCCTCTCGTTTGTCGAGTTGTTTTACAGTTGAGCATCAGGATCGCACAAGTAATGAGCTCAGTTGGCAAACTGCATACCGTAAATACCCAGCCAAAAGTCAAGCAGGTTAAATACGTAATTTTGTATTACTGTGGAATCACTAATTTTTGCGGTGGTCTAATTTTCGTAATTTTCGTGCTCCCGCCATTGCGCGAATTTATGACCACCACGAATATTTACATATTTCGTAGACAGTAGCAAACCTTGGGAGCTTACACGTTCTTAAAATGTACGTAAATATACGCAGATAGGCCGATATGTCATAATGTGAATGTTTTAATTAACGTTTTTGAATGTTTTATTGCTCTACTGTGATAAATGAATGCATATTGTTTTCTTTTAAATTAAATTTGGAATGTTTTTGTACATTTAAGTACCGTCATTAACTCGGCTTCTTAACAGTTGTTAACATTCATAATGTGTTATATCCATATGTAAAATATTCCACTTGTATATAAATATACAATAGTATTCCTTGTAATTAATTGCAAATTGCCTGTAATCAATGCGAAATCGGGAACGCCTATCCGAATATTAGTGTTCACGTGACGGAAACATGAATTCCATTTTACAATTAAACTGCACATATATTTCATGTAAATCCTTTGTTCTGCTAGAAAAGCACGCGAAAATTATGCTGTCATATAAAACATCACGTCAGCCGCATGGAAAATCTGGGTGCATTGATGCTTTATAAAAACTTTGTAGCGCAGAGAACATTGCGATGTTTTCTTTTGTATAACAGATTCACACAAGAAAATAAAACAAAGGGGAATAATAAAAGATGCATAACAAATACAATCGTATTTCAATAACACAGTTGTGCAAAGGCACGATTTGAACACTCGTGCTAGAATTAGTGAAAGGATAATGGATATGATACTTATAGAAATATCATAATAGTACAGTAATCTCTGAAACAAGGTTTGGAAATGCACATCTTTGGAAGGAAGGTACTAGTGTATGGGTAAAATCCATTGACCGACCACATGTCTTGGGAAAAACAATTTCCTATAAACAGATTTTGTGCCCATGATGACAGTTTGTTTTCACAAGTTGACCTTTTGAGTAAACAATTTGCGCCCCCGATGTGGAGCCGAAAAGAGTACTTCAATCGGCATTTCATTAAAAACAAGGTGTCAGTTTGACGTAGCGTAAAATAAAGTATCTGTTCTTCAGAAATGGACCACTGTCGTCAATTAAGAGCCTTATCCGGTACTAACACACGTGTTGATTGCAATAAACTAACCGAATGACTCTTCATTAGGGATCTGCCCGGTTGGTCGTTTTACCGCATAAGTTAATTGACACATATTTTTTGTAAAACCCGATTCTCGATTTTTTCAAAATCGTACTTGCGCGAAAATGTCCACGATCGCAAATGCGTGAAATTTGTACCCCCGCGAATTCAAGTGATTCCACAGTACATAATATTATTTATACAGACTTTGGAATCCTGAACAATCTTATTACTGTGGAAACCAATGGCTGAATATATTTGTTTCATCCAACTTCAGTTGGTAAAATGAGCTTAAAATTAAGAGTTCTAATTAGGTTAAGTGGCTAAGGTCGCGGGCCCAATTGGCCCATATTCCTGTAAAGTTATTTTATATCCCTCGTAGATCAGTCTGATTCAAGAACATATTTCTAATTAAAAGGGCCCTTTTACCTTGCACATCAGGGGTCCAAAAAAGGTGTAATCACCTGTCCAAAATGCTCTTTTTCCAGAAGTTTACTATACAACCTGCATTTGTTGTTCCTCTTTACTAAATGTGTTGCAATAATCTTCTCCAAAAGCTAGGGCGTGGGCCCAATCCCTAGCCTATGAAAAAAGCCCTGATTTACTCAACAGTAGAAGCCCAGCATTCAAGAGGTTTTATCTCCTTTGTGATGCTACTTGTACAATAACAAGATTTGTTTTATATATCTCCACTATACAAGTCAAACAAATACGGCTAATAAAAACCAATAATCTTTAATGACTGAAGCATGAAACGTGGCATGAAATTGTTACATCAATTTTGTTCTAGCTCCTGTCCTTATTAGCATTTATAAATGTAGCATATTGCACAACCGAGAATATTAGCTGTGTTGTTGTTATCATAATTGTTGTAGGTTTTCAGTCTTCAACATAACCCACTTGCGCGATGCCCAGAACAAGTAATGTCTGTTTCGGGCAGTGATTTTGGGGGTTTACTTTCCTGTAAAAGCTTCTTATTTTAATTTCGGCACTTGAAGTATGCATGGTAAATTGCTTGGTTTGGGCAAGTGATTTGAAAAGTTAAGTCGAAGGCTGGGTTTTTATGCCGATTGTTATTTTCTCGTTCACAGAAAGTCTACATCGAGAGCATTGAGGCTGAAAACGACAAACTGGTGAAGGATTTACACAAGCTACGGAATGAGCGGCAAAAAGCCATGTAAGTATTCAATGCTTCCCATCATTCCCAATCTAATTAGAGTGAACACCTACATTTCCAGATCTAGTGTTACAAAATCCCAAATACGCAGGAAATGGGAATTAAGGTTGTTAATCATGATATGAATTGTATATTTATGTGGAAAAAAATAAAAATACTACTAAATTACTAAGTTAAATAATTAATGAAATTTTGTTAATCTTTTTATGCCCCCGAAGGGAATTTTGTGGGCATATAGTAATATAATCGTCTGTCTGTCTGTCTGTCCGTTCGTCACGCTTCTTGTGCGGAGCTTAACTCCATTAATATTGAAGGGATTCAAATGAAACTTTATATAATGATAGAGGACAATGAGAGGAAGTGCAGAGTACAAGAAAACAACTCTTTCTTCAATATTTACAGAGTTATTGCCCTTTGTTTAATTTTCTTGTGCGGAGCATATCTCCATTATTTTGAAGGGATTCAAATGAAACTTCATAATGATAGAGGACGATGAGAGGAAGTGCAGAGCACAAGGACCACAACTCTTTCTTCAATATTTACAGAGTTATTGCCCTTTGTTTTTCTTCCTTATGTGAAGCATTAATTTTCTTGTGCGGAGCACAACTCCTTTAGTATTGAAGGGATTTAAATGAAACTTCATATAATGATAGAGGACAATGAGAGGAAGTGCAGAGCACGAGGACCGTAACTCTTTCTTAAATATTTACGGAGTTATTGCCCGTAATTTAATTTTCTTGTGTGTAGCATTACTCCATTAGTATTGAAGGGATATAATGATAGAGGACAATGAGATCAAGTGCAGACCACATGGACCACAAATCTTTCTCCAATATTAACAGAGCAATTACCCTTTGTTTTATTTTCTTGTTCAAAGCACAACTTCATAAGTATTGAAGGGATTCAAATGAAACTTCACATAATTATAGAGGACAATGATATGAAGTGCAGAGCACAAGGACTTTAACTCTTTCTTCAATGTGTATGGAGTTATTCCCCTTTGTTTTATTTTCTTGTGTGAATCTTTAATTTTTTGTGGGGAGCATACTACCATTACTGAAACTTCATAGAATGGTAGTGGACAATGAGAGGAACTGCAGAGTACATGGACCATAACTATTTTTTTCAATATTATGGAGTTATTGCTCTTTGTTTAATTTTCTTGTGCAGAGCACAACTCCATTAGTATTGAAGGGATTCAAATGAAACTTCATATAATATAGAGGACAAGGAGAGGAAGTGCATAGTACAAGGACCATAACTCTCTATTGAGTTATTACCCTTTGTTTATTTTTTGTGCAGAGCATAACTCCATTAGTATTGAAGGGATTTTATATAAAACCACATATATTGATAGAGGAAGTTGATAGGAAGTGCAGAGTACAGGACCATAACTCATTCTTCAATATTTATGGAGTTATTGCCCTTTGTTTTTGTGTGCAGATAATTACTATTTTGTTATTGAAGGAATTTAAATAACACCACATATATTGGTAGAGGACATTGAGTGGAAGAGCAGAGTACAAGGACCATAACTCTGTCTTCAATATTTATGAAGTTAAAGCCCTTCGTTAATTTTCTAGTGCAGTGCATAACTCCATTAGTATTGAAGTGATTTATAATAAAACCACATATATTGATACAGGATGTTGAGAAGAAGTGCATGTAACTGACATTGTGCTAACTTACTCTGAACAGCATATGCTTCTGGGGCATCACATCCTGTGACAAGTCATGTTTTTTACAATTTATATCAAAATTTCAAGCATGAAAATTCCCAATTCAATGGGTACCCACTACCCAATTCTCAAAAGTGTGAAAAAAATTCCTGCCAATATTACAAGACTATTCGTCAGGTGCTGTAAAGTACCCATGTGTACCATCTTGGAAGGTGAGTGTATTGTCACACCATTTCTGTTTAAAGTCACAGCCGTGTGATGGATATGGTGTCTGCCTAGCGCTTGGGAGATAGGGAGTTCGATCCCTACTGGGAAGCATTTGAATGATATTTCTAAAAAAACAACACCAAATACTGGTTCTACCCAAGAAACAGACTCAAAAGGGTCTCATTCAGCCTCTGGCCCCAATTTCTCAAAAAAAAATCGAAAGGATTAGCTCAAGTTCTCTATTTTCGTATGGAAATAAAATGTGCGTAAATATAAATGTTTTCAAGACTTACTGCATACTGTACGAAAAGTGTATGTCAGATAATCACAATAAATAATATATTGTGTTGTAAAATAAATTCAAACTAGTATTTCTAATAGTAAAATAAGTGAAATAAGAGACTTTAGCCAGTAAAACTTAAGGAAAAATCGAGAAAATTAAGCCTGGCTTTTAATGCAATCAAGCTTAAATGAAAAGTTTGAAACTATATATGTGGCGCATGGTGGGAAAACCGGTTTTAATGCATGTGCGTAAAGTGTCGTCCCGGATTAGCCTGTGCAGTCCGCACAGGCTAATCCAGGACGGCACTTTCCGCTTTTATGGTATTTTCTGTTTCAATGAAGTGTCTTCTAACCATAAATCCACTTTAGGCGGAAAGTGTCGTCCCGGATTAGCCTATGCAGATTTGCACAGGCTAATCCGGGATGACACTTTACGCACATGCATTAAGTCCGGTTTTCCCACAACGCGCCACATATATATATTTCAGGTCAAAGCCGCAGGCTGTTATCCCGCACGAAAAGCACATCTGTGAGCGATGCAGAGAACAGGAAATCTCATATGAGAGCCCAGCTTCCTCGGATCTAAATGAGGTAGGCAACGGCTTTTTAATCGCAAAATATAGTTGGAAATTGTGCGAAAACAAATGTGGCTTATACACAAGAACTTAAAGGTGAAAGAATGTCATGTTTTTCTTTCTGTATGTCTCATGATGAATGATTAGCAACATGACGATACATAAATAACATAACCCAAGAAGTTTTATATCAACCAAACATTAGTAGCACATGCATTCTTTTTTTAGCTCACCTGAGAACAACATGCTCATGGTGAGCTTTTGTGATCGCCTTTTGTTCGTCCTCCGACGTAATAATTTTGCCTTGTAAACACTCTATATACCTCATTCATTGCCCAATCTTCATGAAACTTGCCCAGAACATTTGTTCCAATGATATCTCAGATGAGTTCGAAACTGGATCATGTGGTTTCAAAAACTAGGTCACAGTCAAATTGAAAAAAAAGCTTGTGAACACTCTAGAGGCCACATTTTTTGCCCAATCAACATGAAACAGGTGAGCGACCTAGGGCCTTAAGACCCTCTTGTTATAAATAAGGAGAGTGGTTGAATGGGGCATAATAAAACTTATTTACACAAGAGGAATCAGTCCAAATAAAGTCGGTAATTGGACTAGTTGTCCTTCAAATACACCTGTTCCGAGCAAGAAATACCTGGTCTCGGACAGACAGACCCCTGTTAAGACCAAACCCTGAAATCTTAGCTTTCATTTGTGCCTACCTAATAAATAACAAGCGATACGCCTTGAGTGCTTGCTATTTCGATACAGTGGTGTTTCAATATTCACTGCTTTGTAGTCTGTATGGTCAAAAAGTAGTTCTTCCTATTCACGCCCAAGTAGGCCCGTGAACTGTGCGAAATATTTTGGAGTAGTTACTGCACATCACTGGGCATCAGCATAGTTTTAAAGGGTCTATGTCAACGAATAATTGGTTTCCTATTGCACTATAAATGATATTAGATGATAGAAATGGGCTATACTAAAATATACGTTAAATAAAGAATAGATAACAGTGTTTTTTTTAGTTGGGGCCGAAATTCGGCCCCATTCCCCTGCTTAAAATGTATGTATTTTTCCCCTATATCTACCTTAAAATTCCCCTCACAATGTAAGTTTGATTTTGAAAAAAAAAAAAACCAAAATCTGACAAAAATGGACTAAGATACAGGAATTTTCATCAACACTCCCAGCATTTTTTTAATCAAAAACAAAAGTGCATAATCTAAGTTACTAGATCATTTGTAGCAAAACAATTGATTAATGTTTTATAACAAAGTAGAATATAAACACGAAATAATGAATTTCTAAAAAAAAATCCCCTTTTGCCGTAAATTTCCACATCTGAAGGGCCCCACAACCTTTATCTACGGTAAAAAAAACACGAGATAATTTATAATAAATAATAAATTAATAAGATATTTGATAAATAAAATCAGCCAAAAATGTTTGTAAAAATTAAAGCCCCAAACGGTTTCGAACTTATGGCTTAGGAGCCAAAAGAAGAAATGACAATAGACAGTGCTTTAACCAACTGCGTTATTTTGCTTTGCACGGTGATATGTGTAAACAATGGTTATACAAAATACTGACAATTCTGACGTCGAAATGTAAACCTGAAAATGGCAAACAAACACATCCAATATTATAAATTGATTTTTATCTCAAAATGCATAAACTTTTGTATGCCCCCCGAAAGGTACTTTGGGGGCATATAGTAATCGCATCTTCCGTCTGTCTGTCCGTCTGTCCGTCACGCTTCTTGTGTGGAGCATAACTCCAGTAGTATTGAAGGGATTCAAATGAAACTTCATATAATGATAGGGGACAATGAGAGGAAGTGTATATCACAAAGACCATAACTGTTTTTTTCAATATTTATGGAGTTATTGCCCTTTGTTTAATTTTCTTGTGCGGAGCATAACTCCATTAGTATTGAAGGGATTCAAATGAAACTTCATATAATGATAGAGGACAATGAGAGGAAGTGCAGAGCACAAACACAATAACTCTTTCTTCAATATTTATGGAGTTATTGCCCTTCAGTTAATTTTCTTGTGCAGTGCATAACTGCATTAGTATTGAAGTGATTTAAAATAAAACAATATATTTTGATAGAGGATGTTGAGAGTAAGTGCAGAGTACAAGGACCTTAACTCTTTTGTAGCAAGCATAATTTTTGCCAATATGTAACTGACATTATGTTACCTTCCTCTGACCAGCATATGCTTCAGGGGCATATGTCACATCCTGTGACAAGCCTTGTTCCATTATATATATACCTTATTTTAACCGTTATTACATGCCGTTATTATGCCCCCCTTCGAAGAAGTGGGGGTATATTGCTTTGCACCTGTCTGTCGGTCGGTAGGTCGGATGGTCGGTCTGTCTGTAGACCATTTCGTTTCCGCACGATATCTGGAGAACGCTTTGACCTACGACATTTAAGTTGGTATGCTGGTTACTTGGCAGGAAAGGAAGACGCCTATTCATTTTGAGGTCAACAGGTCAAAGGTCACCATTGCTAAAAATAGAAAAACGGTTTCTGCTCAATAACTTGAGAACGCATCAAGATATTTTAATGAAAACTTTATACATAGATACCTTATATCGAGACCTTACTTGGGATTGCATATGGGGTGGGTGGGGTCAAGGTCAAGGTCATTGTTACAAAAAATATAAAAAAAGTTTCCGCTCATTAAAACTTAAGAAAGCATTGAGATATTTTAATGAAACTTCATACATAGATACCTTATATTGAGACCTCGCATAGGATTGCATATGGGATGGGTGGGGTCAAGGTCACAGATACTAAAAATAGAAAAACGGTTTCCGCTCAATAACTTGAGAATGCATTAAGATATTTTAATGAAACTTCATACATAGATACCTTATATTGAGGCCACTCTTGCCATTGCATATGGGGTGGGTGGGGTCAAGGTCATCATTACTAGAAATAGAAAAACAGTTTCCGCTCAATAACTTGAGACCTTATATTGAGACCTTATATTGAGACCTCGCTTAGGATTGCATATGGGGTGGGTGGGGTCAAGGTCACAGATACTAGAAATAGAAAAACAGTTTCCGCTCAATAACTTGAGAACGCATCAAGATATTTTAAGGAAACTTCATACATATATACCTTATATCGAGACCTCGCTTGGGCTTGCATATGGGGTGGGTGGGGTTAAGGTCACTGTTACCAAAAAATAGAAAAACGGTTTCCGCTCAATAACTTAAGAATCCATAAAGATATTTTAATGGAACTTCATATGTAGATGCCATATATCGAGACCTCGCTTGGGATTGCATATGGGGTGGGTGATGGCAAGATCAAGGTCACCATAACTAAAAATAGAAAAACGGTTTCCGCTCAATAACTTAAGAATCCATAAAGATATTTTAATGAAACTTCATACGTAGATGCCATATATCGAGACCTCGCTTGGGATTGCATATGGGGTGGGTGATGGCAAGATCAAGGTCACCATAACTAAAAATAGAAAAACGGTTTCTGCTGAATAACTTGAGAACGCATGGATATATTTTAATGAAACTTCATTGATATATACCTTATATCGAAGCCTTGCTTGAGATTGCATATGGGGTGGGTGTGGTCAAGGTGACAGTTACTAAAAATAGAAAAAATGGTTTGCGCTTAATAACTTGAGAACGCATCGAGCAATTTTCATGAAACTTCATACATAGATATCTTATATTGAGACCTCTCTTGGGATTGCATGTGGTGGGTGGGGTCAAGGTCAGGGTTACTAAAAATAGAAAAACGGTTTTCGCTCAATAACTTGAGAAGCATTGAGATATTTTTTATGAATCTTCATACATAGATACCTTATATTGAGACCTCGCTTAGGATTGCATATGGGGTGGGTGGGGTCAAGGTCACCGATACTAAAAATAGAAAAACGGTTTCCGCTCAATAACTTGAGAACGCATCAAGATATTTTAATGAAACTTCATACATAGATACCTTATATTGAGACCTCTCTTGCTATTGCTTATGGGGTGGGTGGGGTCAAGGTCACCATTACTAGAAATAGAAAAAAGGTTTCCGCTGAATAATTTGAGAACACATAGAGATATTTTATTGAAACTTCATACATAGATACCATATATCGAGACCTCGCTTGGGATTGCATATTAAACAAATTTCTTAACAATCGCACATATTCACAACTTGGCTGCAAGTCGGGGGGCATACATGTTTTACAAACATCTCTTATTAATATCTTAATTTCAGATTTTTTTATGAAATTACCTTCTTGAGGCCCTTGTCTTTGACTTAGTCCCTTAAAGCCTGCACTGAGTGACTTTGCATAACTTTGTGGTAGGTGTCAGCTACCAGTAATTGCGCGAATCTGAAATTCCGACTGAGACTCCGTGATGGCGAGTAAAATATTGGTTTCACTGCAGCTGCACTGTAAGGCCAAAAAGAAAGTTGAATTATTCTATAAAATTCTATAAAAACTATTTGTATTTCTGCAGGAGATGATTGCTGCTTTGGAGAAGGAGGTAGAGAAGTGGAAAACCCGGTGTGAGAACCTGAAGAGAACCCTGGCGGACACGGAAATGAAGCTCATGGAAGCCTTCCGAGAGATTTCTGACCTCCGAATGGTTGGAGACTCTCCTCACCTCTCCTCGCCTGCTGTAGTGAAAGAGGTAACATAGAGTTGGTACCGTACAACTGGTTATTTTTCTACTGTCATAAAATTTTCACTATACGGGTTCGTGCGGATCTGGAAAAGTCGTGGAAAATTGGCGATGTCTGGAAAAATCATGGAATCTTGATAATTTGGATTTTATCATGGAAATAAAAAAAAATGTCATAGAAAGTTGAAAAGTATCCGTGAATATGCCTGTAAAGGAATACAAATGATCAAATCCATTAAAATATAACAAAATCAAAATCAAGAGCATAATGATGGACATACATGTAATGCAGCGCTACAAGCAATTGTATTCTATTGTACAGGGGCGAATAATCGAAAATTCATGGAATTTTGGTTTCAACAGTTTGTATGAACCCTGACTATATTTGTGGTCAATTTGCATGCGCAAATATTAAAATTTGGGACATTCTTTGATGCAAGCTGTCATATGTTATCACTGAAAGAGTTCTCAGCCAAGGGCTTGATTGGTTTCACACTATAATCTATTATAATCAAATGAGTTGAATTTGCAAGACTTGATGATGAAGGCTGCTTTATAGTATCACACTTAGGAGATTAATTAGTGGATGCATAATTATGGAGTACACTGGTAATTCCTTTTACGAACTCTTGGATTATTTGGATAGCCTTTTAAAAACATGGACTTAACCCTTAATGTATGTAGAATTGCTTTTTCACAAATTTTTAATATGTTTATCAACATATCCCAATTGTGAATCAGAATTAATGATATAAAGACATTCTGATTAATTTGCACAAGAATTGTGAAAACTGATAATGCCAAAATGCATTTTCATAAGTTTTGCGAACTTTTGACAACCTGAAAATTATCAAATATACAGTATTATCTCCAATGTTTCAAGTCTGGCTTGATGTTTATCTCTAATATCATAATATATGAGATAAACAAGTGATGGCCTCTGACCTTGATTTCAAATCAAATATATTTGTGTATGGTTTCGGATCTTGATTTAAACTAGAATATGTTTGTGAAAACAACAGACCGCAATTTTTTTTTCAGAAGGCAAGGACAACAGCTCCGGAAGTCAAACCAACAAAACCTGTGAAGATGGAAGTCGCTGAAGAATCACCTAGTCCACAGTCAGTACCCCAGGAGTCTATAGAACCCGAAGAAACAACAAAGCTAAAGCAACAAGTGAAACCCAAGCCCAAGAAAGAAGTGAAGGCAAGATACTTGGAACAGGTATACTTTTAGTCCGCGCCTTCTTTTTATCATTTCTGAGATTGAAAATAGTCCCCATTTCCCTTTTATTCTGCACTTTTTTCACACCACTGAAAATGCTTTAATAATAATGTAGTTTAAAGTTTAGTATTAAAAGAAAAGAGCCACCAAATTAAAAGCTACTACCATATCATAGTAGTATTATAAAAATAAGACTTGGTTGTATTTTTGTTTCAGAAACCCCCGATTGAGAAGCTACCCCCGCTCCAGATGCCCCAGGAGGCCAGCCTGCTTGAGGATGCGGTGAAACACGAACTGACGGCCAAGCAGTCTCGAGAGTTGAGACTCTTTCAGGCCGGGGACATGCAGGGCAAGGTAAGAACTACTGAAACATGTTATTTATATTACGTTTTAGCATGACTGTCAGGATCGGGTGTTGCGGACTTTCGTTATATTTTGTATGACGTCATATTTTATAACTGTTTTTGAAAATACTGAACAGGTGTCAGTGACTGTCATTCTTTTAATGTCTTATAGGACATATGTAAATGCCAGGGGATATTTATTTTAGATTGTGAAGTAAGAGCAACAGATAAGGCACATATTTTTATAAATACCTAACTTCAAAACACCATGTACTCAATTAATTATTTAAATTTGGTGAAGGACAAAACTGAATTCATATACAGAGTTAGTGTGGTTATAAATCAAATAGTGATCAGTTAGAAAACATACCAGTTACTCAACACAATTTTAGCATAAAACCATACCAATAATTTGATTTTTATCCTATTACTACAACCAAATCGATCGAATAACAACCCATCGTATAAACATTAGCTGTATCCGATCGCTATTTTTATTTTTGGCACATGGTTATTTGATCGTTATTTTTAGAACGCTATGTATTTCAATGTGACCTCATGCCAAATGATTCATTTTGTAGTAAACAAAAACCCAGTGTTAAATCTGGGAAACCAAAGTAATTGTTTCATTTTTGACATAGTTTTATGCCGTTTTCATCATTTATGAGCATAACATAATAGGTTAAATAGAATATTAAGTGTTTGTTGGATAAAGACGAAGTTTATCGTGCTCGGCACGAAATATTTGAGCTCTCTGCAAGCCTGACGATCATCTGTTTCTAAGCCTCGCATGATAAACTTCATCTTTATCGAACACTCACATAATATTCTGTATATATCTGCTCTTTGCAGTTAAACAACCTCATTGTGGAGATAATGGAGTTTGTGACGGAGGTGGGAAGGCAGCTGCATAGTGCGAAGGAAGATGAGGTATATCGGTATATCGGTTGTTTTGGGCCCATATTTATAAAGATTCTTAAAGGCCTAGTTTAAGGAATGTCTGGCCACTTCATGTGGTATTCCACACTGTGTATTGGTCCACCATAAAATCTCTTATCATTATCTGCAATCGTTTCTCTCAGCTGACTGAGCAATGGCTAAGTGCACAGTTTCCTCTGCAGCGGTGTATTGATGTCAACTGATAAGGGTCGCCACACTGTGTCCACAGTAGGGTGCCAATATACAGGGGTATAATACCCCATATTTGGGGGGGGGGGGTCAAATAAAGAAGGATTAAACTTGGCCTTTAAGCCATTTTTAACTTAAAGGCCTAGTTTAACCCTTCATTATTTGACCCCCCATTCTTAACTTGTGGTGGATCCATGGTCTAGTGGTAACGCACAGTGTATTGCTTTATATTAATACGTTTTCCCAAAGGAGCTTTGTGAATAAGTGCCCAGTGCTGGTATTCATAAAGCTCCTAAGGAAAATCTTAATTTAAGTTGTACTTATGTGAACATTTTCTAAACAAATTTTGTATGTGAAATCCAATGATTTTTGTTAACAAAGGGGTAAGTTTGAAACATGCAAGCAATATTTACTAGTTTAAAACATTCTAGTGTAAAATGATGTATACATGAACCAGTCACACACTTAAGTCCAATGATTTTTGTTAACAAAGGGGTAAGTTTGAAACATGCAAGCAATATTTACTAGTTTCAAACATTCTAGTGTAAAATGATGTATACATGAACCAGTCACACACTTAAGTCCAATTATTTTTGTTAACAAAGGGGTAAGTTTGAAACATCCAAGCAATATTTACTAGTTTAAAACATTCTAGTGTAAAATGATGTATACATGAACCAGTCACACACTTAAGGAATTTTATGAATTTAAGAAATTCACTTAAGTTTTCCCTAAGGAGCTGTGTCAATAAGGGCCCAGAGCAAGCTTTCTGTTTTGATGGAGGCCGTACACAGCCCTCAAACGTGGGAATTTCCATGTATTTTCTTCTAACTGGGTTGGAGATTATGAGAGATGGGGATTAAATTACATAATAAAGTTATATATTTAATGGAGTGAATTATTTTCAACATAAATGTGCAATATCATATGGGTTTTTTATGCCCCCACAAAGTGGGAGGCGTTAAGCATTGCACATGTCCGTCGGTACGTCCGTTTGTACCTATGTCTGTACGTCTCGAAATTTTATGGACTCAACTCCTCTTGAACGGCTGGGCGGATTGGGCTTTAACTTTCACAGCTGAACAACCTTAATGTGTAGATGTTCGTAAAGGAAGGAATTTTGGCTGCCACCATTTTTGGCAGAATTATTGACTTCGACATTTTTTCCACTATATATATACTTCATGAACTTTTGTGGACTTAACTCCTCTTTAACGGCTGGGCGGATTTCGCTCAAACTTTCACAGCTGAACAACCTAAATGTGTAGGTGATTGTAAAGGAAGGAATTTTGGCTGCGACAAATATTGGCAGAATTATGGTCCTTGGACATTTTTTATCCACTTTAGAATTCATATGACAATACATTTTTGACGGCAAAAAGTGGTGTTGGCAAAACGCCCTGTGTCTGAGTCTAAACATGCGTCTTGGGGGGATCCATGTCTGTGACACATCTAGTTATACCCTCACAAACAAAGTTTAGGGGGGAGGTATATAGGAGTGAGCTTGTCGGTCCGTCGGTCTGTTGGTTTCCGGATGATAACTCAAGAAAGGTTTGACATATTCAAATAATTTTTGGTACACATGTGTAACATCATACAATACAGGTCAAGTTCGATGTTGGTTACAAACCACTAAATTTTGACAGAAATATGGCCCCTTTTCGACTTAAAATTCCCAAAAAACATGGTTTCCAGATAATAACTCAAGAAAGGCTTGACATATTCAAGTAAGTTTTGGTACACATGTGTAGCATCATAGAATAGAGGTCAAGTTCAATGTTGGTTACAAACCACTAAATTTTGACAGGGTTATGGCCCTTTTTCGACTTAAAATTCCCTAAAAACATGATTTTCGGTTGATAACTCAAGAATGGCTTGACATATTCAAATAATTCTTGGTATACATGTGTAACATCATACAATACGGGTCAAGTTCGACTTTGGTTACAAACCACTAAATTTTGACAGAGTTATGGCCCTTTATTTGACTTAAATTCCTTAAAAACATGGTTTCCTGACGTTAACTTAACAATGGCTTGACATATTTAAATAATTATTGGTACACATGTGTAACATCATAAAATACAGGTCAAGTTCGACTTTGGTTACAAACCACTAAATTTTGACACAGTTATGGCCCCCCCTTTTTGACTTAAATTCCCGAAAAACATGGACAATAACTCATGAAAGGCTTCACATATTTAACTTATTTTTTGGTTCATAGGTGTAACATCATAAAATACAGATCAAGTTTAACTTTGGTTACAAACCACTAAATGTTGACAGAGTTATGGTTCCTATTGAAATAAAATTTTTCCAAATACACTGTTGACCATTCACAAATTAAAGCATTCTCTCTGTCCATTTCTTTTGAATGAATGCCATAGTTTTGTGACAAGGCCATATTGTGGGGGTATATCCGTCACTCATGCGACAATTCTAGTTTAACATCGAGCATGCTGCCTATGCAATGAGTGCAGTAATGCAGGACACTGCCCAAATGAAGTTACGATGTCATCCCTGAAACTGGATTAATTTTGATGGTCAAAAGGACAAGCAGTGATCATTATAAAATACCAATTTCTCCCTTATTAGTGAATGGATTTTAACAAATATTTTTTTCTGTAGATTTTATACAAATGATTTTTATAATGATCGACACAATTGAGGTTTAGAACAAATATTTATTTCTGAATTTCATTTCAACATATCTATTTTGTAGAAATACCAGTTATTTTTAGGAACAACTGAATAAATAATATTTATTATGCCACTAGTGCACAATTACGTTGAAAGATGCTGACCCAATATTTTGAAGCGTTATCATACCACTGACCGATAACACAAACTAACCCCGCCTACGTTCCGTAATATCATGTCCCTGACTGATAACATGTTTTAGCTCCGCCCACATTAACGAATATCATGCTACTGTGTCGCGTGCAAGGATTGTTTAGTCCCGCCCACTTCTCTGAACTACTTTGTGTAGGCGTGGAATGTCACTTACTTCGTTAAAATGTAAACAAAGAATAGATCTATACAATTACAACATTTTAATTCAGAAAAATAAGATTTACTGGAACAAAACATTTAAACATTATTCAATTAGCAATAAATAAGTTATTATGTCAAATAAGCATTATGCAAAATCATGCAATGCACAGCATAGAAAACCTGTCAATAAAATCTTAGAAAGCTGACATTTTTAAAAGCTGAAAAAAATACAATCAGATATCACAAACATTGAAATTTATTAAAGAATTGGATAAAATGTGCCTCTTTATTTTATCTATTCAGAAAAAAATGGCTAAGGATATGAAACCAAATCACACAGACCATAATTGTATCAACAAGTGAAAAGGAACTGCAAAGTCCCTACTTTTAATCATAAGAAATCAAACAAAATACTAGAATCTAGCCAGGTAACAACAACCATTTTATTTGACATGAAGTGTACACAAATAAAAAATAAAATGAAATAAAAAAAAGTAAAAAAACGACATGCTGTATGAGAAATTATGGTCAATTTAACAAAAATGAACTCTTACTTTTAATTATAAATTCAAATAAACACTAGACATTTTAATTTGATTCACAACAAATCAATTTACTTCTAAAGCCAGTAAAGAAAATTTAAAAGTTAAAGAAAAACATGGCTTTAAAAATTATAAACAATAGGTTTAGTTAAAATAAAATGCAGAAAAGTCAATGTGTTTTAACTTAATATTTTAGTCCAACATGAAATAGGGAAATAAATGAGGAAAAGAAAATAAGGGAAATGATGCACAACCATGGAAGAACATGAAATTGAAAAAAAGTTTATTAATTAATTTACTGAAATAACAACTAGTTAAATGCAGTTTGGAACTTATAAACAAGATAACCTGCCTATTGATACACTAACACATATTCACTAGCTAAATTCTGTACAGTAGTGTCTAGAAATTGTCACATCAAAAATTGTTACTCTCAGTCAGTTGTAACAACTTTCACACCTGTGTCAACTTTTTGTTTTCACTGCTGTGAACCTGAAAATATGTAAGAAATTCTGTCACCTTTTGAACATAACTCACAAATGACATGAACAAAACAGCATATGTGAATAAATGACTTAATTAATTCTATAAATATTTACATAGCTCTATACTCAGTAGGCTCCTATGGCTCTAAAATATTTATGGCATACTGTAAGGCAAATAATAAGGCAAAGGGTTATAATTTGACTTGTATTTGTGCACTCAAGATGGTATTACCAGGACACTCACCAATTGCTGACTCCACCAGGAAGCATGTGATACAGAAGCTCTGTGATACCCATTGCTGCCCCACCAACACGTGATACAGAAGCTCTGTGATACCCATTGCTGTCCCACCAACACGTGATACAGAAGCTCTGTGATACCCATTGCTGTCCCACCAACACGTGATACAGAAGCTCTGTGATACCCATTGCTGTCCCACCAACACGTGATACAGAAGCTCTGTGATACCCATTGCTGTCCCACCAACACGTGATACAGAAGCTCTGTGATACCCATTGCTGTCCCACCAACACGTGATACAGAAGCTCTGTGATACCCATTGCTGCCCCACCAACATGTGATACCGAAGCTCTGTGATACCCATTGCTGTCCCACCAATATTATGCAGCTTACATCACAAACACGGCAGGCTGCATCTTCGAATCCTGAGTGCAGTTGCTTTCCCCACCCAGTTTTACATCGCGTGTGGCGAATAGTTTTTCAGAGCTATCGTCAACATCTCAACATTATGCACTGATAGAAACGTTGAATAACGATTCACTTGATAATAAATCCACGGGTTGTTTTACTCTTAAATTTGTTTCATTGTTGAATATTCCTTCACATTACACACATACTGCAAACAGTTGAGAAGTACCTAATCGTTATGTCGACTGCAGTCTTCTTCTTGTGTGTGTTAATAGATAAAATGACGTAAATGTATTTATATCATGTTCAATGTTCCAATAAGTAGCAATTTCTCGCTTCATTTTTTTTTTATTGGTTAAATGTGTTTGAAAATGTTAAATTGTTGATGACTAACTATGCATCAACGCAAGTAGATGCCATCAGGCTGTCTCATTTGCATATTGTGTTGTACTGTAAATTGCGAAATGTTTGCGATTTAATTAATTTATTTTATTTTACTAATTATAAAAACAATGTTTGCAAAACGTGGCATAATAAATAGAATATATGGTAGGTAAGCCTCGCCTTTTTCCTACGCCATATCAGACTCGTCTGATATCACATGATATCAAAAGTCACCAACCATATATTCTCTATATATCTAATAAAGAAATAGATATAATATTTTATGAACACATACAATTTTTTATGTCATTGTTCACGTAAATTGTTTAGTGCAAGTTAACCTTAGCTCAGTAGTCAATATCCAATCGTATACAAGTATTTTATCACCACCCATTATTTCATTTATGGAAAAACTTGTTTTTTCATTGTATATTACAAATTGTTATGTATATACAATGTATTGGTTATTTTATGGCATTTCAAATAAATGCCCTTTTTCGATCCTAACCGACGTGTTGTTTTTCTTTCAATGCCATACGAGTTCGACCGCTCCTTAGACTGCCCGGGGACAATACATAAAAATACAAATATTATGACATATCATGAAAAAAAATATAAAAATCAATCAATCAAACACAGAATTAATCGGAAAACTGTATCATGTAAAACTGAGCATGTAAAACAGGGCTATGTTTACAATTGTCCTGGTAACTACACGTATATAAATAAGATAATTTCAATACATGTACATGATTGTTAGTGTTCAAAACATACAACTATAGTCAATTTCAATTATAAATGAAATTTGAAAATCTATAATATCAGTAAACATCAAGACAATATTCAATGAACTCCTGTCGAACTTCTTCAGCCAGTTTTCAATAGGGGTGTTGGTAATCTGTTCGCGGTAATTGCTCGTGGTTTGTTCCAGGGTCATCTTCAGAATCAGAATTCTTTGTAGCTTATGCATCTGGTTTGACATCATCAGGAAACTCTGAAAGGAAATTCCAGAAAACAAAAACAAACATCTCAACCCACATTTAAAACAAACATCTCAACCCACATTTACCATGACATATATCTGCGTCTACCAAACAAGGATTTTCATATACAACACAATTTTTAACATCATAAAATATCCAAAATAAAAAATAATGCATCGTTATGTAAAGCACTAATCAATTGTGAATTTAAAAGCAACCTATATTCTAAATCTAAAATATTTAACACCTTTATTTTCACCAGAGTGATCTATTTTGCAGTAATACAATCAGTATTATATTTTCAAAAAAATACACTATGCATTCATAATACTAATGCATTTACAACAAATCATTGTAAAAACAAATATCATTTGAATATATGAAATTTACATTTCCGGGTCGGGAAAATGCTGAAGTGGTTCTCCCCTTATGTGTATAATTCAGGCACTAATAAGAATGCTGATATAGTACAGGTACTCACTGTTAGTCACACGTGTCCGTCTGTTCCGCACACAGCACACAAAGCGTAGGGTTCACTCGCGTCTAGCTCGCACTGCTCCAGACTCCAGAATGCTCTTTCCCGCCAAAGTGGTCTGCAGCATGCCCAAAACCGGTTCCCACTCGACTGGCATCTGCTTGCACTGGACTGGTGACACGTAGACTGGCACACGACTAAACTTAGACGGGTGCCTGGCACCACACTCCCCCCAGTCTTCTTCTTTTAGGATGGAGCCTGCCTCTGGGGAAACCCAGTCGCATCCCAGGAAGAACGCTCCACCCTGTGACGCCCACTACTAGGGGTCCCCTCGCACTACCCAGTGCGGAACCAGCATCCGGCCACAACACTTGCTCGGACACTACAACGCGCTGCTCCGCCGCGGTGCGGACTAACGACGTCCTGATGCTCTTTCGTAACACCAGGACGCCCCCTTCTCTGCAGTGGCGCCCCCGCTCACTGCCGCCGCGCTCTCCTCAGCATCCCGGGCGGCCGCCTCCTGGTCGGTCTCCCTCGCCGGCTGGACCGCCACCTCCTGGTCCTTCGCCAACTGGACTGCCGCCTCCCGGTCGGCCTCGTCCATCTGCTCCGCCCACATCAGGGTGGAGCGAGGCCCCTCCTCCACCGGCTCTTCCACCTCTAACAGCCGGCTCGTCGTCCTTGGGGAGGGCGTCTCAGCCAACTCATCCCCAGACAAATACACCGTACCATCTCCAGCAGCCATGTTAACTGGAAAGACAGGAAAGGATCACAAACTAATACAAACCACATGAAACTTTCCGGACACACATCACACGGAACAAGGTTGCTGTATACTGAACCTCGTAGGGTACACGCCTAAACTGAGTCCATCGCAGTCTGGCTTAACACAATGCATTGCAAATCAGCAACCCTACAGATAATGGCTATGAAGAGTTTTAGTGCCTACAGGCAAGAAAACTGCTCAGATTCTACAACTATAACCCAACGGCTTCCCGGCCTCTCCTCTGAAATCAACAAGACATAATTAGCACGAGGGACATCGGTACTTCTTGATGTCCAAGGCCTCTGTGGCGGTCACATTCATGCATGACCCGTGGTACCACTCATCGCAGTGATCACACTGGATCATGAATCGCCCCTGCCACGGCTTCCGGCACAGACAGTACAGCTGACCATCAGCATCCCCTTCACCCGGGTCCACCTCGGGCTTGTCTCTCGCTGTCGCCAACCACCCCGGCAGGACCCTGTCCCGACACGGCTTCAGACGGTCGTGGTTCGTGACCAGAACAGCATTCCTCAGCTTGATCTGAAACAGGAGGTTAGAGAGTTTCCTTACCACGAGGCCCGGTCCCTTCCATGGAGGGCACAGCTTTCTGCACTTACCTTTGAGGGTCGCGGTACCAAGAACGTATACCGCGTCCCCCACCTCATAGTTCCGCTCCAGCAACCGGAGATCATAGTTGCACTTCATTCTTTTGGTCGCTGCCTTCAGCTGACCTCGGGCGCAATTATGGGCTGTCTGCAAGTCATTCACCAGCCGGTGAGCATAGTTGTCCTCCTCCAGGTGCTCCCCCTTCTGCGGAAACATCAGGCCCGCCGGGGTATTTACCTCCCGGCCCAACATCAGCCTGTTTGCTGTGAAACCCGTACTACGGTTGACCGAGGCACGCAGTGCTCCAGCTATCTGCTGCAGGTTCTGGTCCCATTGGTTCTGGTTCTTACCAATGTAACACCGGATGGCGTCCATCAGCGTTCGATTGTAACGCTCCACCTGTCCGTTCGCCGAAGGCCGGTAAGGTGTTGTGCGAGCCTTGTGTATCTTCAACACACTGCACAGCTCTATGAACAGCTTAGACTCAAAGTTACGGCCCTGGTCTGAGAAAACCTGAAGGGGGAAGCCAAATCTTGAGAAGAAATGGTCCACAGCGGCACGAGCCGTCTCCTCTGCTGTCTGCGTAGGTAGGGGGACACATTCCACCCACTTGGTGAATTGGTCCACCATCATGAGTATGTACTCATTGCCTCTGGGCGTCCTAGGTAGTGGGCCCAAAAAGTCCAAGTGGACCCTCTCCATGGGAGCTCCAGCTTGGTACTCGGTCATAGGACCTTTCCCCCTCCGTTCAGACTTTTTGTTTTGGCTGCATACCGCGCAGGAAGACACGTACCCTGCTACATCCCTGCCTAACCCATACCAGGTGAACTTCTCCCTGACCTTGTACTTGGTCCGCTTCACGCCCTGATGATCTGCAGCTGGGATATCATGGTGCAAATGCATTGCCTCTTCCCTCATGGACTTGGGCATAACCAGCAACTTCTCTCCGGACTCCGGGTGACTCTGATACAGAACACCGTCGATCAGCACGCATTGTTCCTTATTCAGCCAATTAAACTTTGCCTCCGGGCTCGCTGCAAATAGCTCGGCTTCCCCGGGCTCCAGCCCCTTCTTCAGCCAGCCAAGAGCGAAATTCAACTCTGGGTCCTGCCCTTGCGCGACGATCAAATCAGCGCATGTGAAACCCCAACTACTGGGTTCCCTCACCTCCTGCGTAGCCTGAACCTCTGTTTCCCCCTCCGGGGCACAGGCAAGTATCTTAAACTCCCCACCCACCGTCAATACATCGACCTGACATGAACTCAGAAACAAGTTTTCCAAGCTTGAGCAACCCTCCTGGGGCTCAGGATCCGGCTTGCCACCGTCGTCTCCCTCTGTTGTTGCTTCACCCCTGTCGACATCATCCCGTTTCCCCACGGCCCCCTTCAGTGCCCCTGCCCATGCCCATCCCTGGGTCACGGATGACTCCATACACTGTCGGCAGCGCCAACGGAACTGCCTCGTCGACGTCCTCGGTGAAAGTATTCCACAGATCTGCCCTCTGGCAGTGTTTGCATCCCCCACAAGGCAAGTCTCCAGATCGGACCTTGCATGGACCCGCCGCGGACTCCTCCCCCGGTCTACGAGAGAGGGCATCCGCATTCGCATGCTTCCGGCCTGCCCGGTGCTGCAGCACCATGTTGAACTGAGACAGTTCCTCCAACCATCTCGCCAATTGCCCCTGTGGTTCCCTAAATCGCAACAACCAAGTTAAACTTGAGTGGTCAGTCCTGATGGTGAAAAGTTTACCCAACAAGTAATGTCTAAACTGACGTGTGAATCTTACTACTGCTAGTAGTTCTTTCCTGGTGGTACAGTACCGCCTTTGTTCCTTGTTCAACGCATAGCTACCATACGCTATCACGCGCTCCCCCCCATTCTGGACCTGAATCCGCTCCGGCCCTATGGCGACATCCGAGGCGTCGGTGTCCAGTATGTACTCATCGTGCTGGTTCGGAAGACCCAGCACCGGTGGTGTCGTCAAGGCCGCTCTCAACGCATCGAACGCCCTCTGTTGTTCAGCCTCCCATCTGAAATGATTCTTACCAGTGACCCGATACAAGGGCTCTGCCACGTCGGAGTAGTTCTTTATGAAACCCCGGTGATAATTGGCCAAGCCAACAAACCGCTCCACATCTTTGGAGCACCTAGGGACCGGCCAATCCCGGACAACCTGGATGTCTGCATCGGTCACGGCGATCTCGTTGCCGCTCACCCTGCAACCCAAGAACTCAACCTGTCGCTGAAAAAGAACACACTTCTTCGCCTTCAGTTTCAACCCGTGGAGACGAAACCTGCTAAACGCGTCACGGATATTAACCAGGTGACCTGAAAACGAGCTACCTAGAACCATGATGTCATCAAGAAAAGCCAGCATAGTCTCCCAGTTAAGACCCCTAAGAACTAGGTTCATTACCCGCGAATATGTTGCGGGGGCGTTACACAAACCGAAACCCATTTTCACGTGCTCGAAGAGACCATATTTTGTCACAAAGGCCGTCTTCTTGCGGTCCTGCTCTGCTATGCTAACTTGCCAGTAGGCCGAGTTCGCATCGAGTTTGGAGAACCAAACACTACCAGCCAAAGTATCGAGACAATCATCAATCAGAGGCAGAGGGAATACATCCTTAACCGTGACGTCATTCAGTTTCCGGTAGTCAATGCACCACCTTACCGTATTGTCCCGCTTACGGATCAGCACGGGGGCCGAGGACCACTCAGACGTGGACTCCTGGACCACGCCAGCTCTCAGCATTTCCTCCAGGTGCGCCTCCTCCTCTCCTGCAAAGCATGCCGGTGTACGCCGCATACGCTCCTTAACTGGCGGGGCCCCACCTGTATTGATAGTATGAGAGATAGCAGTGAAAGTGCCCAAAACAAACTCGTCTCGAGCAAACACATCCTGGTACTCTGTCAGCAGATCAGCCAGCTGTCCCCTCTCCGACTCATCTAAATGCCCGCAAGAACGCTCGTACAGGTCTCGAACGTGTTCCGGAACAGCCCCTGACGGCGCAGCACCTGAAAGGGAGCAAGTTGCTACACGAATACCTCCGGAGTCGAATGGTAGCGACTCCCCGGACAGGTACTCTGCGACCGGGTACGCCCTTGCAATGAGGGTGTTCTTCTTTACCAACTGATAACGGTCCGTAGGGTTGACCAGGCACAGCATGGGGTCCGAACCCGCAGACCGCACCACCCTAGGGACAAGAAGCTTAGAGTTCCCGAACGCCTCCACAACATAATCTTCCTCACATCTAGTCATTGTACATTTTACCTGTAACACCGAGTTAGGTGGAATAACTCGTCTCCTCGCCACCTTCACTTCAGCGACCCGTGACCGCCCGTCGGTTGACCCCAACTCCAGGCTCAAAACCTGCCCATCAAAGATAAGAGTTGCATCCCCCATATTCAATATGGCCTTCCCCGTATTGACCAAAATATCAAACCCAAGTAACATGTCAGTATCAGTCGGGGCTACATATAGCTGCTCCTGGTACCAGCAATTACCAATCTTAAGTTTTACTGGGCCAACAACAGAACCCTGCATGGACATTTTCCTGCCTGCCGTCAACAACTTGACATCACGTAGCTTGGGAGGTGGACGCTTCATGGACTTGTAAACCCGGTCGGAAATGATACTGACCTCAGCTGCCGAATCAACTACCGCATTAACCATTACGTTACCCACCTGCACCTTCATGCAAAACTGCGAAGTCGAACCCAGCTGGTTCACGTGAACCACTTCCGGTTGAACCGGCTGCTTAGCCGCCGCGGTTCTCGATTTGGGCGTCCCCTCTTTTTTGGCCTCGGGAGTCAAGGTCGGACATGGGCCGCCGTGCCCGACCTTTACTCGTTTAAAGGTTTCGGCTGGGTTTTGGTGTTGTCCGGACAATCCCGCGCGAAATGTCCCGACCCGCGACACCTGAAACATACCGAATCCGGGTCCGCAACACCGCGTCTCCTACTAGGGCCCTGAGCAGACACATTTCCAGGACGACCCCCACGAGTCGGGTAACCTCCCGGATACCCGCCACGATTTGGGGCCCTGTAGTTATATCCTCCGCGCGGGGCGCCCCCCTGATAGGGGCCGCCTGCCGGGTACTCGCCTTGGTGGCCACGTTGACCGCCACCCTCACCAACATCCCGATAGCTGCCCCTGTGCGCGCCACTGTCCGCGTGGCCACTGTAGAGACCAACGCCCTGATTCCCACCAGGACGGGACAACCGGTCTACATCCCCCTGCAACTTCTCGGACAGCCTAGCCACATCGCCCTGCAGCTTCTCCACCATCCGGGTCAGTTGGTCCATGGCAGATCCACCCGCCTCCTCCCGGAGGGGTTCTCTCTGCACGGCGTGTACCCGCCTCAACTCCTCATGCTTACCTCCCTTGTGCACGTCCTTCTGGTTGGGCGTACAAACGGATTCCACATACTGAAACATCTTAATCTGGTTCATAGCGTCCCCCATGGAAGTGGGTTGCTGCAGGCTTACGTGCTTGCCTGCCTCCCCGTCTGTAAGACCCTGGCAGAACCTGGCAACTGCCTGCTGGGTGGCGTACGCCGGAGGTAGCTCACGGAACGCTTTCATTGCCAGCGTGAGGATCCGGTCTGACCACTCCTCCATGGTCTCATCGGTTCCCTGCCGGGCGACTTGGAACCGGCCCTGCGCCGTGGCCGGAAGCACTGTTGCTCCAAACCTCTCCTGCAGACGCTGCATCAGCTCCACGTAGGACACTGATCCTCTGCCCTCAGTGATAACAGCATAGAGTTCTATGGCCTTACCTGTGAGGCACCAACCCAGGCAGTCTGCGCATTCCTCTTCGGTCCAGCTACGCAGCCGTGCATAGCGCTCGAACCTCGTCCGGAAGACCAGCCAGTTGCTGCGCCCATCAAACTGCAGGCATTTAGGAAGCCCGGCCAGCACGTCTCGCGCTCTCTGAATGGGACGGCCAGATGGGGCTGGCGGGTCCGAAAGAAGCCGTGCATCGTTGACAGCAGCTGTCTTGGCTGCCGGCGCCGGTGCATTGTGACCAACAGCAGTGTCCCGGTGCAATCCCGGCAAAGGTGCTGAGACCCGAGCGTCCGCTCCAGCGGCCGCCGGAGTGCGCCGTGCAGGCGACGGCGCACTATGGCAAACACCAGTAATCCGAGGCAACCCCATTGACCTCGGCGGGTCGGGAAGACCCAGCGATATGTCGGCTATGCTGAACGGAAAGGGCGCCGGCACACTGCGACCACCAACAGTTTCCAGTTGAGCCAGCTTCAGCTTGGGGGTAAAGTGGCTTACCATCATCTCGTGGGCGTGTTCCCACATGGCCTGCAGCTCCTCCCATCGTGCAGTGATGTCAGCTTCAAGCTCGGGCTTCACCTTGGCTCGAGCACTGGTGTCCCCACCAGGGATAGGCGTACTCGCCAAATCTGTGCAGTATTTCGCCCTAGACTCACTCCTAGGCGACCAGTTTGCGCCTTCATCCTCACTACTTACACTATCACCATCAAGCGCTGCGCCGACAAGACTTAGATTGTCAGAGAAGTCCAAAATGCGCAGATCAGACTCATTCAGCCGACGCCTGATAACTGCCTGCAGGGTCTCTATGCTTAAGTTACCTGAGTTCTCCCTAAGATGTACTATAGCCCCCGCCAGCTTCGGGCCCACTCCCGGAATGGCCGTCAGGACTTGAGGAGGGTCAAAGTTTACCCTTATCACCCCAATGCCGCCCGACTGCGTCCGGGGTGTTCTCATGCTATCCATCTCGAATAAGAATTAAACTAGAAATACAAAACAAAACACACGAACGACGAAGTAAACAATTATATTTCTATTCCGGAACAGGATGTCTCAACACTTCCGCCACGCATGCGCAACAGACGCTTCTCTAAAACAACCACACCCAACTTCAAATTATATAATGAAAAAATACACCAAACCGTCTTTAACAAAAACCTGTTGCAAAAACAAAAGAAACAACACAATGAATAACTTTCCTCGCCGTTTGCTGCTCTAACGGCCCGATTCTGGAACCTAAAATCCTACGAAACAAAAGACTACACGTGGTCAGCGAACTTTCTATAAACTTGCCCTGAAAACACCCGAGAAACGACTTCACACAAATCCCACTTCTGACACCATTGAAGTGTTCTCCCCTTATGTGTATAATTCAGGCACTAATAAGAATGCTGATATAGTACAGGTACTCACTGTTAGTCACACGTGTCCGTCTGTTCCGCACACAGCACACAAAGCGTAGGGTTCACTCGCGTCTAGCTCGCACTGCTCCAGACTCCAGAATGCTCTTTCCCGCCAAAGTGGTCTGCAGCATGCCCAAAACCGGTTCCCACTCGACTGGCATCTGCTTGCACTGGACTGTTGACACGTAGACTGGCACACGACTAAACTTAGACGGGTGCCTGGCACCACAATGCAAAATAACTACTTTACCTTAATCAGATAATTCAATTTCGCAGCTAGTTTAAGCGAAAATTTCTGCAAGAAGTGCAGCTGCATCTATCCGTGCCATACTTGTCCAAAAAATCACATAAATGATGCTATTTTAGTTCACTTTTTACAGACAAAACGCTGTTTTGATGTTAATTTGACCTGATATGACCTTAACTGAGGGTATAGTAAAAATTGTTGTCGAATAAACACTGTATACAACGATCGATCGGCTTGTCCCATAAAAGCGACCACAGCATCGTGGGGTATAAAGTTGACTGTCACGTCAAAGCGACTGCAGTGTACTAAAAAAGAAAGCGTACGTCGCATTTATGGCAAGATTGGTAGTATTTGTTAAACATTGTTAAGGTTATGAACCTATTACATTGTTAGTTTATTTCAAAATTTATGTTTTATGTTATTATTTTGATATATGCAAATGTTTTAGATAATATGTTTACTTTTGAATCCTTTAGAGTTAACTAATTAAGCAAGCTTTGTTTTAATTTTAATCTCTATTTATGATGCCCTGCAAATATCGCCCATATTCCAAAAACTTAATTATTTGTATTCAAGGGACAAAAAATCCAGGTGATGAAAACGTTCACATTTGAACAGCAAATGCAGCAGCAAAAGAAGGCAAAGGAGACAAAAGACCCCAAAGAAGAAGAAATGAGGCACAAGAAAGGTCAAGTTTTCTTCTGTGGTCAGACAGCAGTTGTAAAACTGAGAGAAGCTTTCGAAGTGTTGTCCGGTTCCCTAAATATTCAGGTACGCTAATTTTGACAGAATATTTTCTGAGCAAGATTTATTATTTATTCCCAGGGTTTGTATGAATCAGGAAAAGTCATGGAAAATGGGCTTTGTCAGGAAAAACCATGGAATCTTGATAATTTGGATTTTATCATGGAAAAATCATGGAATTTTCAAAAATTGTCATCAAAAGTTTAAAAGTATCCTTGGATATGTCTGTAAGTGCATACAAATGATCAAATCCAAAGAAATATACTCAAACAAATAATCAAAATTAAGAGCATAATTATGCACTCCGGGACATGTATTGCAGAGCTACAAGCAATTATGTTTCTATTCTACAGAGTGTGAATCAGCCAAGAAAAATAATTGAGGCGTGTCGTGGGAAAACCGGACTTAATGCATGTGCGTAAAGTGTCATCCCGGATTAGCCTGTGCAGTCCACACAGGCTAATCCAGGATGGCACTTTCCGCCTACAGTGGATTTATGTTTAGAAGAGTCTTCCTTGAAACAGAAAATACCATAAAAGCGGAAAGTGCCGTCCCGGGACGACATGTTACGCACATGCATTAAGACCGATTTTCCCACGACGCACCTCAATTGTATAATGTAAATGAAATAAAATGTGGATATCAGTGTACTATGTTGACCTTAGTGTGTTTTCAGATTGTATCATGGAAAACTGAGCGATGTCATGGAAAAATCATGGAATTTTTATTTCGACAGTTTGTATCACCAAGTTTTCTGATTTTTGAAATGTTGTAGAGTTATCATAATCTTCAGGTTATTTCGTATATAGGTTTATCATTTATTCTGATTTTCCAAATGCTGTCCTGTTCCCTCACTATCATCTTCAGGTTGACACTTATGACTTGTTACTTATTTCGATTTAAATTATTAATAAAGTCTGCAGTGTAATTATGACATAATTTTTATACATAATTTTAAGATGCAATATTCTGAATTTTACATTTTAGAACTGTTATGCTTCAAAGATATGAATTTTAAGTTCTATAGAGTTGTTATTGATTATATACATTTTATATTGATTATAAAAGAAAATTGGACACTACCTCAAACATCAGCCCCAGTACATAGTCATGGCTCTTACAATTGATTGATTTTGTTTGTTTTGGATTTTTCGCCGTATTCAACACTATTTCAGTCATATAACGGCGGTCAGTTAACCTACTCACACTTTTCCTGGGTAAGCTGGTTTACCAGTACTAAGTGCACATACTTATGCCAGTAACTGATAACTGCCCTACTTGAATCAGAGGTAGAGGGAGAATGGCCGTAGAAATAATTTCATGACCAATCCCGACACAAGTTATGTGGCCGGGCTGGGAATCGAACCCGCGATCCTCGGATTTGTAGTCCAGCGCTCTACCAACTGAGCTAGCTGGCCTGGCAATTGATTAATCAATAGTATTCAAAATAACCAAAGCCCTAAGCCCGGACTAGTAAAAAAAAATTCGGGCAAGTAAAATTTTTGACTTGTCTGTCCGAAAAGCCAAGTACAAGAAGAATGCAGAATTATGAAATAAAAAATAATAATTTTCCAAAATAACAACATTATAAAGAAATGTTTCTCTAAATATAACGTGATCACCTGATTTTTTTCCATATGACTACATAAACATCACCACAATCATTTAAACTGATTAGGTAATGTCTAGATTTTATTTCCACACATTGGATAAGTTCAGGTGGATTCGGGCAAGTTGAAATTGTACGGCCTATGCCCATATTGTCAAGTCCTTCCAAAAACTATTGTGAAGACCAGATCAACAATTTGTTTGACAATGCCAGTGTCTTTTTTAGGGCCAATTTGGGGCCGAAATTCGGCCCCATTCCTCTGCTTAAAAAGAATATAATAGTTTTCCCCTATAATAACCTTAAATTTCACCTCAGAAGCTTCATTTTGAAAAAAAGAAGACCAAAATCAGACAAAAATTGGCTTAGATAGAGGGGTTTTCGTAAACAAACCCAGCAAAGCAAGTTAATCTCAGTTATCATTGGTAGCAAAACAATTCGTTAATGTTTTATAACAAAGGAGAATATAAACATTTAATAATGCTTAAAAAAAAAAATCCCTTTTGCCATAAAATTCCCCATCTGAAGAGCCCCGCCACCTTTCCCCCTAGGGTGAAAAAAAAACACTGAATGCAAATTAGTCAGTCATAAAGCCAGGTCTTCATTGTTTGATTACAATGTCTTGTAAAAACTTTCTCATGACCAATTAGTCTAGTTTAAACCTATTGTTGTAACGTGTAGAGATGTAAAGGGGACCTATAATGCAGATAAATAGTCCACTTTTGGGGAAAACTGCATGATAATAAAGAGATGTAAAGGGGACCTATAATCCAGATAAATAGTCACTTTTGGGGAAAACTGCATGTTAATAAAGAGATGTAAAGGGACCTATAATCCAGATAAATAGTCCACTTTTGGGGAAAACTGCATGACAATAAAGAGATGTAAAGGGGACCTATAATGCAGATAAATAGTCCACTTTTGGGGAAAACTACATGATAATAAAGAGATGTGATGGGGACCTATAATCCAGATAAATAGTCCACGTTTGGGGAAAACTGCATGACAATAAAGAGATGTGATGGGGACCTATAATCCAGATAAATAGTCCACTTTTGGGGAAAACTACATGATAATAAAGAGATGTGATGGGGACCTATAATCCAGATAAATAGTCCACTTTTGGGGAAAACTGCATGATAATAAAGAGATGTGATGGGGACCTATTATCCAGATAAATAGTCCACTTTTGGGGAAAACTGCATGATAATAAAGAGATGTAAAGGGTACCTATAATCCAGATAAATAGTCCACTTTTGGGGAAAGCTGCATGATAATAAATTATTTTGCTTGGGGATGCTGCCTTTTTTAAGGACCTGCTATATAAAGGTTCAAGATAACCTAACTAGTTTCATGTTACATTTTAGTTTGACTATGAAGCGACCTATCGCTTGTTCAAGATTACACAGCATTTTACATTCTATTAAACAAGAATACAACAGCCCTGATCAGTTTCACATTGTATTTCAGCATGAAGAGTACGAAACTATCTATCGATTACCCAGCATGTTACATTATACAACAGCCCTCAGACCAGTTTCACATTACATTTTCACGAGGTGCACAAGTCATCCGATCCCTTCTTCAAGATTACCCAGCATGTAACATAAGAACTACTAAGCAATAATACAACAGCCTTTACCATTTTCATGTTACGTTTCAGCACGACGAGTACGAAGCGATCTATCGCTCCTTTAAGATCACCCAGCAGAGGAATGTTCTTCGAAAGGAGATCCTGATGGGACGAATGCCCGTCAACGCTCTGCAGGATTTTGACCGAGTGCAGAAGAAAAATATTCTTGAGACGTATGGAGCTGAAAGCTTGATGGCTGCTTATTTTAAGTGAGTAGTTTCTATGTTCCAAAAATTGTGCAAGATTATATTTTTCTTTTAAATCTTCATGACTTGATTTTCTCCTCCGTAAGCTTTTTTGGGGGGAAGGTGTGTGTGTGGTTGGGGGCGGGGGTGTGTGTGGTAGGGGGCTGGGGTGTGTGTGGTTGGGGGCGGGGCAATGACACGTTGTACAGGGCTATGCAGCCAAAAACACTGTTATCCTTGGAATATAATACGCACGCTTTTACCCGAAAATGTTTTACTAGAATATAGGGGTGCAACAATACGGCAAAACCCGTATTGCAATATATTGCGATACATTAAACCCGTATTGCAATACGTATTGAATACATATTGAATACATTATGACAAAATTAATAGACAATACAAAAACACCTATAATTTACATGTAGTACATGTATTTACTCAATTTAACTGTTTGGAATCTTAAACACGGTAAAACAGGTAACTACATCGACACCAAGCAGTCAAAAAAGATTATTTAAATGTCCAGTTGCCAAACTTCAAACTGTATTTAACATATCTTGAATAAGTGAATAGTATGTTATAATCACCAACATTCCTAATTTCTTACTTTAATCACATTATACGAACGGAACTGCAGCAATTGAACTAAAGCGCATGATCTGGTACTGTCAACAGTTCACTATGTAACATCGTATTTAAATGATACTCTTTCAGAAAACTAAGCATTTTTAATTATACATTCATGATATTTTGTATGTAATTAATTCATAACTTTTTTTATCAATAAAACAAGTGCATTTAACTACCATGCATTTATTTTTTTCCAATTTGAACAAACAATAAAATCTGTTACAAACACAGGTAACACCTGTTAAAACTTTGAATATTGAAAGTGTGAAGTCATCCATTAGCTGGGCTTCCGAATCTGCAAGCCTTCCTTCACCCCCTGTACGTCGGTAAACCAATTTGCAGATGATAAATCAAATTTCAGAGAAAACATGTCGGACAAATTACTTATTACAGTAATTTATTTACAAATACTCATATCTTTAAGGTAAGTTTCAACATTTAAAATATCGCACAAGATACAATGATATTTTGTACGTATATTGCGCTGTTACAAACAATTCTGAATGGCAATTATTTGGCCAAATTAGTATGAATTTGGTTAAGAATGTAGAAAAATCAGTAAAGTTGGCAATATTTTATGTAAAATAGTACTGATCAATTAATGTTTTTGCATATATTAATGTACGACCTTACGTATCTGCCATTCCTCTTTGTATATCTGCTTCATGCGTTGTTTAAATGCACCAAATACGCGTTATATTGTTATTTTCATGGGACAATATGATGTAAAATTGATAAAGCCCTAACTTTTAGGTCCAAACTATTTTTTTAAACTGAATGGATAATAACCAAACTTGTTCAAGAGTGCTTTATGTAAATGCTATAAATGTATGCATTTAAACCATTTTGATCGAGATTTTAACATTGTTGACCACAAAAGTTCAATAAAGCATTTTGCAACAATTTTATGAAAGTAAACGTTCAGTGTTTTTTTAGGGCCAATTTGGGAAGGAAATTCGACCCCATTCCCCTGCTAAAAGGTATATATTTTTCCCCTATATTTGCCTTAAATTCCCCTAAGAATGTAAGCTTTATTTTGAAATAAAATTGACCAAATCGGACAAAAATTGATTAAGATAGAGGCATTTTCGTAAAAAATCCCAGCAACGTTCATCAAACCAATTTAGTGCATAATCTAAGTTATAATTTCTAGCAAAACAGTTGATTAATTTTTTATAACAAAGTAGAATATAAGTATGTAATAATGCTTTTCTAAAAAAAAATAATTCCCCTTTTGCCGTGAAATTTCCCATCTGAAGGGCCCCGCCACCTTTCCCCCAAAGGTGAAAAAAAACACTGACATTGTTAAGGTTCTTATCACAGTAATACTTTACTGCTGGAGAATTATTCAAAGGGACTGCCAATATAAAACTGGAAAAAGTGCGGGACCAGATCTGATCGTAAATGAATTTATAATAAATGGCAGAGATGAACTTCCTCCATATTTGCTTAAATTGTTTAACAAAATATTATGCCTTGGATATTTTCCAGAGAAATGGACCGAATGTTTTATTGTACATATACATAAAAAAGGAGATGTAAATGACACAAATCATTTTAGAGTGATGACTATGTTAAGTGTCATAGGTAAATTGTTCATTAATTTGATTAAACGTAGGCAAACTGGGCTGAAAGTACCATGTATTGCTGGCAGCACAAGCTGAATGTCGAGCGAAAATGGGAACAACAAATAACGTATTTGCCCTTCACCGTCCGCATACATGAGTAGGAAGCATTTTAACATGCCTATATGAATACCACTAGCACCTTTTGAGTACAATATATCCTCCATGTTATTGATATAAAAAAAAAATAATCGGGAACAAAACACTCGCCTTGTCTTAGACCTAAGTGACTCTCAAATGCAGTTCCGATATCATTATGATGTCTTACTTTTGTGTACACATGAGTACACATTGCTTTTATAGTTGTAAAACGTGGTCCTCGAATACCAAGTCTGTATATTCTGTACCATGGAGATCCCTTACAAGTTAATTAAATGCCATTGTAATGTCAATAAAACAGCAATAAAATTGCTTATTTGAATTTAAAATATGTTATTAAATGGTGAAGGAAAAATAGGTGTCAAAATCAGCACACATAATGACTTTATATAATGGAAGACAGGGATACTTGACTTTTTAACTATGAGTAAAATAAATATAAAAAAGTATAAGTTTAAGGTGATATGTGCTCCAGAACATAGATTCATTATAATAATATATAAAATTATGCTAGACGATATTGAAAATAATCCCCTAAAAACCAACTGGGCAAGTCAAGTGAGATGTAAAGTTCATTGGGATTCTGTCATGTCTGCTTGGCACAAGGTGTTGGTGATCTCAATGGTTTTTTTTCTGTGTCTAAGCAAAGAATTACTGACACTTTTGTCCAAGGTGTAGAAGGACGCATAAATGGCTATTCAAGGGCATTATTTTGTAGCACTTCAATTTTACCGTAAATGGGTTAACATCGAGAAGGTAAGGTGGAATAATACCGATATAGTAATATAGTGTTTGCCCAGTTTGCCCTGTTCTCGAAGATGAATATCATCTTATTTTTTAATGTAACATCTACTTACAAACAAGACAAAAATACAATACATATATCAGTATATTATATACGTCACCCAAGCTTGTTCAAAGCCACAGAGTTATTTTCCTCACAGAATCCAAATACTATCAAGTTACTAGCTGTTTACGCATGTAGAGCTTTTGAAATTACAAATACTGTCAGTACATGATGATTAATGCTGTTCTATTAAGTTACATGCAGTACATATCACTTTTATGAATACAGTGCATATTACTTTAATGTTTAACTTAGATATACATTATTTTTGCAACGCATGATAATACAGTCACTATAACTTTCACGTATTACTTAAATATAAATTATTTTTGTCAAGCATAAGAATTCAGTACAGATCACTGTTATGTATTACTAAGATAACAATTATTTGTGTAAAGCATGAGAATACATTAGAGATCACTTTTATGTATTACTAAGATATAAATTATGTTTGTAAAGCATGATAATACAGTACAGATTACTTTTGTGTATAACTTAGATACAAATAATTTTGGTAAAGCACGAGAATACAGTACAGAATACTTTTAAATAGTATGCGCAGATAAATATAAATAAATGTATTTCTCTTTCTTAAAACATGATAATATTATGTGTTCCTATTTGTATAAATGTTAATCACGACGATCATGGGTCATGTTGGCCTTGTTCGTTTTTTATATGCTACATTGTACAATTTTTTAATAAACTTTATATTTCTTCTATTACATATAATAAAAATATGTATATGTAATGAAAGTATGTAATGAAAACTAGCAAAAAACAAACCTTCCTTTGCAAAAAATAATCATTTTATCGCGCAGTTTGAGCTTTACCCAGTTTAAGTCTGGACTTTATTTACACATTTTCTTCAAACAGTTCGGCTTTATCCATAAATGAGCATACCATTCCAAGATATAATTGATTTTAACCCAGAAACCACTACAGTATCAACTATCAAACGTTTGAATGCCCTTCTAGATAGATTATATCACTACTCTGTAACGGTTTAGTTCACTAATTTGTCAATTTAGTTGCCAAAAATTAAATAAATACGTAATTTTTTTGAATATTTTGTATTTCTCCCAGACAATTTTTATATTTCTTCTTAGAAAAACGTAGATTTCTGGCAATACACTTAATATATAATGGAGTTGGACATTACTTTATACATGTGTACAATAATTTTGTATATATACTGACTTAAATCGCCGAAAAATTCAAAATAAGTACCTACCTGTCAATTGCGGACGATAAGTTTTCTCTGAAATTTGATTTATTATCTGCAAATTGGTTTACCGACGTACAGGGGGTGTCCTTAGCAGCAACGGTGTGTCGGTTTGACTTCAAAAGTCTTTGATGTGACTGCCGAACTCTGCCATTGTCTAGCAGTTTGTAATAAGTGTGTGACACACTGAGTGGTGTCCAAAAGCATCAATCATTACTACTGTACCTGAACAACACAATGCCATAGAGCATCAATGAATTAAGTGTTCTAGGGGAAATGACTGTCGATAGAGCATTAATGAATTAAGTGTTCTAGGGGAAATGACAAGGGGTGTCAAACAATGTTGTTTTGCTGCAGTGGATAAATTGGAGATTTAAATCGGGTGATGAAATAAACATGTATTGAATTAAAATGGTAACTGTGTTATGAGGGAAAACTTATTGAATATTAACATGGATATTTACTGTCAAGTTGAGTTAATGTGTTTCGTGTATAAGGTATCGTAATTTACTAATTATTTTCATATTTTGTTAAATGGTGTTTTGTACATAAAGTTTCTATAAAAATTGCGGTACAGCAAAACCGTATCGCAATACGATATTGCAATTGCATGTATCGTGATATACCAGTATTTCGTTGCACCCCTACTAGAACAGAAGGTTGTGGGTTGAGATAGAAATATAGAAATGTTAAACAGATACAACGGTATTATACTTGACTGTAAAGCTTGCCTAAAAATTTCCATCCAATATTTGCTTAAAACATGCATTTTACGATTTAATAGTCCACCTGCCCGCCATTTTGTGTAATAACAATTACATATCACCACAGTAAAGGAAACACATCATCTGCATTATGAATAAACACCTTCAATTTTATAGCAATACACAATTTTGTATGCGTATTATTCACCAAAATAATGTTGAAAAATGGGTGTGCGTATTATACATGAATGTGTATTATAATCGTACGATAATGGTACACAGATCAGGATCCCTGGCTAAAAATATATATCCTAAAATCAGCAGGTATTCGAGATGTCTTTGACATAGTTTTATATATACTATTCTAACATAAAATGCGCAGAGTTTTCTATAGACAAAGAACAAAATATGTTGTTTTCAGTAATACTAATAAAACAACCCGAAAAAATAATTCCGAAACTGTAAAATATAGTTTGCATTGTAATTGCAGAAAATGTTGTCAGGTCATGTTAGAATCGAAATAAGTTTTGCATTATGGTTGTTTATCGGCTAATAAACACGGATTTGTCGTTTTGATGCGGTATATTAAACTACTCAGGCTAACATCCTCTTAGTTTAATTCATACGCATCAGAACTCCAAATCATTATTTATTTACAGATTAACAACTCAAAATCAAAATTTATTTCTTTAATACCATTTTGGAAGTCTCAAGTCATAATGTTTAGTAATCATAGATATAGTGATCCTGTATTGGTGCATGTGTGTTATGGAAGAAACCATAATTTATGTGTCTTTTAGTCATTGGGTTTGGAAAATGGGTGTCGTTGACAGATTATTATCCCATCATCACTCCTGCATTGATTAAATAAACACCCCATGGGATAAACATACCGTAAATGTCCTTTCTGACGCGCAGGGCGCGTGTCATTTTAGGACCCCTGCACGTTCAAATGGAGCCATGTTTTGTTAATTCTGCCATTATCCAGAATTCAAGTTTTCATGTTTGCGCACTTTCCAATGAGGTAATACACATTGGTACAGTCTAAATACGGCCGATGGTCTTTGTCCGCATGAGAAAATTCACGATGGTACTGTCTAAATTAATATTGTCGATCGACACGACGAGCTCACTCGCACGACGTAATGCACAATGGAAAACGTTTCCTCACAATTTGCCTACATTTATATTCCTTGTTTATCAGAATACATTAAAACAGTATTTCTTGTTTGGTTGTCAACCGTAACGCTTTACACCTAGGACGCTAATACATGTACGCTAACGGTACATGTATAATAATGGCACTGTTCACAACATTCTGCTTGACTGCTTTTGACAGAGGTTGTTGAAACCTCCACGTGGTAAGCGTGAAACTTGCTTTGCGTGCGCAAACTGTTATTACATGTTCTTATAATAAATATTTATAATATCGTAATGAATTTTTGTGGTCCAATTCACTTGCGTCATACATGGTTACGTGTAACCCGTATAGTGGGGCATAGGTATTTATATACAGGCAATTCCGGATACATAAATATGGCTGTCTAGTTAATCGTTTCTATTGAAATTATCTTTAGTTTTTCTTTAATGTTGGAAAAAATAGATCGACCAAAAATTTTCGGGACCAAAAAATTCCCCATGCGCGTCTATTAGGGCATGGGCGTCAATAAGGACATTTACGGTAGCTGTATTTCCACACTGTGGAATACAGCAAACTTGCCCAGAATAATGAAGTCATTTTGTTGATTTTCGTGATGTCATTTTATGTTTATAGTGTTATTTAGTGCTTTCCTTTCGTTTATTTTTTAAAATAAAGACAGAAAATAATGGGATAAATAGAATACCAGGTAAGTGTTGATTAAGATAAGTTTATTTGCTCAGCACGAAAATGTGAACCACCCGCCAAGGCTTGTCGTTCAGGTTTTCTAAGCCTCGCTAAATAAACTATTTTTGTATTTAACACTAACCTAGTATTGTGTCTATCACCTATAGTATTACTTTAATATTTCTCTGCATAGGCTTAATAATGAATACTTTTGTGGTTGTTTTCAGTATAAGTTACGGCGGCGAAATCAAGGACAGCTTTCATGGAGGTGGTCAGAGACACCGGGGCAGCGGTGTGGAACGACAAGGCTCGTTTCATTCCAAGCTTTCAAACATTTCTGATGAAGAGGTTTGTTACAATAGACCTTTACAGTTTTATCCACAATAAGACCTGTTGTTTATTTTTATGCCCCCGGCATGTTCATGCGGCAGGCATATAGTGATTGTCCTGTCCGTCCGTCCTTCCTTCCATCCGTCCGTGACAAGGTTAAGTAGATTTTACTATTTCGTCTAGCACCAACACCGCTTACTACAACACTTGGATACTTACACAGTTGTTGCTTATCACCATTCCCTATCCACCCATTTCACACAACCTCACTTTGACCTTGACCTAATTTGCACTTAGAATAATAGAACTTAGAATATCCAGCACCAACCGGGGGCGTGTGTTTATCAAACACAGAATCTTGTTTTCTAAATTGTTTAACATATTTTAACATATTTTTTTCCAGAGTGTTGGGACAGTGGTGTGAAAAGAACAGTCACCCCTCTTACAATGCCAAAAAAGTGTTTATGTTTTCGTTTGCAAAATTAAAGTTGTATCTTTCCAGAGATTATCAAGTGCATGTAAGATTTGAGAGACAAATCTTTGTTACTGTCACTACTGTCATAACAGAGTTATATCCCCTAGATTAAAAAAGTATGTGTGTATTATGCTGTATTTATGGAGAATTTTGTTCCAGTGTATGAACATTAATTTTTATTGTATGATTGCACTTTTCATTTTCATGCAGTACAAAGTTAATCAACAGGATTTGGTATGTATGGATTAACTGTTGCAGGATTTTATCTGTATAAAGTAATGTTTTTTTTGGCGTAGCTGTCTAATCACTTTTGACCTAGATTTCTTGCAATATTTTTATGCAGTGGAAAAAAATGAATGCCAATAGAATTGGGCAAATTTTATAATTTTAGGGAATGCAAACTTACAACAATTGTTTGATGTCTACCAATAACTGTTGCATATTTGGGGGGATTAAATTTACATAATTGTTTACATAGGCGGTTAAAATAAAGTTATCGTCAACTCTCACTCTAGAACTGAACATTATTATGAACAATTTTACTCATTTTATGTCATGAACAGAATGTTATATTCATTCATATAATGAAATAATTATTTTGTTTAGCCTACAGCAGCAGCACGCTCTATAAATAGCAATTACAATGACCCCATTGGTTGACCGATATCTGAGAATTATTGTGCTCTGCGTTTTATTAAGAATTATTTATAATTGCACATTTCTATTAACTTCTCCAGTAGATGTTATTCAATCTCTAAAAATATTTAACATCTTTCTATAAATTGAATGTGCTAAAAGAAGTCTCGTAATACGTCAAAATGTTGTTCAAGTTACTTTTACTTCATTTGAGTAGCATGAATACACTATTTGCAAAACTTGTGATACGTATAGTATATTATTTAACATAACTATGTACACTGGTCTGATATATAATGATTTTCACCGCAATTAGTTTCTAACAATGCTAATTGTTAAATTTGCCTGACAAATTCATGTAACAATTATAGTAACGATAATTACTAGCATTTAGTTTTATTTATTTATCACCGGTGAAAGCATGGAAGGTATGATGGGTTTATTCACGGTACACATATTAATAATGTTTGAGTTTATCTCAAATTAATTTTGGGTCTGATAAGTTTTCTTATGGTGTCCGAAAAAATATACAGTCGGAGAAGTCTTATACAGTCGGAGAAGTCTCCTTAGTGGGGACCAAAAAAGCTGGGGTCTGAGAAGTCACGTAACCGATCATCTTGTCCCTCTTGTATTATGTTTCGGGTAAACATTTACGCCTCAAAATTAATTTCAAAGCCGATTGTCTTTTTTAAAGACAGTTCTTGTTTAGATTTGTGTTCATCACAGTTTTGGAAAAATAGTTTTTATATTTCTGTTTGTTGTTGAATATGGTTGTGTCTTTGCATTACATTTTTGTATTGGGATTTTTATGTTCTTTTTTGGTGTTTGTATGATTTTATTTCATTATTATAGTATGGCCAGATGATTTAATTAAATCACTCTATGTTAGTTGTATGATTGCCTTACATTGTTCTTCGTTGGTTGTGTGATTACATTTCATTGGTATAAGTTGATTGTGTGATTGCAGTGCATTGTTTGAGTTGGTTGGTTGTTTGATTGCATTACATTCTTCTAAGTTGGTTGTGTTATTGCATTACATTGTTATGTGTTGGTTGTTTGGTTGCATGACAATGTTAGAAGTTGGTTGTGTGGTTGCATTACATTGTTCTAAGTTGGTTATGTGATCGCATAGTATTGGTCCAAGTTGGTTCTATGATAGTATTACATTGTTCTAAGTTGAATGTTTGATTGCATGACATTGTTCTAAGTAGGTTGTATGATTGCATTATGGTGTTCTAAGTTGATTGTTTGATTGCATTACAATGTTCTGTGTTGGTTGTATGATTGCATAACAGTGTTCTAAGTTCGTTGTATGATTGCATGGCATTGCTCTTAGGTTGTTGCATGATGTTTTGTTACATTGTATGACTGCATTACAGTGTTCTAAGTTGGTTTTATAATTGCATTACAATGTTTTAAGTTGGTTGTATGATTGCATTACATTGTTTAAAGTTGGCTGTACGATTGCATTACATTGTTCTTAGTTGATTGAATGTTTGCATTAATTTGTTCTAAGTTCTTAGAATGATTGTATTACATAGTTCTAAGTCGGTTGTTTGATTACATGACATTGTTCTTATTTGATTGTGTGACTGCATTACTTAGTTCTAAGTTGGTTGTATGATTGCATTGCATTGTTCTAAGCAGGTTTTATGATTTCATTACATTGTCTTGAGTTAGGTTGTATGATTGCATTACAATGTTCTAAGTTTAGTTGCATGGTTGCATTACATTGTTCTATGTAAGTTGTATGATTGCATTACATGTTTCTAAGTTGGTTGCACACTGTTTGTTACGTTATCCCAAGTAGGTTGTATGATTTCATTTTTCTTTCGAAATATTCATTGCAAAATCATAATTATTGGGACAAATTTTTTTGTTTGTTATTTATTCAAACTTGTGCTATATCGTTAATTAGTATATCGTCGCTAAAAATGAAAAAAAAAGCAATTACGACTTACGTACTTTCTCGGACACTGACGGACTTCGTATTGTTCAAGCCTGCTGTTATCAATTATAAGATCATAATCTTGAATAAACACATGACCATTATTATGTAACCAGAATGTGTATATATAGGTCCTAATTTTAAAATAACACGTGGTACAATTTTACATAATCAATCAAAGTGTATACCATTCAGAGAAGAAATACAAGGGCCATTGTCTCGGCAGCTATGCCACTGACTTCATGAATCTACTTGATAACAAGTGAAATAAAATTTAAAAAATAACTTTATTTAAGACAAAAATTTAATTTTATTCGCAATTATCCTGATCATACATGATCATTTCCTATCCTGATCATTTTCTGATCATTTCCTTGAACTCATGATAGTTTATAAATGGAATGTATATGTGTCTGTACACAATGTATATGTGTTTGTACACAAAGTTTGAAGACATATAACGATAATAACACTGCTTTTTAACGCGTTGATATTAAATAATGATGTTTTATTTCTCAGTCATATTTTTGTTTGTTTTGGTTCTCTATCCTTAGAGAGTATAAGGAAGAAAGTCTTTGATCAATTCTGGTAAACTCTGTAGAACTCTTTAAGTTGTTTCACTCAAATGAACAAAAAAGCATTCTCCGGGATATCACTTTCTTGCTCATACTGCATAATAATAATAATAATGATTATAATAATAATAATAATAATGATTATAATAATAATAATAATAATGTTATTTTTAACTGTCAAGCTGTTATAAAATTACCCCAGCCGACACTGAATCTGGAATAAACGAGCTGCTTCTGTTAATTAAATATTAATTATTTATTATGTAAACTGCAATAAATTCATCAATTATAGACTTATTTCAATCAATACAAATTCTGATATGAATATGAAGTAACATAATCATGATGTCAAACATAGTTTCGTTAGCAGATTTGGCTATGTTGTGATTGTTACATTATTTGTATAATAATTTAAGAATTTAAATATATCCACGTGTACATACCCGTCTGTAAATATGCCACCGTTTTCCATCGTTTGCCATGGAAACAAGAGTGGCAAACGGTGGAGTATTTAAACATGAAATTCAGTGGAAAATCAGTGGCAAACGATGAAAAAAAAGGCACAGTGGAAGAATTTACATTGTTCGTGGCATTTGGTGAAATTTGATGGCGATCGGTGCAGTATTTGGACAAAATGTTCCGCGTTTTCCATCAAATTAACATCTCGCCTGGAATCCGATCGCTCCGCCCACTTGATCACGTGACCAAGCGGTCTGGAAACCTCGACAAGCAGAAAACAAAATGGCGGCTATGCTTAGATTACGCGATATTCCGGATGATTTTGGAGAATATTTTTTGCCTTATAAATGTTTGCTACGTCAACGTCTTCAAGGAAGAAAATTTGCTAATGAGTCATACATTGACTCTGTGCGAATTTTTAGGGGAAATGATGACGAAATCGACGTAAAGTCTCGTATCTTCCGCAGTCAAAGAAAGGGAGAAGATCCACATACTCTGATACTGTCAATTTGTCTATGTCAAAAACGGCAATTACGATCGCACATTGCAGTTGTAAGGCAGGGTAAGTGCTTTCCTAATTGTGACACACATATTACTTATCGTTACGTTATTACTGACAGGATATGTTTGTAACTTCGTTGTAAAAAAATAACGATAACGACGATTCTCACATGTTATGATGATAGGGCTACTGTAATACAGATTTGTATGTGGTTGACATCATGTTGTATTACTCTCAATAAAGGGAAATACCTGAACTTAATGATAACATTGTTTACACTTCCAAGTTTAACACCAGCATAATTTCAAATATTAAAAGGCAGCAGTTGGATAACATATCAGAATTATTATTAATTAATGAAGAATAATGTACATTATTTTATATCTTTGTGCAGGATTGCTGGAGAATGCGCTCATGTGTTGGCCGTGGTGTTGAAGCTAACCGACTGGATTTTGGATGGTCTTACGGAAGTACCAAGTCAGCCATCTAGTACCTCCTGTCCACAGCAGTGGGACAAGCCAACGGGATCTAAGATCCAGGCAGAACCAGTCTCTACCATGGTACTATCCCGGTCAACAAATGTGGACAGGAAAGAGACCTATGACAGCCATCTTCAATGACTACAGGTTGTTACCGTGTTGCTTTTAACATAAAAAAATAATAAACTCTAGTATGACTTTATTCACAATATGCAACATAATAATAAACATCATAATAAACATTGCACAGTCCAGTTTATTGTGGCCAAGTGCACGATAAAAACAAAAAGACTAACATATAAATCTATTTCTAATTTTGTTCGTTTTTCAGAAAAATCAGGCTTACAGAGAAAGACATCGGTCTACTTTCATCGTTAAAGGACACTCCACTGGGGTACATGGCCTGCAAACCAGAACAGACCATCATAACAGACCATGGACCACAAGCCGTTGGCAGTACCCTTTCTCACCAGGTAACATGTTAGTCTTGCACAAGCAATGGCATGAAGCCTGTCAAAAAGCAGCAACAGAACCATATTTGGTTTATAGATGGGAACAAACTTATTTCAATTTTATGGTCAACAATTTTAAACTTTTTAACCCTAGAAATGGCACGCTCTACATGTACACGGTGCCTGGCTATTTTCCTGGTTAGTTTGACATCGCTGTCAGACATTTGACCTGATCCTGGAGCAAAAGGTGGCATGTACAATTTAAGTCCTAATTTTTCAACCTCCTCTTTAATTAAAAAACCCTTATCCACCATGATTCCATCCCCTTTCTTTATTTTCCCACAGTCAATAAGTTGTTGAAGCATATCCAGGAGCCCACATTGATTAGTAATTTCTTTAAAAGAGCCTCTGGGGTCAACTCCAACCAAAGCCTTCAATGTTGTAGCAGATTTGTAGTCGAGTAGCACTGGCTTTGGGAATGTAATGATGAGGGCCTTTCAAGTTTTATCTCTGTTCCGTCCAGTATAAGTAAAGTGTTCGGAAAGTCCTCTTTGTATTTCTTCGGCATTTTATCCACAATTATATCCCTGTCCGGCCAAATTGGTACTGAACCAAATCTGTAAAACATGTAGTTTTTTCCCTTCATTGTTCTAAGATACTCAACTGAAAAAAGTTGTCTGTTTACAGATTCTTTTGTTGTTTTTTTCATTTGTTTCCTTAGTGAACTATTCACTCTTGTTAGCTCTTCATTTCTAAGCACTTGGTCAGCCATTTTTCGGTGCAAAGTTGCTTGAACAGCTTGCAGTTGTTGTTTCAAAGCCTGGTTTTCTGCTGATAGGGCCAACATCTCCAGAGGAGAAACATCTGAAAACAGAAAAATAAAGTTATAAAAGACAAATTATTTCAATATTTTTTTTTCCAGATACCACTTATCCAGCAAGTAGACAATGTGTTGAGCCAAACAGAAGAATGTGGAACCCTTGAACTTCCTGCACAACCTGATGTGAATTTGGACATAAGTGTTCACCTTAGTGTCTACCAGCTATGGCATAGCGAATGAAAGAATTGCACGGAACATGTATAGAAAAAAGACAAAAAACCATGTGCACGACTGCGGACTGGTTGTAAATCCGAAGTTTCCGTGCATCGGAGCCACGCCAGATGGCAAAGTATGTGATGGTGGTCAGACAGGAATTTTGGAAATAAAGTGTCCATTTTCTGTTCGCAATATGACTATTGCAGATGCGGTAGATCAAAATAATGCAAAAAAAGATTTCTTCTTAATCACAGATGGAGAGAACATTTCTTTGAATAAGACACACCCTTACTGGTTCCAAGTTCAAGGACAATTGCTTGTTACGGGGGCAGAGTTTTGTGACTTTGTTACTTACACGAGACAGGACTTGTTCATAACAAGAATATTGCCTGACAAAGATGCCATGGAAAATATTCTTTCAAAGACGTGCCACGTGTACACAAAGTATCGTGTTATATAGTTACCTTTTTTTCATCAGTTTGTGTCTCCGCATGATGGGAATGTGGTTTGGGGTCTGCATTTTCATTGTTCTCACTGTAAATAAAATGTACCTATATAATATTATGTGTGTAAGATATGCCATTTTTGTCATTGATATAGTGTATTAACATGCTCTGTGTTGGTTATTCGCAATATATGCTGCATTACGGGCTTACAAGTTCTGATATTACATTGTTGTTATTGTTTACATGTAAAGATAATACAATTATTTGAACCACTGATGTGTTTATTAAAATTTATACCTTGTATTAATTTCTTGTTCGAGATTTCTTCTTCTCTTCCGTGGTACATGGTCATCTACTGGCAGTCTCTTTAATAGCCGTCTGGCTGGCGTGACTGTGTGGCCCAAGGCTTCTACAGGCAATGGGTCAGGGAACTGATCTGTTGGTTTGCCTTCTTGGAAATGCTATAACGATACAAACGCAATACTGGGATCTGGGCATTAAATTAATAAAACAACAAAATTTTACCGCACTGGACATCAAATAACTACGAAATATAAAATGGATGAATATCTGTTGTATTGTTCTAGAGCTACTGAGTAATGTTGCCACGTTTTTATTACACTTACGTCAACATAACACTGCAAACATCGGACAAAGCTAGAAAACCTTGAATCTGATCTGTGTCATAAAAATGGCCATGTTTACATCCCTCCATATTTGGAAATGTTGACAACACGTGCAGTATAAATTAATACAAAACCGATTTCTATTGGTCATACATGACCTCATAGGTTTTTTATAACTGTTATTCGATTGCTAAAAATAACTAGTCAAGCGTCTATCTAAAAGCAAAATACTAAACCGTATAGTAAATCAAAGGGTTAAAATGACAAATATACCTTTGTACAGACGAACATGTGGTAATTGTCGTTGACAGTGTTGACATTAAGTTGATCGTGGGGACGACCGCAGGCCTTTATCCATCTCTTACACTTGTCGAGATCACGTTTTGGCTTAGGAAATGCTATAAATTCAACTCCTCCAGCTAATCTCTCTGGATACCGACTGTCCGAGTTGCATAAACCCCATTGACACCGTTTAACCATATTTTATTTACGTTAATTTCAAGGAAAATAACAAAATATGTAGAACAATAGTGTGAACCTCGACATTCAGCTTGTCGAGGAAAATGGCGGACAAATCGTTGGCAACCGGCTCCCCGAATTATCGATCGCTGATTGGTCGATCGGTATTTAGATAAGAATTTGATTGACGGGTGGCGAGATGTTAATTCCACCAGTTGAAAACGATGTAAAATTTTACACCGTTTGCTACTTTTGATGGAAAATTGTGAAAATCAAAATTTTCATAGTTTGCCATCCAATTTCACCAGTGGAAAACGATGTAAATATTTACATCGTTTGCCACTTGGGATGGAAAATGGTGAAAATCGATGGCAAAATTTGCATCATTTGCCATCAAAATACCTCTGTGGTAAATTTTCCACTCTTTGCCACTGATAGTGGAAAATGGTGAAAATCGGTGGTATTTTTTACATGCTTTGCCATCTGAATAAAAAACAATATGAATCTAATACAACACAAGAATTAACGCAATGTAGTATTTATAATGTATATTTCAGTTGTCACAAAGATGATTAAAATATACTTAAGATGCAGTTATACTAAAGATTATTAATGTTTTATAACTGTTGTAAATTAATATGTAAAGTCTCCAGTGCTCCTTTGAGTGCTGAAAGTCCTCATGAATGTCCTCAATCCATGTCCTTGATACTTCATGGCAAAATCTGTAAAACAAATATAAGCAATATTCATTACTGCATATATGCATCAGTGAACTAAGTGCTTATCTGCATCAATAAATAATTATATATGATGTATGTTAATGTATATATTATATTTTAGGGTACCGTTTTTAACACTCTGGTGAGAGCAATATAAGAAAGACATGTTTTTGTTATGTTAATACTATTGTCACATACAGTTGGGACAGTGTATGTAACTGGCAGACAGTTTAATTTGAGTCATTTATGCTTAATATTATATCCGAATATTACATATGTATGCTTACATACAAGATTATTTATGTATGCTTAGGTAAAATTGTAATGCCTAAATGATTTCTCTAAAATAAGTATATTAAATTAAAGCATTTCTTTACCTAAGAATTTATTTAGCAATAGAATACATAACTCTGTGGTTCTGTAAGATCCTGACATAATGTTTTAAATGCATTGTCTATTATGTGAAGTTATACAAAATCATATAGTGCTTTCAGAATTTATTTCAATTGTTAACAACATCCATTGAAGTCAGGACAAATATAACTATGATGATATTTAAGGGAAAATATAGATATAAAGATACAAACCATCAGTTGTTCTGCTATTCCAATAAACCAAAGTGCTGAAGTCCTGTACCACTGTTTATCAACACTAAATGTTGATTTCCACATGCTACTAGATGCACATTGATTCTTAACAGAATGTTAATTTATGTCAGTATTTCATGATAGCTTTAAAACTACAATTAAATCCAAAAGGTTTATTACTACAATTTAAGTCTTTCAGTTGCTTAAACATTTACATCTTGTTTTCAAATTTAGAGGTAAACTTCCTTTGGTTGAATGAACCAATCAGGAAAGGCTGTGTATGGGTTAACCAATAGATAAGCAGATGCTTGATGCAAGGGAAAAGGTTTCAAATTCTGTAGCAGACAAACATACCACAGCTGGTGGTCTGTGCTTATCAGTTTGTTTGTAAATTGTAGCATCTCACTTAGGTGGAATCTTTGAGTGGAGTATCACTAGTTGTTATAGAGCTGGAACAAGGTCAAGAACTTTCAACTTGTACAAATTCCTTAAAGTGTTTTACATGAGACCCTTTGTTTATAAGACATTTAAGTATTTTCGGCGTAGCTGTCTAAGATCACTTTTGACCTATATTTCTTGTGATAATTATGCAGTGGGAAAATTGAATGCCAATAGAATTTGGCAAATTTTCTATTTTTAGGAAATGCAAACTTACAATAATGGTTTAATGTATACCAACAACTGTTGCATATTTTGGGGGATTAAAATGTACATAATTGTTTACATAAGCGGTTGAAATAAAGTTATAAACATGTCTTCGACATACACTCTAGAACTGAACATAATTATGAACATATTTTCTCATTGTGTGTCAAGAACAGAATACTATATTCGTTCTCAGAATTAATTCACTGTTTTGTTTAGCCTAGCGGCACGCTCTATAAATAACAATTGATTCTAGCGAGTTCAACACACTCACGATAATTCTATAATTAGCGCGCGTTTAGCTGCCGGTGTATAGCTGTTATAATATACATGCATCAATTAGCGTCCAGATAATCATAAGTGCAAATATTTCAATAAATGGGCAATTTTTGTTTATAAACTTATTGTGCATGTTAATTTGAAATTGAATCGTGGTTGCGTTCTATTAAGAATTAAATAGAATTGCACAGTTCTATCAACTTCTCTTAGATGTTTATCAATCTATAAAAAAGATATAATTATGTCAATAACAAAAATGTGGTGAAATAAGTCTCATAATAATAGGTCGAAATGTTATTCATGTTACTTTTACTTCATTTGCGTAGCATGAATACATTTTTTGCCAGACCAATTATCACAGAAACCCTTGATACATCATATTCCTACCGAATATAATTTTAAATCGCCATAGTCTGTGTAAATTTTATGTTTGTGTTATCAAAAATGGAAGTCATCATTATTTCAAACGCGCTGAATGTTCTCTGAAGATTGCTTTTCATTAGGATACACAGTATAAATGTTTAATTGACTTCGAAATGTGTATGTATTATGCATAGATAACTTCAAGACGAAGGTAGGGTATATTACTTAAGATCTGAATTATATACGCGTCTGATAAAAATAATTTTCATACATTTCCGCAATTATTTTCGTACATTGTTAATTTGTTAAATTTGACTGACAAATTTATATAATAATGATGTTAACGTAAATTATTTAGGTTATTCATGTATCACTGGTGAAAACATGGGGCGGTATGATCGCTTTATTCACGGTACAAATATTAATGATTATTGAAATAAGGACACATTAATTTTGAGATTTGAGAAGTTTTCTTAAGGTGCTAAAAAATCTGGGGTCCGAGAGGTCGCCTTGACTAGGTGGGGACCGAAAAATCTGGGGTCCGAGAAGCCACGTAACCGATCATCTTGGCCCTCTTATATTATGTTTAGGGTAAAAATGATATCTTAATATTATTGTCAACGCCGATTGTCTTTTTTTAAAGACATTTCTTGTTTAGATTAAGTTTGTTATGGTACAGTATCATTGAAACCTTTTAAATTGATCAAAGCCTATAGCATCCACATAAATCTTTTTGTTTATTTTACATTAAGTCATAATTTTAATTAATATACAATAATATCAAATTTGTCAAGTATAAAGACGTGTATAGTAAAATAAGTGTTTTTAACACATGTGATCCATCAGACTCTCAAACAATAAAAAAAAAAGTAAATTACCTTGATAAAATAAGTTTAAAAGTACAAGTGTTGAGCATGAAATTAATGTAATACTTAAATATTATAAAAAAAAACACTCAGTTTAAATGCATTTTATTTTACCCAAAACAAGGCATCACATTTTTTAAGTATTTTCCACCGTTTTTTACTCTTTTTCTCTCAGATATTTTCTAAGTTCCAATTTTGTGTATGCAAAATATACATTTTACGCTCCTCAAAATGACTAAGTCCAATTTTCCAACGTTTGCCAGTGAATTTTCACCATTTTACATCGAATGCCACTACCCATTTTCCACCGATTGATGAAAAACGACGGCGTTTCACCGTTTGCCATCGTTTTTACACTGTTTGCGACCATTTTCCACGAAAAAGAGTGGTAATCGGTGGAAAACCTACAGACGGGTAATTTAGAGAATAAAACAGAGACAAGTTAAATGAAAAAACAAACAACATTTTATGAGTGTATTCGACATTTTCTCCACTGAACATTACTTTCCTTTATGGACAACTTCTGCCAACACATCGTCAGCCTCGTTCTCGATTCGCTTTATCAAGGAAGACAACTCCTACAGTACTCGATAACGGGAATGTGAAAAGGGTCTAATGGGAGTTTTGGGCTCCCAGTCACACACAAAAAACCAACAGCTTTTGAGGTTACGAATTGGTCCTTTTCACAGGACCAGGCCAAAGAAGAAAACAGAATCAATAAAAGATTTATGGATTTAAGTTTTTAATAGCAGCTTTACGAATCTGGGTTTGTATTCCAGAAACGTCTTAAGTTTATCTTAACAAATTGTCACTTAAGTTGAAAATTACAAAGTGTTCTACATTTAATGCTACCAACATATTTGTGAATCCCTCTACAGTAAAATAAACAATTGAAGCTGATAATTCTTATTACGAAGCATAGTGTTCTGTGGATACAATATTAAAAGCTAAATGAAATGATGAAGGATGAAATATAACTTGAGATGTTTTTGGAATTAGACTCCAGTCCCTAGTCTTTATTGTTAACATGTCAAAGGAATTGCTTGTGTAGCCTTGTTTATACGTTTATATGATTAATAGCACATTGATGTGATTATTTGATGATATTAATGTACAGACTATTATTGCTGACAAAAAAATGACAATTTAAAGATAAAATTTTGCAAAATGAAGCCATTAAATGTTGTCCAGTTTTATGCTGTCAGTACCATACATTCGTGTATCCTTTTTAAATCATGTTTATTCGATTCGTATTAAACTGTTACAATTATTTTATGATTTAAGCACACATTTTGCTGTATAAAAAATAATACAAATTATAAAAAAATAAATAAATGCTTAAGCAATTAAACTATGTCATAGCATTTAATGGCTTATTAAATGGGCGAATTTTAGTTCAGTTTTATTCTGTTTGCCAATGATTTTATATGATTATTAGTAGATTGTTATGATTATTTTATGATTTCTATTAAAGAACATATTTTACTGACGCACAAAATAATTTTATAACAAATGAAAAGAATAAAGTTAAGCAATTAATCTATATTGTGCCTTTTCAATATCATATAAATAGGCCGATTTTAGTTCAGTTTGATGCAATGAACCATACATTTCTGTAGCCTTTTTTAATCATGTTTATTTGAGTTTTGTTGAATTGTTATGATTATTTTATGATATCTATTTAAGAACAAATTGTACTGAATAAAAAAAATAATAATAAAAATTTAAAATAATAAAATTAAGCCATCAAACAATGTTGTACCATTATACTTTGTAATTAAATGGGCAGATTGAAGTTCAGTTTTATGCAGTGTGCTGTAAATGCTAATTTTTTGAAATTTGATACCATGCTTTGAAGGTATCAACATACAAGTTATACTGATCACTGTGTTGATATGCATACTGATCATTCTGTTGATAGGCATTTTAATACTTTACCTTATCTTCAAAATTATTTTTGATCGACTTGTATTGCTGGTTTACAGTGGTAAACTTTTTGAGGCCGGGGGGGGGGGTATAGATTTGTCCGTCAGTTCCTTCCTTCTGTCCACCGAATTTATGTGTTGTGGGTTACTAAAAAAGTATGGGGTTTTGTGACCACTTGGGCATTTTGGTGCAGATTTATCATACATCAGCAGAGTTATGGCCCTTTTTTAGCAAAATTTCACATTTTTTTTTACTTGTGACGTGTGTAACTCGAAAAGTATAACTGCTAGAGTGATGAAACTTTATAAACTTATTCATCAGCATGTAAACTTATAAACTTGTGCACCTGAGTATTTTGGTACAGATTTTTAAAAGTTATAGCCCCTTTTTTTTAGCAAAAATATACATGTTTGGACCTGTGTCGCGTGTAACTCGAAAAGTATAACTGCTAGAGTGATGAAACTTATATACATATTCATCAGCATGTGAACTGAAACTTATATACATATTCATCAGCATGTGAACTTGTGCACCTGGGTATAGTAATTGCATAGGGTTTGTGACAACCAGTGGAATGTGGGGCACCCATGTCCTTTGGACACATGTCTAGTTTTTAGATTGTTTGCGCAAGCCAACAGGATTTAGTAGTTGTATTCAGAAATCGGTCTTGAGGGAACTACTTCTTTACCATGCAGGCTACGAGTCAGTAAATTGATTAATTACTGCGCTTCGCTCGCTGAGCAGTGAGGCTTCCTGTTATCAATGCTACTTTCTATAATTAGGTGACAAGAAGTAGATCCAGAAGTAGATCCGACTTGAACACTAACAAATAATAATCCAGTTAGTCTACATCTACAAATGAATTCATGTTATGTCTATTTACATAGGTATGATAGCGTATCTGTTTGCGCTGTTTACTGGTGAACTGCGTACATATTACATCATACTGCGTAAGTACAGTGTATTGACTCTGAACATATAGCGGAGCAATCGTAACCACTCGATTGGCGATTTGTTTTGTAGAAATGATAACAGACAGGTGACTTACTTCAATAAATGTTCCTTATTATAAAAATACTCTCGTCATTCATTTGCTTTTAGTTTCTTTTCTCGCCAAGAGTCTTTCTACGCTATCAGCAGTTTGATTTATACAGTTGCCAATTAACCAAAAGTTATAAAAAAAACATGCATCCAACTCTGCCCCTGCACTTGTATTAAATATGATATTTCATGTGTGTAGACTTAGATCATGTTAATAATCTAGGACATTTTGTCCCATATTACAGTCTGTGAATTGGTAATTAACATGCCGGCATCTTATGCATTTATAATGCCCAGGGGTGATAAAGACTGTATATAGAATGTACATTATTTAGTGGATACTACGTCTTAGTCATATAGAGTTGAAGAAAAGTATTTGACATTATTGTGTGTGTTCTAGTTTGTTTGATTTTCACGCGTGTGTATTTAGTATGTTATTTTGTCTATTTCATGTTTTGTTTGGTAAGTTTGCTGTTTCAGTGTTACTAATTGTTGCACTTCATTACAACCATGCATATTTGCTTTCCATCTTCAAGGTTTTAACCTAAACATTTAAATTATAAACGATCAATTACCAATACCAGTATCAAATTTACAACTTATTATCATTTCTCTATCGCTTATCTGCACTCTATTAATAAGTTCAATAAAAATCTTCGAGTGCTCAATTTGCAGAGTAACACGTCTTTTATCATCGTGGACTCATGTTTCAAGATTTAAGGCCAATATTTTTTGTAACTTGTTTATTTGATCCACTGCCCAACATTTTTAAATATCCAGAAATAAATCAGTTTGCCTGCTTATCACAAACATGAAACACCCAAACTGAATTGTGTGACAAAACTGTAATCAGTTTAAGTAAAAAAGAAAAGAAAATATAAAGTCCGTCTGAAACTTTTTAATTAAATGATCATAAAATTTAAATGCTCAACTTGACTCTTTTTGTTTTGTAAAAGGGAAGATTTTTGTGTCGCTTACATATAGGGGTTACTTCGGCAGCACGGGTGGCGTTCCCTTTCGTTTGTGCAGACAATAAATAGAAGTTTTTGTGCAATCTTTATGAAACTTCAGGGAAGTGTTAGTAGGCATAAAAGGAAGGTTTATTTTTGGTTTCCGGCATAATTGCTCTTATTGTGCTTGACTTATGCCCCGTCTGGCGACACATCGGACTTGTGGAGTTCATGTCCCGTCTGGCGACACATCGGACTTGTGGAGTTCATGCCCCGTCTGGCAACACATCAGACTTGTGGAGTTCATGCCCCATCAGGCGACACATCGGACTTGTGGAGTTCATGCCCCGTCAGGCGACACATCGGACTTGTGGAGTTCATGCCCCGTCAGGCGACACATCGGACTTGTGGAGTTCTAGTTATTTGTATTTTTTTCCACCACCCATCCACAATTTTTGCCAATAAATCAGTTTAACAATTAATGAAAAATAGATGGCCTAACCTATCATACTGAATGGTAGTAATCGTTCACAGCGGTTTTAATGACACTCCAGTTTGTGTATTAGATTTAATATGACAGTATCGTTTGCTTCAGTCTACAAACAGATTGTTACAGTGATAATTATTGATCAACCCTTATCGAGAAGACAAACCGTCGTCTCGTAAAGGAAAGATTTAAATACAGTTATTTGATATACAGATTCAGCTTGTATAACTGTCGGCTAAGTGGTTGGTGTTTTTAACACTTTTCTGTTTTGTTAATTATGTCGTTTAAACAAATTTATGAGTGGAATTACTTATATATTTTTTATTTGTGAATAAAGGAATGTAACACCATAATTAAGGTATAATTAATATTATTATTATTATAAATATTTGGAATAACATGTTTTTAAGAAATAATTTATAAGTTTTAAGAAAATAAAACAACGCAAAGAAAAGAAAACTTAAATGCCACAAATCTAAAAACTATATAATGATGTTACCTTTAGGATGTAAATACAATATATATATATTTATTTATTTATTTATATTTATATATATATATATATATTTAAACACATGCAAGATTTTACATCTTTATGACATGATGGCTCATCAAATTATAAAATATAATATATAAAATATAATTGTGCCTGAAAATTATATATTCCAAAGCAGGTTTGTCACTAAATTGCAAAGAAAGGTACATTGTTCCCTGTTTTTCTTGGGAACTGTATTACTTTATTAATCATCAGATTAACAAGGAAAGGTATAGTGTTCCCTGTTTTTCTTGGGAACTGTATTACTTTATTAATCATCAGAATAACAAGGAAAGGTTTCGTGTTCACTGTTTTTCTTGGGAACTGTATAACTTTATTAATCATCAGAATATTATTATTGATTTTCAATGTTCAGTCACGTTCATGTGCATTCAAAATAGTTAATGGAAATAAGATGTGTATCTATTAAATAGCAAAAGCATACATTGAGAAATTAAAATTGTAAAAATACGGATACCAGGGTATTTTTCGTCAGGCTACACTAAAAGGTTCTTATTATTTAATTTCAAAGAAGCTTTTATTGCAGGATTACCGATCAGAAAAGAATCTGAGATGCACTTAAAATGTTTTTAAAAATCTGATCCTTGCTGACAAAAGCAGTAGATTTACATTCTGATCCAGCTGATAAGCCATATATGGATGAATGTCATTTTAATAAAGTTTTCAAATAAACAAATTTAGTTTTTAATTCTGTTTTGAAATGGTTGCATTTCTTTTGAGTTCAGTTTTTGAAATGAAATTAACACATCATAGCTGGGCATGGATAAAATTGCATAATTATTTTTATTGTAATATTTATTATTTCTCTCAATTTTAAACATATTGACCAATGAAAATGGTGATCTTGCTGGTGAACTTGCTTGGGGATCTGTTTGTGCGAGCTCTTGTCAAGTTTGCACCATAGGCGATTGGTTGTTTAACAAATAAAAAATAATTCCCTATATTATAAATATATACCAGGTAGCGCACTCGTAACGGAAGTTGATTGACTGGTAATAACTTTAATAAGTTCCCGGTCCTAAATGCATGGGCTACGTAGATTTCGGGTACCAAACATGTAAACTGATACACTGAAACCAGCCAATCGGCTTGCATTACGATAGAAAATGGCGAGTGAGCTACCTTGTGTATATATATGTATATGAGAAAGATTTTGTATTTGTTGAACAACCAAGCGCCTATGGTTTGCACATGAGCTCTCGATTTTATAAGGCTTGTTACATTATTAATAGGTTTATTTTTTTTTTGGCCAATATGTAAGTCAAAATAGTAAGTTAAAGAATATTTTATGGCTGTAGGCCCAGGTTTAGTCTTCAAGTCTCCATTTTAAGTATTGACCAATGAAATCCATGCATGATATGATGCAGTAACAAATAGTTTTCATTATTCAGAATTCCAGGATGAAGACTAAGTTCAAGTTTCAGGCCCCCGTGACTACAAACATGTTTAAGTTTAATCTTAGTCTTAACTAGAATAGTCACATGAGCGACGGATATACTCCCACAAGATGGCCTTGTCACAAAACTGGGCATCCATTTGAAAGAAATGGACAGAGAGAGAATGCTTACATTTGTGAACGGTCAACAGTGTATTTTGAAAATTTTAATTTCAATAGGAGCCATAACTCTGTCAACATTTAGTGGTTTGTGACCTAAGTTGAACTTTATATGTATTTGATGATGTTACACCTATGTATCAAAAAAATAAATAAATATGTGAAGCCTTTCATGAGTTATTTTCCAGGTTTTTCTGGAATTTAAGTCAAAAAGGGGCCATAACTGTGTTAAAATTTAGTGGTTTGTAATCAAAGTCGAACTTAATCTGTGTTTTATGTGTACCAATAATTATTTAAATTTGTCAAGCCATTGTTGAGTTATGGTCAGGAAAGCATGTTTTTAGAAAATTTAAGTCAAATAAAGGGCCATAACTCTGTCAAAATTTCAACTGTAGATGAATTCTCATTGGTCAACATTTTAAGTTAAAACTAAGTTTGAGATCGTGAACGTTCGTAGATGTGGGGCCTGGGGACGTATTCCTGAAACATCTTTAGTAATATCTTATCCTTAACCTTAAAATCTACATTTGACGCATGTTGTGGGAAAACCGGTCTTAATGCATGTGCATAAAGTGTCGTCCCGGATCAGCCTTTCCACCTATAGTGCATTTATGTTTAGAAGAGACTTCCTTGAAACAGAAAATACCATAAAAGCGGAAAGTACAATCCCGCATTAGCCTGTGCAGGCTGCACAGGCTAATTCAGGATGACACTTTACGCACATGCACTAAGTCCGGTTTTCCAATGACGCGCCTCATTTTATTTAACTTTTTTTTTTTCTTTGTTCATTGCATTGTGCTAAGTGTTTATTAATCATAAACCATAGTTTTTAATTTATGTATATAAATATATGAAGATTCACATATGTATATGCAGTTTTTAAAATATAACATTTTGAAAGTTTCAACTTAAGAGAAAATATTTAAAGATCCATTCAAGATGTGTCTGGAATATTCGTGTTATTATGTTTGTTTCAGGTTACCTGACCTACCCTAAACAAGAAATGTCTTTAAAAAAGACAATCGGCGTTGAAATTAATATTGATATATCAGTTTTACCCTAAACATAATACAATTGGGCCAAGATGATCGGTTAGGTGACTTCTCGGACACCAGATTTTTCGGTCCCCTTCTATATAAGAAGACTTTTCGGATCCCCAGATATTTCGGACACCATAAGATAAGTTTTCGAACCCCAATATTAATTTAAGATGAATTCCATCATTATTAATTATTATACTGTGATTAACGCGATCATACCGCCCCATGCTTTTACCAGTGATACATGAATAACCTAAATAATTTACGTTAACATAATGGTTATTTGTTAGGCAAAATTAACAAATAAACAATGTAAGAAAATAATTGCGGGAATGAGTGAAAACTATTTTTGTATCAGACGAGTGTAGTTATTCTTAAAGACGCTCGCAACAAAACGAAAATAATTGGGTTATTCTCTCCTTTTGCTTCATTTTTTCTTCATTGTATATAGGTTACAATATACTAATTTCATCTCTAATGTCCATTCAAAATAAATTGTTTTAATAGTAAAAGTTCATAAAGCATATTTAATAATCAAAATCACACTTGTGCAATGAATTTCCAAACAAATCAGTTGAGAAATGATCCATTAAATATCTCCATGCTATTTTGGTAATTGATACGTTGTTTATGTAAACCATGTTAAAACGAAACAGGAAAAAGGCTATACAGGTACCCTATTTGAAATCCAATATATCCTAAACAAGTTTGGTAAGGCATCCTATTTATTAATGTTTTGGGGTAAGTATACTCTGATGCATGTATGTGCAAAATTTTAAAGAAATATATCGTTTGGAACAAAATATGCATTTGATAAAATATGAAGTTTTAGATAGCATTATAAGTCCCCATTTGACACACTTAAATGTCCAGTAAAATTCATTATTTTAGCAGTAAATGTAGGTAAAGCGTTTTTATTATCAACATACACTTGTATTTTGGCAAACAAAGCATGTAAAACATATCAGTTGAAAGAACCGTAACCTTGTTTGAAAAAAATTATCCTATATACTTTAAACATTGATAAAAATTCAAACTGAAAAAAGGGGCTTCGATAGGTACGGTATTAAAAACCCAATATTTCCAGAACAAGGCCGGTGACCCCAATTGTTTTAGACTGTTTTAGTTTCAGTATACAATGACGCAAGTATATGGGATCTTTTAACAAAATCTGTAGTTTGGAACAAAAGATATTTGTATATTTGATTATTTATTGTCGATTTCACAGGCATATTTAATCAACAATTAACCTAGTTGAGCGTCCATTTATTAAGCGCGTTTTATCATTAAACTGCACTTGTATATTGCCAAACGAAACATTTAAAAAAGTTACATAAAAAACCAGCATCCTTGTTTGAACATGAACGAATTATATAATTCCACACTGCTAATCACACAAACTGAAAAAAGGGCTTCGACGGGTACCGTATTAAAAACCCAATATATGCGGAACAAGGCAGGTGATCCCTATTTTTTTAAGACAGTTTTAGTTTTAGGATACATTGACGCATGTTTGTGCAAATTCTTAAGAAAATCTGTCGTTGAAAAAAAAAGGTTGCGAACGTCTTTAAGTGATATACCCTACGTTCATTTCTGAAGTTATCTAATACATAAACATTTTGAAGTCAAAGAATCATTTATACTGTGTATCCCATACTGAAAAGCAATCTTCAGGGAACATTCAGCGCATTACAAATAATGATGACTTCATTTTTGATAACACAACATAAAATTTCATAAGACTATGTTGATGTAAATTTAGTTTCGGTAGGAATATATCTGGGTTTCTGTGTAGAATTAGTATTGCAAATAATGTATTCATGCTACGCGAAGTAAAAGTAACATGAATAACATATCGACGTATTTCGAGACATTTTTCAACACATTGTATTATTAAAAGATGTACATACTTTTTATAGATTCAGTAATATTCCTACCGAATATAATTTAAAATCGTCATGTAGTCGTATGAAATATTTTGTTTGTGGTATCAAAAATGGAGAAGTTGATACAAATGTGCAATTCTAAATTATTCTTAATAAAACGCAACCGCAATTCAAATTCAGATAAACATACTAGTAAGTTTATAAACATAAATTCTCCATTTATTGAAATATTTGAGCTTATGATTCTCTGGACGCTAATTGATGCATGTATTACACAGCTACACACCGGCCAGTCTGGTACCAAGCTTCTATCATAATAGTAACAAAAGGGCAACCAATCCAGACTCTATCCACCAGCTGCCAAAAGCGCGCTATTTTTAGAATTACCTGGAGTTTTTTGAACTCACTATAATAGAATTGCTATTTATAATGCGTGTCATTAGGCTAAACAAAATAGTTATTTCATTATGGGAATTAATATTACATTCTGTTCATGACATTCAATGAGTAAAATTGTTCATAATTATGTTCAGTTTTAGAGTGTATATCGAAGATATGTTTATAACTTTATTTTAACCGTTTATGTAAACAATTTTAATCCCCAAAAGTATGCAACAGTTATTGGTAGACATCAAACTATTGTTGTAAGTTTGAATTCCCTAAAATTAGAAAATGTGCCCAATTTTATTGGCATTCAATTTTCCCGCTGCATACAATTGTCGCAAGAAATCTAGGTCAAAAGTGATCTAAGACAGCTACGCCGAAAAAATGCCCCGACCCTAGAACATTTTATTGAGTTTGTCAGATATTTGTTTGTTCTATTTACCTTTTCTCAATAATTAAATATTTTTTGGATAAATAAGACTTAGTGTTTTGTTTTGATAGCATCCACTTATAAACAGTGTTTTAGGATATTACTGATATATTTTGAATAGATATTTAGTTTTAGAATCTTCAAGTTGACCATTTACCAAATTAAAAAAAAATAAAAAATAAAAAAATCCCCACCTACCTACCTAATTTTTTCGGGCATGTTACCTGAAACAAACTTTTTTCGCCTAATCATAAACCAGGTTATAGTTTGTATCGGATACAATTTTGTACATTCAATTTGATGTTTCTTGTTAATCATATCTACCAATGTTCTTTAATGCGCCAGTTTCTATATTCCTTCGTTTCCCCTCGCTTGATTGTTACTTTAATATGGCTGATTTATTTTTTAATTATCGCGTATTTAAATAAAATGTTCTGACATTATGGTTCCGATAAGAGAGCTTAAATCACTTGATTCCAAGTGGCTTTTGAGTGCATGTAAGCAGTTACGCTTTAGAAAAGAGTTTCACTTAAATTATAACCTATTTTGCAATTCAAATGCATACTTCAACTGGGTATCATGTTCTTTTATGATTTGTTTTATAGCTTGTATGGTTCACAGACCAACTGTTAGGTTGATTTCACTTCCAATGGATTTAACATTTGATTGCAAAATTTGAAAATGATGAGAAAACAGGTGGTAACATCAGTGCAAATTTGGACATCTCTTCCAGTTTAAAAATCCAATTTCTGTTTAGTGCAGCTGAAAAGCAGAGATAAATTGACAGACATTAGATCACTTCTTTTAAACAGATTTGCATATTTTATTTCAAGATTTTATGTAATGCCCTCACTTTTTTTGTGAGGTCATATTTGCAATTGTTACGTCAATGCTTGCATATAGTAAGTAAATAAGATTTCCTTAGGAAATTCCAGATAAAGGACTTTTGTATTAAGGTTGCAACAATATTCCAATATATTGTATTGTATTTCAGTATGAGTTTTCCATAATGTAATGCAATACTGGCAATATATTGCAACTGAATCAGTATTATAATGATCCAATAAAAATGATAAACAAGAGATGTTTGTAAAACATGTATGCCCCCCCCCCCCCAACTTGCAGCCTTTGTTCATCACAGAAGTGTACTGTTTCTGAAAAACCTAAGCTGAGACATATTAACCATTACCTTAATAGGAGCTGTCTTCTCTGCAAGAGCATTCTTCCTATCAAATTTGACAACTCGACCAAAGTATTCAGTAATTATCACTATGTAATAGGCCATCTACTCAAACTGACCATTGTACCTATATAGTTTGAGGACCATGTACCAATGGTTCATCTGTTATTAAATGGAAGTGTTTTGGTTTTTTACAAGTCCCTGTGACCTTGACCTTTGATCTCAAAATCGATAGGGGTCTTCCTTCCCTCAAGACTAACCAGTATACTGATTTATATGATCCTAGGTTAAAGCGTTCTGTAGATATTGTGTGGAAACGGTTTTCATGTTACAAGCCCCTGTGACCTTGACCTCTGACTGGTTGACCTCAAAATCGATAGGCTTCTTCCTTTCCTCCCGAGTAACCAGCATACTAACTTGGATGATCATAGGTCAAATGGTTTACGGAAAAAACAGTTTTCATGTTACAAGCTCCTGTAACCTTGACCTTTGACCTGTTGACCTCAAAATTGATAGGCCTCTTCCTTTCCTCCCGAGTAACCAGCACACCAACTTGGATGATCGTAGGTCAAAGCGTATTCTACATGCGGAAACGAAATGGTATACAGAGGAAACAGTTTTGATGTTTCAAGCCTCTGACACTTTGACCTTTGACCTGTTGACCTCAAAATTGATTGGTGTCTTCCATTCCTCCCAAGTAACAAGCATACCAACTTAATTGTTCGTAGATCAAAGCATTCTCTAGATATCGTGTGGAAACGAATTTCATGTTACAAGCCCCTGTGACCTTGACCTTTGACCTCAAAATCAATAGGCGTCTTCCTTTCCTCCCAAGTAACCAGCATACGAACGTAAATGATCGTAGGTCAAAGCGTTCTGCATGCGGAAACGAAATGGTCTACGGACAGACCGACGGACCATCCGACCGACGGACAGGTGCAAAGCAATTTACTCCCACTTCTTCGAAGGGGGCCATAATAAAAACTAGTTAAATGAAGTGGTTATAAATATATTAATTACATAAAAATCAAAAGCTGAATAAAGTTGATTTTCGTTACAAAACACAATAAATAAACTTTGTTTATTTATTCATCTACTGATATAATTGTATAAAGATACTGTCTAAACTTTACAGAGCACTAATACAGACTGCTGTTCTTGAAGGAATATCAATTGTTAAGAAAACATTGTAAAAAAAAATAAAATCTGAAATAATAAAAAGAATTATGTTTATAAGCGCTTAGTCTGTGTCCAAACATGCGTCGTGGGGGCATTTGTGTCTGTGACACATCTTGTTTAGTTTTTCTATCCAAGACATTTTAGGACATTTTTTTAAAGTACAAACTTAAGTCCATGTAAGCTCTTTATATCTGTGTTTGTGTTCATTATAGGAGCCGTTGATCATGTAATAATGCAGTTGATTAATGGCAACAGAGGGGTGCTTTGGAATTCTTGAGTAAACATTGAGCTGTCATTTTCTGTGATGATTGGACAGGTTTTAATCTGGAGGGAAACCATGGTGTTGTGGATGCAAAATGTGAAAATTCCTTTTATGACAGTTTAACTCCCCCTAGGGCTGGCCATATGAAAAGCATGTGACAAAATACTTGATAAATTGGTTGTTTAATGTCCAGGGGGGGGGTACAAATTGCTTTTATAATCGCGGTTTATGTACAGTTGAAACTCGTTTTATGTATATGCGTTGTCGGGATGTTTTGTTGTCATTAATAATCACTACATAAATCATGAAAGGAGATTTATGTCTCTATTTCTTGCAGGAATAAAGAATGGTGAATGAAACTGATTTATCTGCCCTTTTGAGTCTGTCTGCTCGTATGATGAGCAGATTATAAAAGAATACACATTATTATTTGTTCTTAAGAGTCTTTGTCAGTACCAGTAGTGGTGTTGTTTTTGTTTTTGTTAAAGGTATTCTTTTTCTGTTTTTCATTCTTTTTGATATCTCTGCTCGAGTTCTCTTGGGGAAAAAAAAAAGCTTTGTATTCAAAGAAAAAACATCTTTATCTATGCATACATTTCATTTGTTAAATAAATTTCAATCTAATTTAATCTGCTTTATTTTTATAGCTTTCTAAAGATTAATACATGTTCCAAATGTCTTGAATGTATATTTTTTTAAATCTCGTTAGTAGGTAATACAGGACCTAAAACTGGATTGTGAACACATGTTGGAAAACAGCTGTTATCACAAAAATGCTGTGAGGTCCAAGGAACTACCATTGTTTTAATGTTGACTTTGGATTTTTACGAGGCACTTTAAGTGCTTAAATTGCTTAATTGACCAGAGTCCATAATCTTGGCCTGTTTGTTCTTTGATTAGCGGGGATCACTGACTTATGACTGGATTGGACTTATCTGTCGGTGGGGTCTTGTTATAACGATGTCAAATTTAATTTATGTTTAAATTACTTTAGCACAAAATTTCATTTTTGTTATGAATGTTGTTTAACAGTTTATATGTATTTGAAAAAAGAAAATGAGTTACGTTGGTGTTAAGAATATTAAGTTTTTGATTTGCGAGTAAAGGATTTTTAAATGTCTTATATTACCCAAAGAATAATTCTGAGGTATTAGGAGTAAGTTTTCATGAAATTATTGATTTATATTAACAGAAATATTATTACGTGTCGACAACTGCATTCCGTTGTCTTAATGGAATAAGACGCATATTTGGTAATTTATTATTTTCCATTGTAATCTCTCGCCAGGTAACAATAATGTTAACAAACAAATGCTCACATTTATTATTTTAAAGGTCGCTCAATAATTCTCACAGTGGGTTTGTTTGGTGTTTTCATCTGTTAGAGTAAATAAAACTAAAATCATTGTTCATTTACAATATGTCACCCTGTCAAATTGGTGATCGAGTGCTGAGCCTTAACAAATACATACAGATATTCAATATCGATATACCGACACTCCAGATATTGGCTATTGATATTGCATTGATGAACTTTTTGTAAACTCGGCGTTGACATTTCAACTCTGTGGGAAGCTGTCAGTACGTCTATTCAGTCATTATTTCTTCTCATCTAGTAGAGTTTTGTGTGAAGATTGCTTTGTAACTGTGACATAGCTTATTAAGCTAAGAAGAAGCTGCAATAACAAATGCAATGACAAAATTAAAGACATCGGCATAGGGTTGGACTTTTTGTGGTTTTTACACTTTAGGGACATTGATTATTTAAGAAATAATTTTCGATTCATCGTTGTCTATCAGCAAATAAACAACAATTTGGAGTTCTGATGCGTAGGAATTAAACCACAAGGGCGTTAGCCCAAGTTGTTTAATAGCCAGACATCAGGGGCCCAGTTGCTAAAAACTTTTAACGGCCAGTTAAGCTAACGGCCCGTTAACTTTAGAGGTAAATAAAACTAATATTACAAGCATCTCGCTTATGAAGCATTTGACAATTATTTGAGCATGTCAGTTTATTTAAAGTAAATGCAAATTTTAAAATTTTAACATGTAATTTACATCAAAAACCTCATCCAAAAGTTAACGGCTATCAGCTTAATCGTCCGTTAAAGTTTTGAGCAACTGGGCCCAGACCAAAAAAGAGTTGTTGTTGTACAGCAGGCAAGTTTCCCATTATTTGTTAACAGGTCATACATGATTTGATTTATCATAAGATTATTTTTCCAGCTGTACCCGACTTTTGGACTTTATGATGCGCTTACACAAAAACAGGGCAAAAAAATGCACAGAAAAAAAACAACGAGCAAAACATCTACAGTGACATAAGTGTACCCGATACTTCTTGTCTGTTACCTATCCCTGCACTTATTCCTTTGCCCACATCGTAATGGTTTATCAATGGTTTTGTAAGCTTTTTGCTGCTTAAGTGCAATTTAATTTATTTGCATCAAGATTAACGTAGCATTTTGTGCCCTGATTTGATTTGTTGAAGTGTACACTTGCTAAAGACATATCGTTTTAAAGCCCCTTCGTCGATATTGAGTTTACCCGTTAAATATTGACACATGGAATTGGGCTGATAAATACAAACTGTAATGTTTCTACAAGAATTTGGCCATGTCATTTACAAGTGAGTAAGTAATATACACCGAGATCAATGAACAATCTCTATGCTTTACTAAATGGTTGTAATAGATAGTTTAATGAATTATTGACATGGAATAATGTGAATTGTTAAATTTTGGACATGAAATAATGTGAATTGTTAAATTATGGACATGGTATCATGTGAATTGTGGAAGATCAGCTAAAAACTCATTAAATGGAATTAGTAGATGGTTTAATAGATCATGGACATGGTATAATGTGAGTTGTGGAATGTGAAAATGACAGCTTGGTTGATGTACAGCATAGTGAAACAATGTGAACATGTTTCGGATGCAGATGATGACTGTTTTGTACTCCGTGGTCATTTGAATCTTTGAAAACAATGGTACGTGTTGGTAAATTAATTTGTAGGTGTCAAGAATATTAATTAAAGACACAATTATATGTAATAAATTTGGAAATGCATACACATTTGGATATGTAGATAATTAAACAACAAAATGATAAAATAAAATCTGGTAAAAAAATCATATAAATTTGTGCTTACATAATTATGTATCAGCATCACAATGTACAGAAAAATGAATCTTTCAATATTGTTTGACACTCTTCTCATGAAAATAATAATGAAATATATTTCTAAAACAATCATTACTCAGCCAAATTACTGTATATGGTGGTAGCATCCGTCAAGTAGAATAGAAAGGGCTCTGAATTAAGTTTATACATGACTTATGGAGATGCACATTTGTCTGTCAACAATACAATGTACAAAAAATGAGCTTCCTTGGGTATTGTTTCATTCACTTGTGATGAAAGTAATAATGAAATAAAGTTTTCAGAACAGTCAATATAATAATATAATCATCAATCTGAAAGTTGCCATGTCTGATAACTTCCACCAAAGTATAGCAACAATACAATGTACAGAAAAAACAACATCCATGTCTGGTACCTTCCACCAATGTATAGCAACAATACAATGTACAGAAAAAACAACATCCATGGATATAGTTTCACTCTTTTTTGGTGAAAATTGTTAAGATTGTTTTCTCTATAAATCAAACCCCACAACTACCCCCCCCCCCCCAAAAAAAAAAACCAATAACACAAAACAGCAACACTGTAGTAATGGCTCAGGAAAAGCTTATACATGAATTTATTTATATGGACTTCCACAAATATTAATTTTATAAACAATACCATGTTCATGCTAGACATACACCATTATGGATTACCCATCATTGCAGGAGACCCTATTAAACTAAACTCATGCAGTGATGTTTACCCCAGTGTGTTGTGGTTACTTTTGTTTGATCTTTGCTGGACTTAGTGTTTGCACAGTTTGTTTGTTTGTTCAGCATGTTTGGAGATAATGATCTTGTGTACATTTATGGATGGACTGCAGTGATCCTCGACTAATATGATTATGATCTGAAGTGCCATGCTGTGATTATAGAATGTATGGTCTCTTCCTATGCACATTTGACTTCTGCTTTTTTTTCTTCGTTTTTTTCCATACCTTACAATTATTTTCATGTCTTTTTATGAATTTTCTATCTGCTTCTTTTATGACTTTGATATGGTGGAGGTATTTAGTATTATTACGATATTTTATTATTTGTTTGTTCTTAAAATGTATTTTTGAATGGTCTTTTTGCATCCATTAAAACCATTTAAACGGGAAAAGAACAGTTATTGATCTGAAATATATTTAAAAGTCGTCACTTTCAGATAGTTCCCAAAATGGTGGCCATTGGTTATTTTGTCTTAATGCTACATAAACATGTTACATTATGAAACTAAATTTACATTGCTTAAAGGCGCATATAAACACATATTAATACAAGAAAATTTCCTATTTTTCTCTAAAGATATATTTCAAGTAGCGACACTTTATTAAGGAAATTGTTAAGAAAACGTTATATAGAAAGACAAAAATTATATTTTGGGCATGCATGATTCTAGTAGGATTCATCTTGACACCTACAAAATCACCCAGACAGATAGATTTATTCAGGTTAAAACACACAAGTTTACAACACATGACAAATTCAGATATAGAAACAATGGTTTAACTGACAAGTGATTCTTAAAACTATCAAAAGCATAAGCACTTGAATTTACTCAACTACATTTGAATATGCTAGAGGAACAGCTATTACTATTACGAGGCAAGATAACATTTATAGGAATCAATTAATGCAAATAAATAGATGGAATTTAATCATAGTGTGTAGTAACCTAGGATGGCCAATGCAAGCTTGAAAGCTTATTTCCAATGGGGTGCTTGGATAACAATACTTATGTTAACAAAAACAACATAAAACATATTTAAGATTTTGGAAATTGGAAGTTTCACAAATCATTGTTACTATAGCATTTTCTGTAGAGTTCAGTTTAACCTAGGCAATAGCATATTTTTACATAAACATCAACATAAAAGTACATGTACATCACAGTAGTCATTTGTTGCAATGTTTAAAAGATGATTCTTAACAGCTGCTTTAAATTGATATATTTTATCTATCCTTTTAATGTAATCTGGTAGGGAATTCCAGTCATTAATGGCTATGCTGAATAATGTAGTGTTAGCTTTATTGTAACTTATAGGAACATTAAAAGTGTACAGCTGGGATCTAGTTGAAGAATGGTGAATTTTAACAAGCACAAAATTTTCTTTCATATAGGAAGGGCATTTGTTATGAAATATTTAAAAAAAACATGATTAAGATCTAATTGTTTGTTTCTGTTCTCTATGTTTAGCAGTTGCAAATTGGACAGAATATTGTTATTTACACTCTCTCTAGGTCCCATTTTTTTAATAAATCTGACAATCTTGTTTTGGCATACTTGAAGTTTGTTTTTTAAGCATTTATTAGTCCCCTACCCGTGTTTCACCGGAGGGGACTATACCCACTCCACCCACCCCATATGCATATTATAATAAAATAATGTTCGTTTTGTGAATTGTTTATAGAAAAAGGACTTGCAAATTGTATTGTCTACGTACTGTCCATATGCCCATTCAAGATGCATATTTAAGTTTAACCATTGTTACTTAGTGCAGACTGGAGTCAATGCGTGATTTGTTCTCGTTAACATTATATATAAAGATCTGTTCCAAAGTTAACATTGTAAATAAAGATTTATTCAAAAGTTAACATAAACATTTATTCAATGGTTAGCATTGTACATAAAGATCTTTTTTTTAATTTTAACGATGCTCACTTCCTTTGGATCGAAACACCTATTGATTTCCTGGAAAACATTTCTTCAAGCTATTAATCGTGATGTCATTTAATATTGATTCTAGATTGATATCATAGTTACGCTTAATGCGTTTAATGGAACACAAGAAAGGTGTCATTGATTTCGTTCTAATGGGAGGCCCGTTCTGTATGCAGCTTGAAAGTAGTATAACTCCATTACTAATAAAGCGATTCAAGTGAAAGAGAATTTGAGTGCATTGTCCAAGAACCAGAAATCTGCCTTTAGTATTTATGGAGTTACTGCCCTTTGTTTAAATATGCTGAGCATAATTCTGTAATTAATAAGATGATTCAAATGACGGATGTGCAAGAACTAAAACTCTGTGTACAGTATTTACTGAGGTAGTAGAAGAACTAAAACTCTGTGTACAGTATTTACTGAGGTACTGCCCTTTGTTTAAGTGCGCTGAGCATAACTCTATTATTAATAAAGGGATTCAGACGAGGCTTGATACAGTGATAGAGGGCATGGAAAGAAAGTGCAGAGTTCAAGAACTATAACTCTGTCTACAGTATTTACTGCATTAGTGCACTTTGTTTAATTTTACAGAGCATAAGTTTTATGAAGGTATTCAAATGAAACTTCATACAATGTCTAGAGGGCATTTAGAGGAATTAAGTGCAGAGTAAAGGGACTCGGTTTATAGTATTTACTATCCTTTGTTTAATTTTTTGTGTGCAGAGCGTAACTCCATTACAAATAAGGGGATTCTAAGGAAATTTTGTTCAAGGATACAGATCATGAGAGGAAGTGCAGAATAAAAGCTGTCTTAACAGTATTTACAGTGTTATTGCCCTTTGTTCAAGTGTGCAGAGCATAGCTCTTTTATCAATTCAGGAATTCCAATGAAACATCATACAGTTATAAAAATCTTTGAGATAACTTTAATGCACTGTGACAGTACAAGGTCTATAAATCTGTCTTTTTAATATTTATGAAATTTATTTATGCCCTGCGCTACACTTGTGCAAATTTAAGTCTGCGTAAATTAGCTATTTTCAAGAATGCACAAAATACAGGCGCTGCAAAATAAAATGATTTTACAGTAGTTGCTAGTGGGTATATTTGTTTATGAAGCGCTGGCATTAATTTTAACATTATTTGACAGATAATTACAGCCATAGATTGTTAACACCAATGCACAAGCCTCGCAACTGCAACTGGTCATTTGTTTTTAAGGAATAAATCAACAATTTTCTGGTGAATAAATATCTGAAGCTACAGATACATCCATAAAGTAAACAATGGCAGCTAGAAATAGTTTTAAATTACTGCAGTGGTTCATTGGCTATGTTGATGCTTTCTTAAATGTAATCAGATTATTTATTACAGTTCTGTAATTAAAGGCATAGTGTTGCATGATCTAGGACCACAATGGTACAATGTGAGTTTTTAAAACACTGGCATGGAATCAGAAAGAAAGATCCAGAAGTCAAACATAATTAAAAAACTAGTGAATGTGGTAATGAAACCAAAGGCATACAGATATATTATTCAAAGTAATTATGTAACCAAAAGGCATACATGTTATTCTTTGATAATATATGCTCTTATATCCAAATGATCTATTACATATTTGCAAGGGTTTGTGTGTAATGCCATACCAGATATTTTCCGCTGATGACTTCAAATAAGTAGATTATATTTCATGTAATATTCATTTAATATTCATGGACTATGTACTGCCTGTACCTGAATGCCCTTCCGAAAATGTGTACCTTTGACGTTCAGCTGTGCTTGACTTAAACACTGAAATTATTTAGACATCCAGATATTACAAGAGCTGCAATATAGGGAATTACGCAACAGAAGCAAGAAATAACATGAATAAGGTGATATTTTTTGTAAGAAACTTGGAATAGAAATACTGTTTTCACTATAGTCGCATCGGATGCCAGTACAAAGATGATATTTAAATGTATACACAGTTCCTTTAAATTGATGAAGATCTTGTTATGGATGGATAGGAAACTCTGGTTGTTAAAGTTAATAATTGATGTATTGGCAGAATCTTTGTATAAATAATTGAAGACCATTATAGGTGTAGTCTCCAGCTTCTTAGTGAGGGATGTTGCTGTTTTGATAAACCAATCAACAGTGTCTTCTTTAGGTCATTGTACAAGGGAGCTTTAGCTATAAAAAAAGAAATGGAACTGGTACCGCAGAATCTTAAATGAGATAGAATGCTATCAATAGATGGAATACCATAAAGTTGTTGGTGAGTGAAATAAAATATGTGTAGTCTAAGCGATTTTATTGATTTAAAAATAAATGCAATGTGTTGGAAATCAGTTCTAATACTGGTATAGAATGTCATAACAATAATATATTTTATTAAGTATTATATAAAAGATAAAAAATAAAAATATGTATATATATTTACACCATACTTTTCAAATGAAGTTGTATAATTTTAGTTGAAACCAAATTCTGGTGTCAAAAAGATGGAAATTTGGTTTAGACAATTTAAATATATTTTTATCCAAACATTTTAAATGTAAAACCTAAATCCATTGATTTCTATAATGTTTTATAAATGTGCATGTAATGCATTTAGGGTAATTCAGAAATAATTTTCGGTTTATCATTGTTTATCAGCCAGTAAGCAATGAATTGGAGCTCTGATGTGTAGAAATTCAATCACAAGGGCGTTAGCCAGAGTTGTTTAATAGCCACGCATCAGAATGACAAAGAGTTGTTTATTGGCCGATAAACAATGATGAAAAATAGTTTTGATTCTAACATGATTTTACATATTTTCGCAGTTGTAATTGGAACAATACTTTTTATAATGCTCCGCTCCTTATCTGGACATCTTTTTGCGTTGTTTATTGGGTAGTTTAACAACGATAATTTTGTTGTTTTTCTATAGAAAAGTTAGCAAGTATCATGTTAGAATGTAATATAATGTATCTGCATGTAATGTAATGAACTAGAATGGTTTCTTCTTGGGATAAAATAATGTGCATGTTATGTTTTTTTTTACTACATACTCTATTTGCTAACATCAAAATGATATAGAGGATATTTGTTGATTTTGGTGAATGATCATTTTGGTGAATGATCAAATTTTTTTTCACCACTGGTTAGGCCAACATTTTTTTATCTTTTGTTTTACGGGAGCACCGCCGACCCTAAATTTTGACAAAATCAAATAAAAATAAAAGTAACTTTTGTGAATTTTATTTATAATTTTCTCGCCGACTTTGTATTTTATTTGTAGCACAAAAAAAATCTACTCCGAGAGCTAAAATGTTTTGTACCATGTTCCAATAAAAAGTACTATTTCCAATTCATTTCCAATGGAGACGAAACACTTTGAGTACGAATATAAATTAGGCAAAATGTACGGACTGGTTTATGTATAGAACACAGTTTATAACACAAACCATTAATTTCCAATAACCAATCTGGCACAAAGTAAAAGTGGATTGTTCTTGAGTTCAAACTTCAAATATAATATCCTATTTTACCAGTTAGTTGTTTTTGATACATGTACATAATTGGTCTATATTTTGTTCAGCTTTTTTATGTTAACCAGAGTGCAACAATTCATTATAGTATACTATTTACAAATTTTAGTTCATTAGTATTTTGTGAAGCACTTGTAAATAGTATAACAGTGTATACATGTTGACATGAAAATTATATTTAAAGTTATTTAAGTTACTGCAATGAACAATAAACTAAAATGTTTAATACATTTAATATAGTGCACGTAATTTACATGTACACATGCTTGTGTTAATGCCATAATATTACTATAATGCACAGTAAAATATATATCTATTAGAACAATAAAAACATTGAGGTAGGTTCCTCCAGTGGCCAGTGTTCCCCAAAATCAGGCATTTCGTGCTAATTTTCCCTATAAAAAGCCAGGCCCTTCCCCCAAATTGGCAGAAAAAATCTGAAAATTTATCAAAAACGAAAGAGAATCCATTTCAATTCACAAAATAGCATAGAACAACACAGTTTCTGACATCGTTACCGATTTATGTGAAAGAAATGTAATCATTTTGAGTGTCTTTGCCAAAGAAGCAGAGGTGTTCTCAGGCATACACTTTGACATTATGAAAAGCTTTGGGTAGGTTTGATGAAATAAATATTATCGATTTAAATGCCATACTTAAATTATATGCATTATTAAACTGTATAAATTGCCTAATGATTGCATCGGACCAGTTTGAAAATTGGTAAATTTTTAGGGTAAACTTTTAGGCCATGTCAATTTAAAGTATGAATAAAAGAAAACAGGTCAGGGAAACTACCAAATTTCAGTATTAAGTTAGTGAGCTCCAGATGATCCAGTAGTTACAAAAAAAAAGAAAATTGACAAGGTACTGGGTTCAACGAAAGTGCCAGCTAATTAGTGTTTAAATTAAAATAAATAATAACATGTGTAAAAACACAGAAATATGACAATACAATATGAAACAAAAGCAGTTGTCAAGTTAAAAGTAATAAATGTTTGGATAAGTATGAAATAATGATTGTTAAAGAGTTTTCAACTAATTTATTTTTACTAGTATGTCTTAAAAGTGCATGTTTTTTGCCGTGACTGTAAAAACTGTTTTATTTTAAAAATAAATAAAATTATATTTTTTTCATTTTATTTTCATTTTTTTGTCGACTGGTGATAAAAAGACATATTATTTTTATTTTTATTTATACCCCCCCCGACTCGATTACCCCAAAAAAATTCCCGTAAAACAAAAAATAAAAAAATGTTGGCCTTATAGAAAAAAAAAATTCACGAGTTAAAATATAGTTTTCTATGACCACGAGTGAAATAAGTATTTGATCATTCACTGAAATCAACTAATTTTCCGTTTATTTTATGATTTTTGGACAATAAATTAATAAAATTGCACGAGAAAAGCTTAAACGTTTTGTCTGTGAATTCTGATGTCATAAAAATAACATCATAGATGATTCCAAACTTGTTTATCATAAGTATGGTGGGAAACAAGTGCCATAATTTGTGTGTTGTTGAACATTGCTAAATTATATTTTTGTTTAATTTTATCATGTGTTTTCTCTAAACAAATGTATGTAAATACTCTACATGTATATACATTTGCTGAGGGAGGTAGACCTATACTGGTAGATCAATGTTTTTGATAGAAAAATTGTGTGTTTTTTGTTATATTTTCACTGCAGTGAAAATATATAATCTGATATTTTCACTGCTGGAGCAGTGAAAATATCAGATTTTATTTCACCAATAAAATTCCACATTTCACTGAAAAGGATATAATAAACTCCGTATTTGACAACATTATTGTAAGCGTTTAATCATTATTTTTCATTTAACTTGATGTTTTTCTTCCTAAATGGATTTTCATATAATCTTTCATTCAGGTATTTTATCAACACACAACTTGTGTCAAAACTAATTAATTTGCCTGCTGAACAAATATAAATATGCCACATACCGAGTGGAAAAAAATTATACACTGCCATATCATTTTTATTGCAAAAAGCGTAACATGTGTTGTTCAAAAGGAATTTTAAGTGAAATTTTAACAGGAAATTGAACACTAGGGGTTAATATTTTAAATACTTATTTGGTTTGTAGAAATATTATTACTTTAATTTTTATGTTGTTAATATTTTGCAGGAAATGAAATTTTACATGGGATTCAATGGATTTACCGAAGTGAATATATTTCAACAGAAATGAAACAAAATGAACGTTGTTGAAAACAAGGACATGGGTAGATCATTACCTAGGACCGCTATTGGCATAATGAGTGACATATAAAGTGGAGAAAATATTGTGTATTACTGTAACATGCGAGTTCTTATGAATAACACCATGTTATTTTATGGAGGTGTTATTAAGACATTTCTGTTATTGACCAGATAAAGATAATGACAGTGTGAATATAGAGACAATGGTGTATAAAGTTTTGCATTTAATGCACCATCCAACTTAGTTTAGCATCCATGAAAAATAGCAGATCGTAAACTTTTATCTTGCAGATATATCTGAAGCTAAATCATTTTGAATGGAAACTGAATGTTTGAATGGGTAAGCAACTGTAGTTATGTGGATGAATATTGTGGTAAAGCTTATGAGGAATTCTCAAGCAGATGATAGAAGAGGAAATAATGTGATGTGAAACTGTCCAAATAAGTAATTATACATTGGTGACTACTGGATAATTCTGACACAATGCATGACTGGGCAGCAGTGAATAGTTGGTCTCGGTACGACATAAAAACGTCCGTCCACTTGCCGCGGCCAATGACAAAAGCCACGCAGGGGTACGGGCGTTACTCAGTAAACATTCCGGTAATTACGCCATTGCCATTGCCGAAATCGGGTCTCCGACGATGTCACACAACCTTTCTTGCGCAGGTGTCTAATCTTGAGAAGCAGCAGGTGTATAAGCCGAAAAAGCGCTTTGTGGAGTCGAGTACCACACATTATATCCAATATCTGCAGCTTAGTAATCAGGTATTGTACTTGGCAAAGAAAATATGATAATAAAATAGCTCGTGTTGTGTTCTTGCTTTCTACAGTGTTTTGATGCTCTTTTCTGCTTTATCCATGTGCGTTGTGTTCTAATGCTTTCTATAGTGTTTTGAAGCACTTTTCTGTTTTATCCACTTGTGTTCTTGCTTTCTATCGTGTTTTGATGCACTTTTCTGTTTTATCCACTTGTGTTGTGTTTTTGCTTTCTATATAGTGTTTTGATGCACTTTTCTGCTATATCCACTTGTGTTTCCTTCTTGCTGTCTATAGTGGTTTGATGCACTTTTCTGCTTTATCCACTTGTTTTCTTGCTTTCTATAGTGTTTTGATGCACTTTTCTGTTTTAACCACTTGTGTTGTGTTTTTGCTTTCTATATAGTGTTTTGATGCACTTTTACTTTATCCACTTGTGTTGTGTTGTAATGCTTTCTATAGTGTTTTGATGCTCTTTTCTGCTTTATCCACGTGTGTTGTGTTCCTTTTTTCTATAATGTTTTGATGCTCTCTTCTGCTTTATCCATTTGTGTTGTGTTCTAATGCTTTCTATAGTGTTTTGGTGCACGTTTCTGTTTTATCCACTTGTGTTCATGCACTTTTTTCTTCTTTATCCAATGATGTTGTGTTCTTGCTTTCTATAGTGTTTTGATGCACTTTTCTGTTTTATCCTCTTGTGTTGTGTTCTTGCTTTCTATACTAATTTGATGCTTTTTTTCTGTTTTATCCACTTGTGTTCTTGCTTTCTTTAATAGTTTGATGCACTTTTCTGCTTTATTCACTTATGTTGTGTTCTTGCTTTCTATAGTAATTTGATGCACTTTTCTGCTTTATTCACTTATGTTGTGTTCTTGCTTTCTATAGTAATTTGATGCACTTTTCTGCTTTATTCACTTATGTTGTGTTCTTGCTTTCTATAGTAATTTGATGCACTTTTCTGCTTTATTCACTTGTGTTGTGTTCTTGCTTTCTATAGTAATTTGATGCACTTTTCTGCTTTATCCACTTGTGTTCTTGCTTTCTACAGTGTTGTTTTGATGCACTTTTCTGCTTTATTCACTTCTGCTGTGTTCTTGCCTTTTATAGTGTTTTTATGCGCTTTTCTGTTTTATCCACTTGTGTTGTGTTCTTGCTTTCTATAGTGTTTTTATCAAATTTTAAGTGTAAAGTTCAAGGACCTTTGCATAGAAAAATGCAAATTTAGAAGCAACTGTTCAATTTAAAGTGATCTATGCATGAAAAAGACACATACTTGAGGAAGTTTGAAGACATTTACTAAGTACCTTTATAGATATGCCCAGGGCTGGTATTCACAAAGCATCTTAAGTAGTTTCTTAAATATTTCACTTAAGTGCAAAATTTGAATGTATTATATTTCTTTACTTAATACAGATGCATATGTTGTTGATATTCCTCAAATAACATGTTCATAAGGATGCTATTTTAAAGTGTTACTTAGTGCTAAACTGTTACTTTATGGAATTATACAGTTGAGGAAATTTCCAAATTTAAGGATAAGGATAAAAATTAACTTAAGATGCTTTGTAAATACCGCCCCTGGGCCCATATTCACAAAGCTGCTAAATACCATAATATTTCATACGTGTTAGCCACTAAATATATATTTAAACAAGCATTTAAAGGTTTTACTATTGTAAAGAATGGACAATAATTGCTTCTTATTTTATCATAGTATTTAATAATATAAATGCTGAAATTTCAGATAAATAATTAACCTGAAATTTTCACTTAAGTTCAGCTTAAGTTTGTGTTGTTTTTTTTCGTAAAAAAGTAATTTACTAATTTTTGAACTTGTATGAATACTGGCCCTGGTGTAGGATTTTTGAAAGTTCAACTATTAAAGCACAATACAAATAACTTCAGGAATCTGAGGAGAAGTTAAAGAAGACAATGCATGTGCTGCGTATGCAGAGATCCAAGTCAGACCTGGACGTGTCACGTGACCAATCCAGCGGGATAAGTGGTATGGGCATGATAGGAGGAGCGTTCTTCAAAGAGGTACGCGGCATCTGCAGTATTTGTTTCTTGTTTATTTTGTTGTGGTAATGCGGCCTGGATATGGCATGCATCTAGGGGTAGTCTTTGTTTTGAAACTTTCAAAAAATGGCTTATGTATCAGGATTTGACATGCATTTCAGGAAAAGTCCTGTATTTCAGGATATGGCCCATTTTACATGATGGCTAAAAATAACAAAATATTTTAGGTTATCAAAGTTGAATTGTTAAGAAGCAGTGATAAAAATCATTTGCTAGTATTTCTAATACTAGAGGTTTTGGTAATCCTTTGAATTTCCATGGCCATAATTTAAGTGTTTGTTGTTGCTGTTTGCCTTGGTAATTTTATTTTTATTATTGGAATTTTTCGCTGCAATATGACCACAAATGTGTCCACAATTTTTTATTAGAAATCCCCACTGTTCTACAACAGTCTGGGTGATAGGGATAAGCAGGCGGGACACGCCCCAGTCCAGGGGCAGAAGCAGGAAATGAAACTGGGCGTGGCTGTAGTACCTCGCAAGGGACTCATTGCCCTATCCACCAGCGATGAACCAACTGAGATGTCAGGTAGGATGCAAATGTCCAATATGTAATGTAATTAAAACAGGGTTCGTACGAATCTTGAAGTCATGGAAAATGGGATTTGTCTGGAAAAATCGTTGAATCCGGATAATATGGATTTTATCATGGAAAAATCATGGAATTTTCAAAAACTTAAATGCAAAGTTGAAAAGTAACCTTGAATATGCCTGTGAGTGCATGAAAATAATCAAATCCATTGCAATATAAATCAACAAAAAAGCAAACTCACGAGTGCAATGATGAACAGACGAGAGTTGCAGTGCTAAATTTTATTATATTCTACAGGTTGTGAAACCGCCTAGATAAATAATTTTATTATGTAGATTGAATAAAATGTGGATATCAGTGTACTATTTTGACTGTAGTAAGTTTGGATAGAATCATAGAAAACTGAGCTATGTCATAGAAAAATCATGGAATTATGGTTTCAAGTTTGTGTGAACCCTGTGAAAAAAAGTTAATTCTTGTTTGGGGTTCACCTAGGCCTAATTGCATAAGGGTGTGATTCTTCCTCCATTCAGCTGATTTCTTGAATGCCAAGTTTTGTAGAAACGTCGTTTGACATATATGGATGGACATAAGCAAAATCACACAAACGGTCTCTGTCTTATCCAGATAAGTAAATTAAATGTCAGCCTTAGAGTACAAACATAGTCCTGAAGGCTTTTTTGGCCAGATAACAGAAACAGGCCTGCGGGAAACCATGATTACCAACGATCACGTATTATTACTTCCAATACATTGATTTAAAACCACTAATGGAAACGGAGTGCGGATGTTTAAGTTATTGTTAGCGTTTAAAAATTTAGGGTGGCATTCACCGCTTCCACTCTCCTCTTTATCTGCCTTTAAATTATTACACTCACACTCCTGGTCTCAGTGGACACCAAGCGTCACCACGGTTACGGCGCGGACCACATCCATAGCTCCGGCAAGCAGCGCCAGACATCACTGATCAGACGACAGGACATCATGGTGCACGTGAAGGCCGGGACCAAGCTCCTTGAGGACGCTGAACACCAGCACCAACAGGAAGAGGACATGGAGAAAAGCCTCGAGAATTACACGATGCTTGATCTGCAGTCACAAATTCTCGGGATGACTGTAAGAGCAAAATAATTGTTTTTCATGTAAAAGAAAGTGAAATCTTTTTCTCGTGAGAGTGCTCGATTTGCTTTCGCAGTTTCTTGCAATGACTGATGGATCGAATTATTGTTGTGTAGATCTAAAAGTCATTGAAATGTTATTTTTGAAGCGTCAAAATTTGGTTGAAACACGGTACTCAATTTGCAGTCAGATTCTCGAGATGACTGTAAGAGCAAATGTTTATTGATGTATAAGACATTTAAATGTTGCAGTATTTTTCAAGATTAACACAATGCTCACTTTGCATCCCCAGATTCTCAGGATTATTGTAAGAGCAAGATCATTTAGTGTGCTATTACTGAAATTTTATTATTATTTATTTATTCGAGAATTAAATGATGCTAAATCTGCAGTCACAGATTCTGGGGTTGACTGTAAGAGCGAATTGTTTTTGTCATGTGAAAGCAATTGTACTGTTATTTTTTCGAGAATAACATGTGCTTGAATAGCAGTCCAAGATTATTGCGATGACTGCTAAGAGTGATTTTCTTATGTTGATAAGTAAGTCACTGAAATGTGTTTTTTTTCAAGAATTACACATACTCAATTTGCAGTCCCAGATTCTTGGGATGAAAGAGTGAATTGTTAAAATGTTTATATCAAAGCCATTGATATGTAGTTTTTTGAGAAACACAGTGCTTGATTTGCATTCACACATTCTTAGGCTGACAGTAAGGGCAAATTGTTTTGTTGTTTTTTATGTGAAAGCGATTGATATATTGATTTCGGATTGTCAAACTTGATTCTAACATGACACTCGGAGTTCTCAGTTAAAAGGCATTGTAATTGCAGAATTTGATTCTGTTGAAGGTAAGACCAATACATTATTTACTACTACTACTACAACCACTACTACTACTACTACTACATCACCACCACCACCACCACCAACAACAACTTCTACTACAACAACTACTACTAATGCTACTACTACAGTAACTACTACTGCTACTTCACCACCCCCAACAACAAAAAATTCTGCTACAACTGCTACTACTACAGTAACTACTACTATTTCCACTACTACTACTGCTACTACAGCAACAACTACTTCATACCACTACCAATACAACTAACACTACGACTACAATAAGCATCACTACCACCACCATAACCACCACATTTTGTACTAGCAGCAGGTGTATTAGCCGAAAAAGCATTTGTACTACTACCACTATTTCTACTACTACCACTATTTCTACTACTACTACTTCTGCATTGACTATGTTGAAAACGGCATACTTTATACTAAAAATTGTTCCTCCGCCCCATTTTGTGTCCGCTCTATAACTCGGTCATTTCTGGATGGATTTTGAAATTACTTGGCAGAAATGTTCACCATTATGAGAGGATATGTCACGCGCAACATACAGATCCATACCTCCAAAGTCAAGGTCACAATTAGAGGTTAAAGGTTAAAAATTGGGTCCGTTTTTTTGTTGCCGGTCAATAACACTGTCATTTCACAGCTCATTTATCTCCAAGGTCAAGGTCACACTTAGAGGTCAAAGGTCAAAAATGGGATCTGTTGTTTGTGTCTGTAAATAACTCGTGTCATTTCTGGATGGATTTTTAAATTACTTGGCGTAAATGTTCACCATGATGAGACGAATATCTATGGGTGTATTTTGTATTCCTTAACTCAGTTCTATAGATCTACCTGTGATAAACATGGAGTTGTGTGTTTCATTCTGTACATTTGTGAATTTATTTTGAGGTTTTTCCTGCATCATAACTATCCATCCTTATTACATGTAAATTAATATGTTTATCTGAACTCATGATAATGCAAAAACAAATTTTGGATTTTAATTGAATGCCATCTGTGTGAATAAATTCCTGTTATGACTGAAAAAAAAAGGTTTGCACCTTTGCCCTTGTTCAGTTCAAAACTTTGGTATGTTTTTATGCCCCCAGCATCTTGATGCGGGAGGCATATAGTGATTATCCTGTCCGTCCGTCCTTCCGTCCGTCCTTCTGTCTGTCCGTGATAAGGTTAAGTAGATTTTACCGTTACGTTTAGCACCATCACCACTTACTACAACACTTGGATACTTACACAGTTGTTACATATTACCGTTCCCAATCCATAACCAAAGCTCACTTGGATCTTGACCTAATTTGGACTAAGAAATGGGCTATCCAGCACCAACCGGGGGCATGTGTGTTCATCAAACACAGAATCTTGTTGCTTAATATCTTTCAAGATTATTTCAGAGGTGAGTAACTGTAAAAAAAAAATCATTGGTAAAAACAACTTGCACATGTTTCTTTTCATTTCATGTCCAGGACACTAAAGCTATACATAGACCAAGTCCGATGCTAGATGTACCTTTAGCTGATCAAACATACACACCTAGATCTAAACCTGCCAGCAAACCTGAGAAGTCAGTGACGCTACCTGCAATTAAAAGCATCAATCCATTTGCTATGAAGACCTAGGTTTTTTTGTGGAAACTGTTTTCTCATCATGAGACTATAAACTGCTTCTCAAGAGCCAGTCATCTCAAATAATCTTAAAACGTGTGATGTTGCCCATAGCACAAGAAAATGTGAAGAGCCAGTCATCTCAAATCGTGTGGTATCGCCCATATCAACAGCTATTCAAGGAGTCAGTCATCTGAGAAAGTGTGAAATCATCTATAGCACAATAAACTGCTATTCAAGGAGCCTGTCATCTCAGAAAGTGTGATATCGCCAATAGCACAATAAAGTGCTTTGCAGCACCTGAAGAAACCAGAGAATGGTCTTTTGAAATCTTCTTGTGAAAAGATGCACAATAAACTGCCTATTAGAGGAGTCATCTCAAATTGTGTGATATCACACAATAAACAGCTATTTGAAGAGCCAGCTATCTGAAATCGTGTGATATCACCTATAGTACAATAAAATGCTATTGGAAGAGCCAGTCATCTCAGAAAGTGTGATATCGCCAATAGCACATAAAGTGCTTTGCAGCACCTGAAGATACCAGAGAATGGTCTTTTGAAATCTTCTTGTGAAAAGATGCAATTCAGTGTGTCTGATAAACTCTTTGCAGTCACGGATAAGAAACTTTTTTGCATTATTAAAAGTTCCTAATACGCGACTTGCTCAGAACACTGTTATTTTCTGTGATCTGTTTTGGGGTCACACACAACTAATTGTTTTGCAGTATCGTCATAATGAGTCACATTCTATACGCATTTTACACGTGTGCCAGTTTATAATTTTTCAAAAGATATTAAGGTTTGGAGCTTTACTGATTCTAGAATTCACATAAAATCATATATTTATTTTGTTTTTATTTCAGGAGTTAGCAGTATTTCAATTATCATTTCACGACTTGAGATAGCTTCTCAAATATTTCATTAAATTAACAGAAAGTCTTAGTTTTTCTTTGTTTTGCCAGTAATTAAGCACAACAAGTACACTATAAACTTTGTGATTGTATTTTTTTTAAATATGAACAGGGCACGTATGTACAGGACAACATATGAGGGGCGTCGTGGGAAAACCGGACTTAATGCATGTGCGTAAAGTGTCATCCCGGATTAACCTGTGTAGTCCACACATGCCAATCCGTCACGGCACTTTCGGCTTTTATGGTATTTTCTGTTCAAAAAAGTCTCTTCTAACCATAAATCCACTTTAGGCGGAAAGTGCCGTCCTGGATCAGCCTGTGCGAACTGCACAGGCTGATCTGGGACGACACTTTACGCACATGCATTAAGACCGGTTTTCTCACGACCCGCCACATATGAATAATTCAGTTTAATTTCATTTTGAAATGTATACCGGGTGGTGAGCGATATCTTCGTGAAAGTTAAGATAACCTTTGAAGAAAGAACCTTACATCAGTTCTTATTATACTGACGGATAAAAGTATCTTTTCTCCGTTATACAAGTACAACCTGAAAATATTTTCACTAAATAAGTGTCAAGTTTTGAATGAAATGTCAACATTTATGTTTGTGTGGAAATTGTTTCATTTCATTTGTAACAATAAGAGTTTGAATGTTGAATTATTTGGGTAATTGCATTTTACTATCAAAATTATGTTACTAAAATACACACTACATTTATGTAGAAAGGCTTTGCAGTTTTATGCAGAGTCTGCCTAAAAAAAATGTTGCAGTGGAAATCTTGAAATGAATAAAACCAAAACAACTTTAAACAATAAAAGTATTCAAATAATTTATGCTAGAACAAGTCATGAAAAACTGCTTTTATGCAAGTTTTGTTGGTATATTAATTTACTTACTGTTATATTTTACTCCATGTAACATACTGGTACGTTCCATTTGGCTGAGGCCATCCTTAAAAAATAGGGTGTTTGCGGTAACGCGACCGACTCATGATATTGGGCCCGACTCACAAGTTTTTATAGGCGTCCGTGAAGAAATTTTTTTCTATTCAAAAATGTTAGTTATATATTGATCATATTTTGTTCGTAATTCATACATAAACGTTTTGATATTTCTTAACACTGCATTCTAATAACCTTGCAACAATACTTCCAATTTGAACAAATAATAGGCCACTGGCATACACTATGCAATGTGTTTTGCTCAAGTATTTTGTGTTTAGACAATTTGGTCCAAGTCTAAGTGTCGTCTACATTTGTTTCCACCCCGATTTTTTTTAAACGACCTACCTACCCACCTTGAAAACTCTGGGTCGTGTTACTGCAAACAAACATTTTTTAAAGGATAGCCCGAGTCTCTTGCACATGCAGTGACCATTCTTGTCTGCAATGTAAAAACCTTCATTGTAACGCTTGTGATATAATATCACAATGTCACGATTGGTATGTGGTTTACCATCAACCAGTTTTAGTCCCTACCGGTGTTTCATGGGAGGGGACTATAGGTTTGCCCTCCGTCCGTCCGCAAAATATTGTTCCTGCGATAACTCAAAAAGTAATGAAGGTACTTCGATAAAACTTGGTATACATATAAACGGCAATGTGAGTATTAGGCACGACCTGTTATTTTTTACTAAAGGTCAAAGGTCATGTTACTGTTACTAAAAATAGAAATAAACTAAAACAAACTGGATCCTGCGATAACTTAAAAAGTACTGAAGATATTTCGATGAAACTTGGTATACATATAAACGGCAATGAGAGAATTATGCAGGACCTTTTATTTTTCACCAGAGGTCAAAGGTCATGTGACTGTTACTAAAAATAGAAATAAACTAAATACTGTAATAATTCGAAAAGTACACATATATAACCATGAAACTTGATACAAAGATTGAACTATAGGTTTGCCATCTGCCTGTGTGTCTCTATCTGTTCGTCCATATGTTTGTCTGTCTGTCTGTCTGTCCGTCCCCTAAACCAGGTTCCTTCAATAACTCAAAAAGTACTGAACTTATTTCGATGAAACTGGGTATACATCACGTGACAGTTACTAAAAATAGAAATAAACTTAATACTGTAATATTTTGAAAAGTGCATAAAATATGCTCATGAAACTTCATGAAACTTGATACACAGATTGGACTATGGGTTTGCCCTCCGTCTGTGTGCGTCTGTCCGTCTGTTCGTCCGTCGGTCTCACTTTGTCTGTCCCGTCCCCAAAACCTGGATCCTACAATACTTTGATGAAACTTTGTATACATAGAAAGAGCAAGGTGAGGATTGTACACGACCCTTTATTTTTCACCAGAGGTCAAAGGTCACCTGACTGTTACTCAAAATAGAAATAAACTTAATACTGTAATAATTCGAAAAGAACATGATCATGAAACTTGGTACACAGAATGGACTATATGTTTGCCATCTGTCAGTTTAGAACTGCAATAGCTCAAAAAGTAACTCGAATGTCTGGTCAATGTTACTAAAATAGTAAAAACACTGCAGTGACAAATGGGGTTTTAATATGAAACTTTGTACATCTACAGATAAAGAGCGATTTGATGGTATTGCACAATGTTTAATAAATAGGGGTTTTCACCGGTAGGGGACTTTTCTTGCAATACTATCAAAGCCTTGTTTTCCATCATCGGGTATGCCATTACCATTCAGCTTGTGTAGATTTTTTAATTATTGCAACTATTGTAATTTGGATATTCAAGTTATGTAATACCATGTTTTATGCCTCCACAAAGTGGGAGGCATTAAGCATTGCACTTGTCCGTCCGTACATCCTGAAATTTTGTGGACTAAACTCCTCTTTAATTGCTTGGCAGATTTTGCTCAAACTGTCACAGCTGAAGAACCTTCATGTGTAGGTGATCGTAAAGGAAGGCATTCTGGCTGCAGCCAATTTTGGCAGTTATGGTCCTTGGCATTTTTCCACTATAGAATATATGCTACCCAAAATGTTGTGGATTTGACTCCTCTTTAACTGCTTTGCAGATTTCACTCAAACTTTCACAGCTGAAGAACCTTAATATGTAGGTGATAGTAAATGAAGGCATTCTGGCTGCGACCAATTTTGGCAGAATTGTGGCTACGTTTTTTTAAAGTGTCACTTCATTTGGCATTATCGTTTTTCAGAAAAGTATATTGCAACTCAAAAAGATATTTTTCCACTATAAATCAGACAAGAAAGCCGCACCTTGCTATTTTGCTCTTTTTATTTGTAATTGTGGGTTAAACATACCATTTTTTTTATTCATCCATGATATAACTGAGTGTTTTCTGGCTTGTCTGGCATAGTGAATACTGTGGCATTTGGTTTTAAAAGTTTACATGTAATTTATGTGTTATAACTGCATCCAGTTCTTAACACATCAGATGGAGAACAATCAAACGAATACAAACTGAAACCAGTTTACTAGCGGAACGTTGTAAATTGTCTTAAAAATTTTCGTACAAACGACAGCATGTTAAATAAAATAATTCATTGGTTAACAATTTATGCATGTTACCAGTGTTTTTTTAGGGCCAATTTGGGGCCAAATTTCGGCCCCATACCCCCTGCTAAAAAAGTATATATTTTTCCCATATATTTACCTTAAAATTCCCCTCAGAATGTAAGCTTTACTTTGAAAAAAAAACATGACCAAAATCGGTCAAAAATTGACCAAGATAGAGAATTTTTGTAAAACAATCCCAGCAATTTTTTTATCAAACCAAGTCTGTGCGTATGTAGCCCAGCTGAAAAAATCCCAAGCCACAATGAAATTCGAACCCGGGACCTCCCGGTTCCTAGGCAAACGCTCTACCGCGTCGCTATAAAAGCTAGCTCATATAGAAAGGCACCCTACTACACGTAATCTAAGTTATCATTTGTAGCACAACAATTGATCAATGTTTTATAACAAAGTAGAATATAAAAATGTTTAAATGCTTTTCTTTAAAAAAAAATCCCCTTTTGCCATAAAATTCCCCGTCTGAAGGGCCCCGCCACCTTTCCCCCAAACGTGAAAAAAAAACACTGGTTACATATAAAAATCTAGCAAGTTGTGTATGGTTAACAAATGGCAGATAGTATAAAGTTTACCTATATTACACGATTTTAACAGTATGTATCCTTACCTATATACATATGTTTCTACTTTCACTGTGTTACACTTTTTGCCAACTGGCATTGCTTTTGATTAAACTATTTATTTATTCAGTTGTATGTTTTATGCCAGCTGTGTTTATGTGTTATGCGAAGTAAGATGTCCAGGAGCAACATGTTTGTATTTAAAACATAAACGTTATGCTATAATTATGTAGAGGAAGTAATCGTAGCATAGAACAAAGTTAATTTAAATAAACACACAAATTGGTTATATACATAATATACCTTAAGCCTTCAAAATGCAGCTTTTCATATTTCAATTCCAAAAGACTGATGATAGCCTTGCTAAAAAGTCGCACTTAATTGTTCTAACACACAAATAGGTTATTTACATTGCTTACCTTGCGCCTTCAAAAACAGTAATATTCTTCTCATATTTCATTTCCGAAAGACTAAAGATACCCTTGCTAAAAAGTCACACTTGATTGATCTTCAATTTTAAATGAAAGGGCCAACAACTCTTCAGAGATTCAGCATGCCTTGCAAACTTCTCACAGTGATCTCCCCTGCTGCAGGGGAGACAACTTCGGTGATTTTGCATAATTTGCATAAAACCTCTGTGTGTGGATTATAAACTTACAGGCCCCATCATAATTTCTTAAATTTTGTCTGAAACATAAATGAGGCGCGTCGTGGGAAAACCGGACTTAATGCATGTGCGTAAAGTGTCGCCCCGGATTAGCCTTTGCAGTCCGCACAGGATAATCTGGGATGGCACTTTCCACTTTTGTGGTATTTTCTGTTTCATGGAAGTCTCTTCTAAACATAAAAATACACTGTAGGCAGAAAGTGCCGTCCTGGATTAGCCTGTGCGGACTGCACAGGCTAATCTGGGACAGCACTTTACATACATGCATTAAGACCGGTTTTCTCATGACGCGCCACAAATATTAGCCAGGGTCCGTATTTACAAAGCTTCTTAAAGAAAACTTCAGTACATTTCTTAAATTCAGCAAATTACTTAAGTTGTTGACTGTTTCATGTATAGTGTTTTTTTGCATTAAAATGTTTGAAACCTGCAAATAGTGCTAAGATGTTTAGTACTAAACCCATTTGTAACAGAAATCATTGGATATTTACAAAGCTTCTTAAAGAAAACTTCAGTACATTTCTTAAATTCAGCAAATTACTTAAGTTGTTGACTGTTTCATGTATAGTGTTTTTTTGCATTAAAATGTTTGAAACCTGCAAATAGTGCTAAGATGTTTAGTACTAAACCCATTTGTAACAGAAATCATTGGATATTTACAAAGCTTCTTAAAGAAAACTTCAGTACATTTCTTAAATTCAGCAAATTACTTAAGTTGTTGACTGTTTCATGTATAGTGTTTTTTTGCATTAAAATGTTTGAAACCTGCAAATAGTGCTAAGATGTTTAGTACTAAACCCATTTGTAACAGAAATCATTGGATTTCACGTAGAATATTTTATCTGAAATTTTCACTTAAGTACAACTTAAGTTAAGATTTCCCTTAGGAGCTTTCTGAATACCGGCCCGGTAGAAATCAACTTTGATATAAAACAGGCGAACTTCAACTTTAATCTGAAACATAATTATTAGCCATCAAAGAACTGAAAATATTTTCGATAAATAAATAAACTTAAACATTGACCGATAGAAAAGTGTGTAAAATGTTCATAGACCAATATATAAAGCTTAGACTACGTTAAGTTTGAGATTGATAACTTATTGTAGTCATGAGGCATTAACACAGTCATGTTGCTTCTACATGTTGTGATTTGTCTTCATTTCAAATCTAGTCCTGCACTTGTGATAGTATGCTGTATGTGATAAGCTGTTTACATGATGTGAACAATCTTTTTTTGCACCATATCGCTATTAAATGTACCTCTGTGTATTTTCTCCATTGACAACAAATGATGCAAAATTATCTCTTACTTCAATTCTTAGAGTAAGATATTTCCTGGCTATGGAGATGCAATTTTCTTCATTCAATGCTTTTTACAAGCTATTTACAGGATATATAGATGTATTTTTTTAAAGTAAATTCATAAAGATATTTAATGAGCCCTATGGAGATGTAATTCTCTTCATTCAATTCTCATAGTAAGATATCTACTGGCTATAGGGATGTATTTTTCCTCATTCAATTTCTCATAGTAAGATATTGACTGGCTATAGGGATGTATTTTCCCTCATTCAATTTCTCATAGTAAGATATTGACTGGCTATAGGGATGTATTTTTCCTCATTCAATTTCTCATAGTAAGACATTGACTGGCTATAGGGATGTATTTTCCCTCATTCAATTTCTCATAGTAAGATATTGACTGGCTATAGGGATGTATTTTTCCTCATTCAATTCTCATAGCAAGATATTTACTGGCTATAGGGATGTATTTTTCCTCATTCAATTTCTCATAGTAAGATATCTACTGGTTATAGGGATGTATTTTTCCTCATTCAATTCTCCTAGTAAGATATCTACTGGCTATAGGAATGTATTTTTCCTCATTCAATTCTCATAGTAAGATATTGACTGGCTATAGGGATGTATTTTTCCTCATTCAATTTCTCATAGTAAGATATTGACTGGCTATAGGGATGTATTTTTCCTAACTCAATTCTCATAGTAAGATTCAACTCTCATAGTAAGATATCTGCTGGTTATAGGGATGTATTTTTCCTCATTCATTTCTCATAGTAAGATATTGACTGGCTATAGGGATGTATTTTTCCTCATTCAGTTCTCATAGTAAGATATATTTGACTGGCTAAAGGGATGTATTTTTCCTTATTCAATTCTCATAGTAAGAATCAATTCTTAAAGTAAGATATTTTCTGGCTATAGGGATGTAATTTTCCTCATTCAATTCTCATAGCAAGATATTTGCTGGCTATAGGGACGAGTTTTTCTTCATAAAATTCTTATACACTGTTGTAATTTATTTACTTATTTACTGACTATGGAGATGTAATTTTACAGAGTCAGACACAATTATGTGCATGTAATTATTATAATGTATCCAAAGAAGTGATAAAATATTAATCTCTGTTTCCACCACTTTTGCATAAAATGTCAAAATACAGCATGCACTTAATCATTGTGTCATTTGTCCAAATGAATGTGTCCAAGGCATCTTTAATTTTATTTTGAAACAATGACATTACATTATTGTATATGTCGCACAGTTTCCATTTTCCAAGCATTTTGCCATATTTTTGCAAGTGTTATTTGGGTTAATGACTGTTGTTATTATTTAACTTCTGGTGCAGTGTGTAATCGCATTCATGTATAACAGAACTTCGCAATTACAAGTTGTATGTAACGTGTAATAAAATTTGATTTAATCTTTTATGATTGATAAACACGAATACAAATCTAAAAGCGAATTTATGTATTTATTTTCTTCCCAAATTATCAATATAAATAAATATACAGATGATACAAAGTAGGGATCATGGATGCGTTTCAATTTAAAATCAGTGTACTACGCTAAAACAGACTATAGCGTAATGTACCTATCAATATTTCCCCCGGGGGGGGGGGCCGTGGTCTGACCCAGGCGAATTTGACTAATTTTATTTTTGGGGGTCTAATTCCCCACGCTTGAGGTCTCAATATAAGGTATCACTGTGTTAAGTTTCATTAAAATATCTCCATTGCGTTTTTAAGTTATTGAGCGGAAACCGTTTTTCTATTTTTCGTAACAGTAACCTTTACCTTGAACCCACCCACCCCATACGCAATCCCAAGTGAGGTCTCGATATAAGGTGCCTATGAAACAATAAAAAGTATGTAAAGTTATTTAAAATCCATTCAACAAGTCCACACAAGCACAATGCCAATATTGACATTAGACCTTTACATTTGACGTTGACCTTTCACCTACAGTTTTGGTTCATGTGCATAACATGCAGTCTCTTTTAGGCAAACATTTGTGCAAAGTAATTTGAAAATCCGCTAATCCATAGCTAAGTCATAGTCTGGACAAGCAAAAGCTGATTTTGACCTTTGACCTCTAAGTTGACCTTAACCTATGACCTACGATCCAGGTTTATGTTCACTTTATGCTGTCTCATTGAGGTTAACATTTGTGCCAGCAAGTTTAAAAATCCATGGCAAGTTAAAGTACAGACCAGCAAACTGCCAATTTTGACCTATGACCTCTAGGTGTGACCTTGACCTTTCACCTAGAGACTGATTCATGTAGGGTACACACCTACTTATGGCAGCAAACGTTTGTGCCAAGTAATTTTAGAATCCAGCCATCAATAGCCAAATTAGTGTGGACAAGCACAACAGCCAATTTATAATCAAAGGGCAATAACTCCCTGAAAAATCATCAGACTGGAAGGACCTGACAATATGCACATGTCCTTTTGGGTTATTAGTTCCTGAGATCTCGCGCTGAAACTAATTACCAGAAGGACAGATGGACGTACGAACATTAAGTATGATGGATAAATTTGTCACGGAAATTTGTTTTACACCCAGACAAAGTGAATGACAGTGGAACTAGAATTCGGATGGACAGACAAAGGGGTGACTATATGCTCGCCCCTTCCTGGAGCATAAAAACATTTATGTCAAGTCATTGAAAAATCCATGTTTGCATGGCCAATTTTGATCTCTGACCTTTAAGTGTGACCTTGACCTTTGTCCTAAATTTATACAAAGTAGTCTTAAAATCTCCCATTCATGGGCAATTTATAGCAAAATGCCAATTTTGACCTCAAAGTGTGACCATGCCTTTTAACCTACTGACCTTCTTATTGAGGTTAACATTTGTGCCTAGTAGTTTTAAAATCCCTCCATCCATGGCTAAATTATGGCACAGACAAGCAAAGTGCTAATTTTGACCATTGACCTTTATGTGTGACATTGACCAGTTAATGCACAAGAAAAATGGTCTCATTGAGACAAATATTTGTGCCAAGTATTTTTTAAATCCATCCATCATGGCCAAGTTATCTGGACAAGCAAAAAGCCAATGTTTGACCTCTGACCTCTTAATGTGACCTTGACCTTTGACCTACAGACCTAGTTCATGCACGTGACATGCCATCCCAATTAGGCCAACATTCATGCCTAATAATTTTAAATTCCCACAATCCTGTACAAAGTTATATAGAATGGACAAACAAAGAGCCAATTTTGACCTTTGCCATCCATGTGTGACCTTGACTTTTGCCTACCGACCTGGTTCATGGGCGTGTCGTGACGTCTCATTTAGGCAAACATTTGTGCCAAGTAGTTTTTAAAAGCCCTCCATCCATGGCCAAGTTATAATCTGGACAAACAAAAAGCCAGTTTTGACCTTTGACCTTTAATTGTGACCATGACCATTTACCTTCAAATCTGGTTCCTGACAGGCAAATTTATTTGTGCCAAGTAATTTTAAAATCCCTCCATTCATGGCTAAGTTATAGCTCGAACAAACAAAGTTCCAATTTTGATAGGAACCTGGTTCATGAGCCAAGTCATTTAACTGGATGCCTATTGGAAACATGTCGAGCCCGTTGTCAAGAAAGCAACTTATATTGTAACAAGAGCTGTTTGTAAAATAGTTATGCCCCCTTTAGGATAAATACAATCTTTAAAATATTAAGTTTGGTGAGCATTGGATGAAAACTGTTGGAGAAGTGTATACTGCTCAAAAGGCCAATTATTGATAAATCAAGGGCCATAACTCTGTACTTCTTGAGGTAGTACAGAGTTTGACTGATTATCAAACTTGGCCAAATTATTCAAAATATTATGGCCACAAACATTTTCCTAAAGTTTGGTGAAGATTGGATGATGAACTTAAAGAGCGGCAACGTCTTAAAATGCTAATTTTAGAACATTCAAGGGCCATAACTCAACAATTCCAGGGGCAATTTGGCTGATTATCAAACCTGGGTGAGATATATTATGGCCACAAACATTTTCATGACATTTGGTTAGGATGGGATAAAAACTGTTGGACGTGGAGAGCGGAAATGAAAAGTGGTCTACCAACTGACCGACAGACGGACCAACCGACATTAGCAAACCAATATACCCCGCCATCTTTGATTGGGGCATAATTATTTTAACATTACATTTTCTAACAAGGAGATCTTCTCCTTTGACCTCTAAGTATGACCTTGACCTTTGAGCTAGGGACACAGGTCTTACAAGAAACACGCAGTCTCCACGTGTTGAACATTTGTGGAAAGTTATTTTAAAATTCGTCCGGACAAGCTGAATTATGCCCATATTTGACCTTTGACCTCTAAGTGTGACCTTGACCTTTGAGCTAGGGCAAAGGTCTTTTGTGTGACACACAATCTCCACATGGTGAACATTTTTGTGTAAATATTTTAAATGATGAATTAACAGTAGATGCATGCAGTAGTCGGCTCAACAAAAATGCCTCCGTCCAAGCCTGGACAAGCGTGGAATGACAGAATGATGGATGGACAAAGTGGTGACTATATGCGCTTTCCCAGCAATTTTTCAGGGATATTCCTCATGTTCCAAATTTTTTTTGCAAAGTTTTGTCCCTAAAGTAAATCAAATTACAATAATGATAAATGCTCAAACATTTATTTCATATTTACAAATGGTTTTCCAAAAATTAAGTAATAAAGGCAAGTGCTTCAAATTTTTATTTCATATTATTTGCAATGGTGTCCCAAAATTAAATGAAGTTATAATATGGTCAAGTGCTAAAATATGTATGTCATAGGTCAAAGTTGCAAAGGTGTCCTAAAAATAAAACTAGAAAATGTGTCCACAGACATGGATGTCCCCACTTATGTAGCCATTTCTACATGGCCCGCTTTGTCTGTATCCATACAAATTATTTTGCTAAAGGATAATTGTCTTTTATATTGTACTTAATGCTAATGTATTCTCTTATTATGTGAAGTAAGTTAAGTTATCACAAAATAGTTTTAGTCTTGACAAAAAATCGACATGGAAATTCCACGAAAACCAAATTTTTCTAACAAAGTACATACAAGTCAGCACAATAATGAAAGAAAGTTCTGGGTGCAAGGTGAAGGTCATACACCTATGGCTAGGAAATGGTGACCTTGACCTTGCAATCTAAAACGAGGTCTCAATATAAGGTATCAACAGATGAAGTTTCATTAAAATATCTAAATTCGTTCTCAAGTTATTGAGTGGAAACCATTTTTTTATTTTTAGTAATGATGACCTATACCTTGACCCCACCCACTCCATATGCAATTCCAAGCAAAGTTTCGATATCAGGTATATATGTATGAAGTTTCATTAAAATATCTCAATGCATTGTAAAGTTACTGAGCAGAAACCGTTGTTCTATTTTTAATATCAGTGACCTTGACCTTGATCCTACCCTCCCCATATGCAATCCCAAGGGAGGTCTCAATATAAGGTATCTATGTATGAAGTTTCATTAAAATATCTAAAGTTATTGAGCATAAACCTTTTTTTTTATTTTTAGTAACAAGTGATCTTGCCCTTGACCTCGTCCACCCCATATGCAATCCCAAGCAAGGTCTCGATATAAGGTATTTATGTATGAAGTTTAATTACAATAGCTCAATCCGTTCTCTAGTTAGAGATTGGAAACGAAAAGTTGACGCCACCACACTGCCCGCCCGCCTGCCCAACGACATACCCCAATCTAATAACCAAAATATTTCTTCAAAAAATATGGTTAAAAAAGGGTAGTACTAAAGCTTTTGGGCAATGAGGAGTTATGGTTCTTGTATGCTTCACTTACTCATGCTGACTTTAATTCTGTGCAGTATCAACAAAATGCCTTTTATCATATTTTAATTATGATTTGCACACTCATGAATAAAGGGAAGTAATTCACTAACTTCACAAGTCGGGTTCTTGCATGAGACACACCATCTGGTCATGGTGATCATTTCCGCCAATTTATGTGAAAATCCCTGCATGCATAGCAATATTATGCTCCAGACAATTATTTGACCATTGACCTTCATTAGTGACCTTGACCTTTCAGCTACAGACCTGGTTCTTGAAGGCCACATGCCGTCTCATAATGCTTATACCTAGGTCAGACCTGGTTCTTAAAGGCCACATGCCGTCTCATAATGCTTATACCTAGGTCAATGTCAATGGCTTAAACTCTTATATTTGACCTTTAAGTGTGACCTTAGACCAAGGACCTTTCAACTACAGACCTGGTTGTTGCACGCCACATGCCGTCTCATAATGCGTATTGCGTCTGTCAAGTCATTCAAAAATTCTTCCATGCCTGACAAAATAATGCTCCAGAGTCCAAGGTATTAATTCTTTTATTTGACCTTTGACTTTAAAAGTGTTACCTTTACCATATACCTAGTTCTTGCGGGTGCCAAATTGTTTTGAAAGCCTGGACAAGAATGTTAACATATATACATATACTTGACCTTTAAGTGTGACCTTGACCTTGGACCTGGTTATTGCACGCGACACACCACCGCATATACTTAGCACTTCTGCAAAGTTATTTTAAGATCCTTCCCTGCTAAACAAAATAATGCTACGGACAGTACCTAGGGATCTGATTCTTGCACGCGACACACCGTCTCACAGTGCTCAACACTTGTGCCAAGTTACTTTAAATTCCTTCCATGCTGGACAAAATTATGCTTTGGACAGGGTCTATGGCTTAAATTCTTATATTTGACCTTTGACTTTTAAGTGTGACCTTGACCTTGGTCAAAGTTGTTGACCGGACATAAATCTGAACATATGTACATACATACACACATACATAGGTACATATGTACACAGATACATAGTACATATGTACACAGATACATAGTACATATGTACACAGATACATAGTACATACGTACACACAGATCATGATTGTTAAATCATGTTGTAATATTTACAAGTCCTCCAAATATTTATGTCTTAATATTTGCAAAGGTTTCTCAAAAATAATGAAGTTGTAATTTTGGCAGTGCTCAAAAAACATTTGTCATAACATTTGCAAAGGTGTCCGAAAAAAAATGAAGATGTAATTTTGGCAAGTGCTAAAAAGAATAATTTGAAGTTGTTATTTTGGAAAGTGCTAAAAAAAGAATTTGTCACGATTTAACAAGTTGTAATATTGGAAAATGCACACAATTTATTTCACTTTATATTCCTAGTCAAAATTAGTGCTAATTATTGCAGATGATTATTGCTAAAAAAACAACAACACTATTTTAGTGAATCGTCACACAAAATGCCAAAATTCAAGGAAAATAGTAAAACCTTGCACATAAAAAAACATGTTATTCAAAAAAATTAATTAAAAATAATAATATACTTGAAATATGTCCACAGACACGGATGCCCCCACCTATGCAACCATTTTTACATGGCATCGCTTTTTCTGTATGCATACAAATAATTTTGCAAAAAGAGAATTGTCCTTTTATATTGTACTTTCTAATGTATTCTCTTATTGTGTGAAGTAATTTCGATATCACAAAATAGTTGTAGTCCTAAAAAAAAATCAATAAAGGGTAGTAATTAAAACTTTAAAGCAATTATGAGTTATGGTTCTTGTATGCTTCACTCTTGCTATCGTAAATCATTATGTGCAAAATCAACAAAATACCTTTTATCATTTTTGGATTATGCTTTGCACACTCCTGAATTAACGGAAGTAATTTACTAACTTCACAAGTCAGGTTTGTGCATGCAACACATCATCTGGTGATTGTGATCATTTCTGCCAATTTATCTGAAAATCCCTGCATGCATGATAATATCATGCTCTGGAAAATTATTTGACATTTGATCTTGATTAATGACCTTGACTTGTCAGAGCTGGTTCTTGAACGCCACATGCCATATCATAATGCTAACCACTCTGCCAAGTTATTTGAAAATGTTCATGCCGGACAAATTATGCTCCAGACAGAATCCATGGACTTAATTCTTATACTTGACCTTTGACCTTTAAGTGACCTAGACCATGGACCTAGTTTTTATGGGCGACATCGTCATATAATGGTTATCACTTCTGCCAAGTTTTTTGAAAATCCTTCAATGCTGGACAGAGTTATTGCCTGGACAAGAATCTTAACATATATAGATATACTTGACCTTCAAGTGTGACCTTGACCTTGGACCAAGGCACCTGGTTCGTGCATGCGACACCGCCGCATAATGCTTATCACTTATGCCAAGTTGTTTGAAAATCCTTCCCTGCTGGCAACATTATGCTCCGGACATTGTCTATGGCTTAAATTCTTATATTTGACCTTCAACCTTTTAATGTGACCTTGACATTATACAAACGGACCTGGTTCTTGCGCGCAACACACCAACACACCATGCTAAGCACTGCGGCAGATAGTTTAAAATCCTTCCTGCTGGACAAATTATGCTTCAGACGATTTCTATGGCTTAAATGACCATTCACCTTTAAGCGTGACCTTGATCTTGGATCTAGGGACCTGGTTCTTGCGCGCGACACACCGTCTCACCATGCTCAACACTTGTGCCAAGTTATCTGACCTTTTAATGTGACCTTGACATTATACAAACAGACCTGGTTCTAGCGTGCGGCACACCCTCTCACCACGCTCAACACTTGTGCCAAGTTATTTCAAATTCCTTCCATGCTTGACAAAATTATTCTCCGGACAGGGATAGAAGGCTTCAATTCTTATATTTGACCTTTAACCTTAAAGTGACCTTGACCTTGGACCTAGGGACCTGGCTCCTGTGCGCGACACACCGTCTCTCCATGCTCAACACTTGTGCCAAGTTATTTGAAATTCCATCCATGCTAGACAAAATTATGCTCTGGATAGGGTCTATGGCTTAAATTCTTATATTTGACCTTTGACCTTTAAGTGTGACCTTGACCTTGGGACCTGGTTCTTACACGCGACACACCGTCTCACCATGCTCAATACCTGTGCCAAGTTATTTGAAATTCCTTCCATGCTGGACAAAATTATGCTCCGGACAGTGATACAAGGCTTAAATTTATATATTTGACCTTTGACCTTTAAGTATGACCTTGACTTTGGACCTAGGAACCTGGTTCTGCATGCAACACACAGTCTCATTATGCTTAACATTTCTGCCAAATCATTAGAAAATCCTCCAATGCTGGCCAAAGTTATTATCCGGACAAGAATTCGTACATACATACACACATACATACGTACGAACCCACGGACAGGGTAAACTCTATATGCCCCCCCCCCCCATCACATCATTGATGGTTGGGGCATAAAAAAAATATAATACTATCACCAACCAGGGGCATGTGTGTTCATCAAACATGAGCGTCTTGTTCTTAAAAAGTACAAAACAAGACGCTCGTGCTTGATGAACACGCATGCCCCTGGTTGGTGCTGGATAGCCAATTTGAATTATTCTAAGTCCAAATTAAGTACAACTTGAGGTTGGTTGAAATAGGTGGAACTTTGTTAAGTAAATGGTGTTTGTGCTAGACGAAACGGTAAAATCCAGTTAACCTTGTACGGAATTACGGATGGACAGGAAATCTCTTTAATGCTTCCCGCATCAAGATGCCAGGAGGCATAATAACAAGAGCTGTCGGAGGACAGCGCGCTTCTTGTGCTAGTCAGAGTAACTGGCTTGTTTTTTTTAAACAAACTGTATAGTAGGGTCAATTAAACAAAGTTAATTTCGTTCTCAAGTTAACAGTGACCTTGACCCCCACCCATCCCATATGCAATCTCTCATGCGATATCTAGCTATACGTTAGCTATAAATTATTATTTTTTCCTTATTAGTAATATTTCAATTTGTTCTCGAGTAATTGAGCAGAAACTGTTTTTTTTAGCTCACCTGAGCACAACGTGCTCATGGTGAGCTTTTAGGATCGCCTTTTGTCTGTCATCCATCGTGTGTAAACATTTTCATTCAAAGAAAATCTCCTTCTTAACCACTAGGCAGATTTTCACCAAACTTCACAGGAATGATCCTTGGGTGATCCTCTTTAAAAATTATCGTTCCGGTCCGCTGCATATGTAGGTCACCAGAGCTAAAAAACAGATTTAAAAACTGAAAACTTTAAAAATCTTTTTCTCTGAAACCGCAAGGCTTGGAGCTCTAGTGGTCCTCTACAAAGACTGTTCAAATGATGCCCCTGGGGTCAAAACTGGCTACGCCCTGGGGGTCACATGGTTTATATAGACTTGAATAGCAAAATGACTTTAAAAATCTCCTCTGAAACCGCATGGCCCAGACTTGTATAGCAAAATGACTGTAAAAATCTTCTTCTCTGAAACCGCAAGGCTTAGAGGTTTCATATTTGGTATGTAACATTGCATAGTGGTCCTCTACAAAGATTGTTCAAATGATGCCCCTGGGGTAAAAACTGGCCACACCCAGGGGGTCACATGTTTTATACAGACTTGAATAGCAAAATTACTTTAAAAATCTCCTCTGAAACTGCAAGGCCCTAAGGTTTCATATTTGGTATGTAACATTGTTTAGTGGTCCTCTACAAAGATTGTTCAAATGATGCCCCTGGGGTCAAAACTGGCCACACCCTGGGGCTCACATGGTTTATATAGACTTCAATAGCAAAATGACTTTAAAAATCTTGTCTGAAACCGCAAGGCCTAGAGGTTTCATATTTGGCATGTAACATTGTATAGTGGTCCTCTACAAAGATTGTTCAAATGATGCCCCTGGGGTCAAAACTGGCCACACCCTGGGGGTCACATGGTTTATATAGATTTGAATAGCAAAATGACTTAAAATCTTCTCCTCTGAAACTGCAAGGCCCAGACTTTCATATTTGGTATGTAACATTGTATAGTGGTCTTCTACAAAGGTTGTTCAAATCATGCCTTTGGGGTCTAAACTGGCCACACCCCAGGGGTCATATGGTTTATATAGGCTTGAATAGCAAAATGACTTTAAAAATCTCCTCTGAAACCGCAATTCCTAGAGGTTTCACATTTGGTATGTAACATTGTATAGTGGTTCTCTACAAAGATTGTTCAAATGATGCCCCTGGGGTCAAAACTGGCCACACCCTTGGGGTCACATGGTTTATATAGACTTGAATAGCAAAATGACTTTAAAAATCTTCTCTTCTGAAACTTCAAGGCCTAGAGGTTTTATATTTGGTATGTAACATTGTGTAGTGGTCCTCTACAAAGATTGTTCAAATGATGCCCCTGGGGTCAGAACTGGCCACAACTCATGGCTCACATGGTTTATATTGACTTAAATAGCAAAGTGACTTTAAAAACCTTCTCATTTGAAACCACAAGGCCTAGAGGTTTCATATTTGGTATGCAACATTGTGTAGTGGTCCTCTATAAAGATTGTTCAAATGATGCCCCTGGGGTCAAAACTGGTCACACCCCGGGGGTCACAATGTTTATATAGACTTAAATAGGAAAATGACTTTAAAAATCATTTTTCCTAAAACCGCAAGGCCCGAAGGTTTCATATTTGGTAAGTAATGTTGTATAGTGGTCCTCTACAAAGATTGTTCAAATGATGCCCATGGGGTCAAAACTGGCCACACCCGGGGGCTCACATGGTTTATATAGACATAAATGGCAAAATGATTTAAAAATTATTATCTGAAACCACAAGGCCCAGAGGTTTCATATTTGGCTTAAATATTATATCGAGACCTCGATTGGGATTGCATATGGAAATGGTGGGGTAAAGGTCAAGGTCACTGTTACTAAAAATATACAAATGGTTTCCGCTCAATAACTTTAGAACGAATTGAGATATTTTAATGAAACTTAATACATAGATACCTTATATTGACACCTTACATGGGATTGCATAAGGGGTGGGAGGGGTCAAGGTCACTGTAACTAAATATAGAAAAACGGTTTCCGCTCAATATCATGAGATATTTTAATGAAACTTAATACATAAATAAATTTACAAAAACTTAAACCCGAAATATATGTGAAAAGAGGCTTAACTCAAAATACGCAACTAAGTTATGGTGAATGTTGCACTTGATGTTACAGTTAATGAAAAGGTACAATTCATGTTTCAAGTGAATAACCTGTGTTGTTTGGAAGTTATAATACTTTTGAATATAAACTTGAACCAGAAAATCCATGTGGACAAGGGGCATAACTCTGTGAAAATACTAAACAGAGTAATGGGGAATTTTGCACCTGATGCTGGAGGGAATGACAAAGGTATATTCCAAGTTTGAAGTGAATAACTTATGTACAAGAGACGTTTTTTAAGTTCCAGGAAAAGTATTATATAATTTTTATTTTATGTTCAAATTTCACAAGAGTGATGAAGTATAGTTGCACATGACATGGCTGCCATAGTAACATTAGGAATTGCTGACCATATGCACTTATCAAAATAAAAATAAACCCCAATTAATTGATCAACTTATACACATAAATCATCTGTAACTATTAAATGGGCTTACTCTTTTTCAGAATATTGTCTGTTTTATGATACATACTTTTGGTGTTGCTTTATCTTTAAAAATTATTGCAATAGTCAGTCTCTGTGAAATTGCATAGCCCTCATTGGATCTCGTCCGGTCTCATGATCATAAGCGATACTATTATGGCCAAACTTGAACCGTTTCCTGAGAAACTAGCTTACCGAAAAACTGTTATCTACACCGGATGCCAGGGCGAGTAGAACAGCTTGCCTTTTCTTCGAAAAGTCTAGCTAAAAATCAGACCAGAACGACAAGATAATATCCGCATGTCTGCCCTATCAGGATGCGCCATATAGTTTCATTAATCGAGTCATTAGTTCCAGTGAACTAGCACTGAAACGAGGTATTTCCTATGAAAATGTACCGTTTATAATCAAAGGGCAATAACTCGCTGAAAAATCATCAGACCGGAACCCCAGACAATATGCGCATATCTGCCCTAAAAGGATGCTGCATAGTTTCACTGAAATAGAGTCATAAGTTCAAAAGATCTTGCGTGGAAACGAAGTACCGGACAGAAAGACGCACTTGGAGTATGATAAATGAAATTTTTGGGAAATGCATTTGACACCCCGACAAACTGGATGGCAGTTGAATTAGAATTCGGACGGACTGACAAAGCGGTGAGTATATGCTCCCTCCATTTGGGGAGCATAAAAAGGGGCATAACTGAAGTATAGTATGAGCTATGCTGAAAACCAAACATGACCTTGCTTTTATGTTTACAAACACAATTGAAACATAGAAATTCAACGAAAACAATTTTTTTCTAATGAAATGCATTAGTCAGCACAAAAGTACAATTTTTCGTAATGGTGACCTTGACCACCAATCCTATTTGCAATCCCAGGCGAGGTCTATATATATCTACATATGAAGTTTCATTAAAATATCTCTATGTGTTCAAGTTATTGAGCAGAAACCATTTTTCTATTTTTAGTAACAGTGACCTTGACCCCACCCACCCCATACGCAAGCAAAGTCTTGCTATAAGGTATGCATGAATGAAGTTTCATTACAATAGCTCAATCCGTTCTCGAGTTAGAGAGTGGAAATGAAAAGCAGACGCCACCACCCAGCGACATATCCCAATCTAATAAACGTTCTTTGAAAAATTTGGTTAAACATTTATGATGATTGAACAAAAACATTTTCAATTATTGTCAGCACAAATCACATTTGAACTACTTTTTTTTTAAGGGGCATAACTCAAGTACGATAAGTGCAACTATGCAGAAAATTGAACATAACCTTCCTTTTATGCCTTCTAACATTTCCATAAAGTTTCATAATAGCACAAAAACTTCAAGTTATTGTCTGCGCAAACTGAAGGGGACGCCACCGTTGCCAAAAGTAACCCCTATGCCTTTTCAGGCAACACAAAAATAAAGCATATTTAGCATTTGGAATGGGGTCCTATTACAAGACCCTGTTAAATAAGGAAAATAATCACTGTGTACATAATTATGCATGCATGTCTGCATGAGTGTATGTACACATGTATGTTAGTCAGTAGGAGTGTACGCAGGTATGCAAACATATATGTCTTGTTCGTATGCGGGTATGTACATATATTTATGCCTGTATAAATGTACAAAGGTATGTTCATATGTATGTATGTCTGTACGACTGTATGAGATATGTACACGTGTATGTGTTTCTGTGTAAGTGTATGAGGGTACGTTCATTATGTATGCCTCTACAAGTTAAGAGGGTATGTATACATGTATGTATGTACAAATGCACAAGGGTATGCATGTATGTCTGTACGAGTGTACAAGGGATGTACATGTGTATGTATGTCTGTATGCGTTTACGAGGGTATGTACATATGTATGAGTGTACGAGTATATGTACACATGTATTATGTCTGTATGAATGTATGTACATATTTATGCCCTTACAAGTGTACAATGGTATGTACACATACCTGTATGTCTGTATAAGTGTATGTACATATGTATGTATGTCTGTACGAGTGTGTGATGTATGTATGTATGAGTATGTATGTATGTGTTATCAGTATGTTATCACTAAATGTATGTACCAGTATGTATGTATGTTAAAAGTAATATATATATTACAGAAATGCATATATACATATACATACATACTCTAATGTATGTATGAGTATGTATATATGTATGCATGTATGTATGTCTCTAATACATAGACATACATATATGCACACATACATACATACTTCAATGTATGTACGAGTAGGTATGTTTGTATATGTATGCATCATGCATGTATATATGCATATATATATATATATATATGTATATATATATATATAATTTTAATTTTGGGATTTATCAACATTAATATGTAGACTTGTCACTTTTTATAGATATAGTCCCGTCAAAACATTTTTGGCTCAGACACATAAACCAGACACTGACCTTTATGCATGAATATATTTAAAATCCATTATGAAGGAAAATGCAATTGATGTATCACTATGCCACTGAAATACAGTAGTGGTATCAATAAACACATGAAACATGTGCACAAGCAAAACAGAGTATAAAATAAAATAGGAAATAATTCTAGTGCATAATTATATTCACAAGCGTCTGGCAGTGACCTATAAAAACAAAGGGATGCACAACTTTAATGATCCGAAGAACAAACTAACGCGCCATCTAGCGCGAGAACGAGACTTCCTGCGAGAGCGCAGTTTTTGCACAGTCGCCATTTTTACAGTGCGAGCAGCAAACACGAATCAAAATTAGATCAACGCTACAGCAATTAAACCAAGTTTTTCACACATAAGAATATTACACAAAGGTTTGTTGATTTTGCGTCTTATTATTAAAGGTGTTTTGTTTAATTTACCTAATAGTTACGGCCGTAATTACAAAAATACAACAGTGGGTCACTGAGTGGTGGGGTATCTTCGTTCATTCATAACGCCAAATGAACATGTTTTATAGGTTGTGGTTCAAACAAATGTATTGAAATAAAAATATATCATGATACTTTTTATTGAACATGAGGTTTTGACACATTGTTAAATATTTAGAGTGTTAAAAGTTCGATGAGAGTTCACTCGATAAAATAATAGTTAAATAATAAGTACATATGCATTAAGTTGTTATTTGGATATGGGTTAATTTTGAGTATGGGTCAATATTATTGTTTGTTAAGATTTGTATTGCACATTTTATATGCATTATTTTGAAGATATCAGCCTTTTTGATAAATCAAGGATGTAGGAAAATTCCACCATTTTTATACATGCCGAGGCTCTTTTCGTAAGGCTGAAGCATTACGAACTAGACATTTAGACCTTTTTACAAATGTAAAACATTAATGCATTTTGTGGTGCACTTTTTATGTGCATTATTGTAAAACACTAGCCTTTTTCCTTTTAACTGTTTTTTTACCCAATTCCAATTTTTACATGCCAAGCTCTTTCCATAAGGCTCGAGTTAATTACCATAATTTTGCCGTTTAAAACTAATAGAATTTTCGCTCGTGCATCCGAAAACATTGTTCGAATTACTATAACAGTTAAGTGAATTATATATTTTTGCAGTATATGAAAAGGAAATCCTATTAAATGTCTACCAGTAAGTGACTTGGTCATTTCAATCACCAATTATTGACATTATTAAATACACAAATTGTTCACTACCCTACAACTATTTTGGAATTAAAATCATGAAATTTCGTTCTAAAAAATCTCATATTTAGTACAGTTTTGCAAGAATAATTGCTAGTATGATTATCTCCCTTGTGTTTATTTCTCACTGGAATTTTGCTATTTTCGGTAAAAAAAAATGATCCCCCCTCCGTAAATTTGACTGACATTTTCAAACTTTTAAGTTCACATTCCTACCCACGAATCGCTGCGTGCAATTATATCGCTGATTTAATATTTAAGAACAATAACTAACACAATAGAAATATTTATAGATTCATGAAGCCTTAACATACACCTGCACAATGAGAATTGAATAAGTTTGTAGATTTCGTCAGGCCTATATTGTTACCTTTTAAAAAATATGAAAAGGATTGTTTATTTATAATGATAAAATTTTCCAAAACACTAGTTTTCACCAAGATTTTCGTTCTTTGATCAGCACAGGCTCCTCCAGCACAAAGTGAAACTAACTAAATTGATGCTGTAAACACTCTTTCCCAACCAAAGTAGGCCAGCCAATCAGAACCCACGAAATTATGAGAAGCTCCCAGACGATACAGATCAGCAGGGTCAGGTACAATAACGTAACATATACATGAAATAGCAACAAAAATCGGTCGTTTAATTACTTTGTTTGCAAAGACCACATTGCAAATTTTGTTGTATCAAACTCAATGGTGAGATAACATAATGTATTAACGCACATGCGCCATAATCGTATATAAGACCCACGAAATTAGGGTGACACGGCATACAAGCTCAATCTTGACCTTTTTACAAATGTAACAAAATTATGCATTGTGTGGTATACATTTTGTGTGCATTTTTTAAAAATACAAGGCTTTTTGTTAGGTCAAGGTAAAAGGTAAATTTCACCCTTTCATTAAATAACCGCTTTATTCCGATGTACACATGCCAAGGCTCTTTTCATAAGGCTCGGGCACTACATGCTCTACCTTAAACATTTTGACCTTTTTACAAATGTAACAAATTGATGCATTGTGTGGTACATATTTTATGTGCATTATTTTAAAACACAAGGCTTTTTGTTAGGTCAAAGATGATGGAGAGTTTCTTTTTTTAAACTTACCACATTATTCCAATTTACACATGCCTAGGCTATTTTCATAAGGCTCAAACATTATAAACTCTACCTTAAACATTTTTACAAATGATACACACTAATGCATTGTGTGGAACACATTTTATGTGCATTTATTAAAAACACGAGGTGTTTTGTTAGGTCAAAGATGAAGGAAGATTTTACCCTTTTTACTGTTTTTTTTTGTTACTACCAAATTCTGTGTTTTATACAGCCGAGCCTCTTCATAAGGCTAAAGGATTTCAAGCACTGCCTTAAACCTTTTGGACCTTTCTATAAATGTAGCAGACTGATAGCATAGGATGGTGCACATTTTGTGTGCATTAGTTGAAAACACTGACATTTTAGTTACATTTAAAATGAACATTGTTTTCACTTGTGATGTTTTTTTTGTCTGTTAATTCCTGCTTAGAAGTTATTTTCATAGAACTCAAACAGTACAGGTTTTGCCACGTCTGACTGGTTTTCAAATATTTTCAATAAGGTTTTGTGGTACTGACATCGGGCAACTGGTTACTGTATTCATAAATGCATCAACAATTAGAATAAAAAGAGCAACACAAGTAACTTGATACACATTTATTTGTATAACTGTTGGTGAATTTGAAAACCTCCCAAAATAAGTTGCAACATAATCAGATGTACATTGTATAATATTATTTATTATGATAGTGTAATAGCTATAAAGTTTTAATTTATATAAAAAAGATTTGTAATGTTAATGTGCAAACATATTATATTAATATTGGTCAGTAAATGTTTCATGTGCATGTTACCCAAGTTTTAAAACCGACTTACAACAGGCCAGAACAATTTGGTTAGGGAAGTTATAACTGCTGTCTCTAAAATACAAAGCTTTATAAGTAAACATGAATTATAAGTATTACATTTAATAATACACAGTAACATGTATAGTTCACTGTTTTCACCATGCGACACAGCTGTCACTAATATCAGTTCAAACCAGATTTGATATATTCAGAACACTACATTAACTGACAGTTTTGTTGATCGATTGAAATGCTTTTCAAACTTCCTCGTAGGCTTGTTGATGAAGCTGACTTGTCCAAAACCTTTCCTCTGTTTATTTGACGCTGAATGGCCCTTGCAAAAGCATAACCCCTTATTGTTAAAAAAATATCAAGGCAGTCTTCCACAAAGCACATGTCATTTACATCCTTGCAAGAGGAACACTTGATAGAAAATGATTTGTCTGAGTAGTGTTGTATCATGTAGCCTTCAAGAACTTTTTCTTGAATTTCTGCTTTTGAGGCACTTGTTTCATATCCAGTGGACTGGTTTTCCCTGACAATTCTCAAACTCGCGAACCATACAGAAGAAATCAACACATGGCTTCTTGAGTCCGCCTCGATTCTTTCGATCATACCACACTGTAAATTTATCTGTAAATGATGTCGCACTTGAAGAATGTTTGTGTTGACACTATTTGAATGTTTTTGTCCCTTTGTTGCTTGTTTTTCTGTTTGTTTTCTTGAGTACTTGATGTTTTCCAAAGCTTTGATTATGTACCTAGTGATGTAGTACAGAACTTTGTTGTCCGAGTCACTTATTTCAGATTGTTTTGCTATAAATGTTTTTTCTTCAAGTTGCCTTCTTTCTTTTAGTAATTTCAGTAATTAACTCCAAAATTAATATTTGTAAGAAACTGTTAATGTGTTTTGTATTTGTGCTTTTAAACTAGATTTTATCAAATTCACTCCTCAGCTGACAATTTATTTGTCAGTTCTTACACAGTGCACTGTTCTGAAGAAAAGTTCTCTTTCTTCTGTTGTGGATAGTTTGTTGTTTTTGTGACAGCTGGTCCTCGTTTCCTAATGTTCTGAGATTTCTGCCTCAGCTGACTTTCCAAAGATATTTTACAAGTCGTTTGTTTGTATATTTTTTTTAACTATTGGAGTAGGCTTTAGGAAATACTGTATGCAACTTTGTTATTTCCTCAGTTGCTATCATTTACCTTCATGTTGCCATTTTTCTTAAGATATGTTGCTGAAAATATCAAATAAATTGATTAATATGACAACTGAAACAACTAGTATGACAAGGTCCTTATTAAGCAACAAGAGTTTAATTTGCATAGTATTTAACATTGTTTGCTGGTGTGTTGTTGTCTGTATTGTTTATAACCTAGCTCACCTACTGGACATAACTTTCAAGGAACATGCATATTTGTTAAATAAAATTTTGTAACAATGTTCGTAATCGCATGAAAAAGAACAATGTCATACGCTTGTTTTTGTGTGTGTGTTTTCAGGATGCCTAGAAAGAGCTAAAAATGGTCCCTTGCGGTGTAACGGAATTCAGACTCCTGTAAGGAAGCAAGCCATGGTGCCAATGAAACCTGTTTACTTGAAGAAATATTTTTTACATCTACAACTGATTCTGCATGCCATACAGAGGGCGAAAGTCAGAGTAAAACAGTGCAGACAGACGGTGGTCATGAAGATCATAGCTATGCTATCCAGTCTGATTCTTCACCAGAGTCTGATTCCTCACCCAAAACGTACCCTGAAAGTTCAGACCACTAAATTCACAGACTTTGCTGAGGAACTCAGACAGGAGATTTCATCTGATTTTGTTTTAAAACTGTCAGAGGAGTGCGTCCAACTGTTACAGTTTTACACACATGACAATTTTTATATCCCGGCTGTGAAAGTCTCTGTTGAACTTCAGAGTGATTTTACATGTTCTGTATATGTTCATCGAAATGTGTCGCCGGAACTCATGATATATGGACTGGACTGCCACTATATTTTAACAGAATTTCTGATGTTGTGTTTCAGTTACAGAGATTGGCAAAATTTGATGTTTGTGTCGGAAATCCTGGAATGAATTTACCAGTCTAGTGCCGATTGGATCAGGGTTGTCCAGCAATAACTCCCCAGAAATTCTGGCCTACAGGGAAGGTGACTTTCATGCAACGCATGCCAGTGGACTAAAATACGATTCCACTATACGATCAGTTAAATGTGACATGTTGTCAACATCGACTAAGTGCAAACCATGCAAAAAGTACTTTTATTTATTGCAAAGCCGGAAAAGTAGGATCGACAAACGAATAAATTCAAATCGTAAATACAGTCATACAAACTTTAAACACAAGGACATGACTAACACGGAACTGAACATTAAACTAAATGAACAGAAAAATGAAATCAAAACATTACAAGCAGAGTTGTGGAAGCATAGGACGGATTTCGACAAAATCATCATATCAAATGGCATCACGGTGGAAGAAAGTGCAAATTCTGAACTTGATGGCCAGCTGTGAAAGTGAATTTGATTATTCGCTGGTGTCTGTTCATTCGACAGAAATCAGAAACAGCTTATGATGCCCTCTGAGAAACAGGTCTTGTGAATTTACCCTCAACTAGAACTTTATTTCACTACTCACAATTCCTCAAGAGTGAATTAGGTCTTCAAAAAGATGTCCTTAGTTTGGTAAAAGAAGAAGCGATCAAGCGGCACGTTTGACACTAAATGGAGAAGCTATGTTGGTCTTCTGTTCGACGAGATAAAAATTAAAGAAGATTTAGTTTATGACAAACATACTGTAATCTCGGATATGTTGGAAATGAAAAGGTCAAATTTAGTGAAAGTCAAAGTGAAACAAAACAAGAACTGGCTAAATATATGTTGGTTGTTATGCTGCGAAGTTTGTCACGCAACTGGTGCTTCCCCTTGTGTGGTTTTGCCACGACTGGCATTACGGCGGATTTTCTCTATCCCATTCAATGGATAACGGTCGCATTCTTAGAATCATTCCAAATAAATTTACGTGTACTATTCTTCACGTGACGGGGCATCGCAAAGCAGACGTTTCTTTAATATGCATTGTGTGGGAAATGAATCTGTGGTTTACAAGACAGTAAATCCACACAGTGACCAAAACACTGAACTTTATTTCAGATGTTCCCCATCTTCTGAAGACTGTCAGAAATAACATACGTAATTCATATGCCAACAAAAAATCAAGAATGCTGTGGAGAAATAAACAAGAGGGCCCTGAGGGCCCTAGGACGCTCACCTGAGACCTTGTAACCCAATTCGAATTTACATCCCCGAGGCGTGGCTTATTTTTATCCCAGGGACATAAGTTGAACAACCTTGAACAAACCTCTAGGCCTTGCAGTTTCAGGTAAAGATTTTTAAAGTCATTCTGCTATTTAAGTCTACATAAACCATGTGACCCCTCGGGGGGTGGCCAGATTTGACCCCAGGGGAATAATTTGAACAATCTTTGAAGAGGACCACTATGCAATGTTACGTACCAAATATAGGAAAGCTGCGGGCCTTGCCGTTTCAAAGGAGGAGATTTTTTAAGTCATTTTGCTATTTAAGTCTATATAAAACATGTGACCCCCCCGGGCGTGACCAGTTTTGACCCCAGGGGCATACTTTGAACAATATTTGTAGAGGACCACTATACAATGTTACATACCAAATATGAAACCTCTAGGCCTTTTGGTTTCAGAGGAGAAGAATTTTAAAGATATTTTGCTATTTAAGTCTATATTAACCATGTGACCCCTGGGGGTGTGGTCTGTTTTGACCCATGAGGCATAATTTGAACAATCTTTGTAGAGCACCACTATAGGATGTTAAATACCAAATACGAAACCTCTGGGCCTTGCGGTTTCAGAAGAGAAGATTTTTTAAGACATTTTGCTATTTAAGTTTATTTAAACCATGTGACCCCCCCTGGGGCGCGGCCAGTTTTGACCCCAGGGGCATAATTTGAACAATCTTTGTTGAGGACCACTTTACAATGTTACATACCAAATAACAAACCTCTAGATCTTTCGGTTTCTGAGGAGAAGATTTTTAAAGTCATTTTGCTATTAAAGTCTATACAAGTCATTTGATCCCCGGGGCGTGGCCAGTTTTGACCCCAGGGGCATAAATTGAACAACATTTGTAGAGGACCACTATAGGATGTTACAAACCAAATATGAAACCTCTGGGCCTTGCGGTTCAGAGAAGATTTTTAAAGACATTTTGCTATTTAAGTTTATATAAACCATGTGACCCAGGGGCGTGGCCAGTTTTGACCCCAGCGGCATAATTTGAACAATCTTTGTAGAGGACTACTATAGGATGTTACATACAAATATGAAACCTCTGGGCCCTGCGGTTTCAGAGATTTCTAAAGTTTACACTTGTAAAATCTATTTTTAGCTCTGGTGACCTACATATGCAGCGGACCGGAAAGATTTCAACAGATTTGAAAGAGGTTCACCCAAGGATCATTCCTGTGAAGTTTGGTGAAAATCTGCCAAGCGGTGTAGGAGAAGATGATGTTTGAATGAAGTTGACGACGCACAAACGCACGCACGTACTAACGCACGCACGCACACGACGGACAACGAGCGATCACAATAGCTCACCATGAGCACTTTGTCCTCCGGTGAGCTAAAAAGACATCTCTTGGATGCACATAGTTCGATTCTTTGAAGAACACTGTGAAATGAATTTGTACTCGCCATGTCCAAAATTGACCCGAAGTCACGTTGATCTGTCGTTCAATTACATGAAAGTCACTTTAGCAGCACAGGTACAAGTGACTCTGTTGCTTATGCCATAGAAGAATTGTATGGCCCAGAGGTGTCAGAAACTGTTCATTTCCTACGACTTTTTAACAAGTTTTTCAATTGTCTAAATGTTAGGAGTCTTTTCGAAGGCCGAAATAAGAGGAATGGCAATTTAAAGCCATACTCCACATAGATGAATGATCCTCGTCTGAACTTCCTTTCTGAAGATTTTCTTGGTTACATCAGTCAGTGGGAGGACAAATTTCAAAATCGACCTGGAAATTTTACTGCTGCCCAGAAAGCAAAGATGATTTAAAGTCACCAGACCCTATGGTGACAACGGATGTAGAAAGTTAAAGGTACATTTCATTAAGGTGCAACGTGTCACGTGACAGGAAATCCCTAAAAATAGAAATTATGTCCCCTTGTTACCCTATTCTCCCGATCGCGCATTAATGCCGAAGGCGCGCGACTTAAGTCTGGAAAATATGTTAACAAGGGGATATAATTTCGTGATTTTTTGTCACGTGACACAAATCACCTTAATGAAATGAACCTTTAACTTTTTACATCCGTTATTCACTCAGGTTGGTGGGGTCACACCCCACCACCCCCAGATTGTCCTCTCAATGAGCTAGAAAAACGAGGACTGCGACAGCATATAGTACTAGCGCATCTAAAAATAGACTAGACGTTATTATTTAGAACATCGGATGATTAAAATTTCTAAAAATAGAATAAATGTTAATGATTTCCTCGAGGAAATGTGGTATATATTTAAAATCACACCATTTTATTTCACATTGCACTGGAAATTAGTAGTGATAGTAACATTCATTGGAAGGAGGAAAATAACAAGTAAGTAAATAAATGTTCGTATTTATTATAGTTTGTACAATTATTACCTAAATATATTTATTTAATGTTGTAGATGAGTTCTCAACAACCTCCAGATCCTTCGGCCCCGGATTTAAATAATCCGATGGTTGGAAGCATTAATCAATTGCCAAATAATGTGACATTAAACACGGCGGGTAATACCCCGTCCCTGGGTCCGCCAATTATTATGACGGACAGTAGACATACGACACAAACGACAAACGGAAAGACGAAGACTTACAGTCACAGTAGAACATTTCAACATACAATTAGACAGGCAGATCAACCGAGTCACGCTTTCATACGTTTCGAGACAGGAGGACTTACAAACATTACAAATAGAACAGGTACTGCCACGAATCAAATACCTTGTTTATGTTACGACAGTGGACTGTTTTTCGTACCATACGATACGATGTTCGCAAGTTGGTGGCCAAAAGACTGGTTAAAAGCATCGATGCATGCCAGAGCTTATAGATTTAAATCTCACACAGTTAAAATAAAGCGTGTGAGTGCAACATATGATCAAATAACTAACATCGATAGAAATACGGTTAGCAGTAATATCGTACAAATGCCACTGTACATATATAGAGATAAACATAAACAAATTACTATGGAAATGATGGAACCATTAGTAGACTCTATAGATTTATACGACGTGAACGGACGATTTACCAGACACGAAATATTTACGAGAGAACAAGGAATGTTACGTAGATGCATAGTAAATTTTGGATCTGAAATTATTCAAGGCATGGGAAACGATTATATTAGTAATTGGGAAAATACCTTATTTCCTGGAGATTTTAATGGAATGTGGGAAATTGACACGTTACAACCTGGACAAGAATATAGTTATACTTTTCCTGTCACCAATGAAGGGTGGTTACCATTAGGAACGTGGACTGATAAATGTAAAGATCCCGTAGAAAGTTTAAGAAACGTAACTCATCAATTGCCGTCTGGAACTGGAGGTTACACTCAAATGAATTGGCATACTGGTATTAATCACATGCACAAGAGACAAGCTCCTCCTATATGTTTAAAAGGAGAAAGAGTATTAGGTCCTAATGGACCTTTAAAGTTTGTGTATCAATTTGAAATTGAATATGGCTCTTCGGTCGAATTCAGTTACGATCATCGTTTTGGAACTAGATCTTTGGGTCTCGGTAGCTGGCCACAAATACTTGGACAAACTAGAGCTGACCAATGGGATCAAGTCAGAAAACCTATCGATCAATGGCATAATAACAATCCAAAGTATTTAGAAGTACCTTACACTATGTCGTTTATTCAGGGACCTACATCGGGACCGGACGACGTACCAGACATATCGGATCCTAAAGAGAATTTCTTGGACGAAACGTTACGAAAAGCTAGTAGACGATTACAAACTGTTAACCCGAAAATCAAAGACATGACGTTACCGGCTTACAAAGGAACTCAGGGTGAATTCAGAACAGTTAACAATCCAAACTTATCAAAGAATCTGAAAAGTATGGTGAACATTAATGCAGACACACACGTGGCATCATTATCCAAAGACGATACGGTCATTCCTATGGCTCACGAACGAATAGGAAACAAATCTAAGATAGATCTCGTTCGACCAAACTTGAATGAAATTAGATCTGCAAAAAAAGGACTGGCAAATTACATGCACACTGGACTGGTAGACGCTGATGGAAGTAAACTTATAATTCCTAGATACAGCGTAGAAGACGAACTTATGACAGACGGAGTGTTGAACGAAGTAGAAACACTTTTTAATCAAACGAACGACAATACGGGAATAGAATTTATTCAAACGAAAGACGGAGTTCCAATTATTAATACGACCGGTATACCAATAGAAAACATGTCTGGTGACGTAATGCCTTCTGAAATGGACATAACCGCTTCTGGAATCATTATTGGACAAGGAATAACGCATGCAGATACTTGCAGTAGTGATCAAAGTAAAGCTAACAGACAGACACGTGCATGGAAAAAAGGAAATAGATGGTTCAGACCTTACAAACCTGGGACTCAACGTGCGACTATGAATACTTATACTAGCAATCCTCAGAGATCGTCGATACAGGCTAAGACGGACTTTGCTAACGAAGAATTACGAAAAGTTTTGACAGAAAATCGTAATGCTATTGTGCCAGATGTTATGTTACCTACCATATCTCTTTTAGGTCAAGCAGCCACTGTACCACCTATCAGGGCAGGTTCCACCTATTCTAGAATTGCGAAATCAGCTATCATCGGAAATTTGGCTGAAAAAACTAGAGCAGCTTATTACTCGGTACCGGAAGGTCTACAGAGCTTCGATAGCAGTGCGGCTGTAGTAGGAGCGTTAGTTACGAACTTAGCTACTCCATCATACAAAGCATTGGATGCGCCAGCACCTCAAGACTTTACGACATCAACAAAGAGTTTCATACCAGAAATCGCACCAGAACTTTACGACGTAACATCGTCTGGAAAGAGGGCTGGACCTGACGTGATAGCATTCACCCCAGTAAAAAAAAAGAGAACCAATTAATCAGGTATGACTACTTTGGATGATTTTTCTCAATTATTACATCCTCCTTCACTTTCCATAGTTACCACAGCTCCCACTGCTGCCGATGTACTATTAAATAGTTGGGTCATACTTCCATCCGATGATCCAAATGCAAACTTTAATCATCAAAATGTTTGTCAGACTTTTAGATCCTTGCTTTCGAACGATACTTCGTGGGCTGTCAACTTCCCATTGATGTATAATCATACTCAAATAAAAACGATAATCAATTACCAGCAGGTTATGCGATTACTATTCACACACGACTTTCAACAGTTTAAATATACGAATAGTATCGTGACAGCAGTGGACATAAATTCAGATCCAATGATGGTTTTCCGGTCAAGGACAAACAATGCAATGAGAAACTGGAAAGTCCCTCAACAATTATCATTTGATTTGACGAACAAGTTTTATGGATCTATGTTGTCCTTGTTATGGCAACTTAAATCGTTGTTTCCACTAGCTGCAAATGGTAGACAAATATGGACACAATTATCGCACAAGGAAGAAACAGTAGTACAATGGTCATCACCTGCTGACAATACTATCGCGTTTCAAGTACCAGACAACAACACTCTTTACGTTAATTCCACAATTGATAATCAATATGGACTTTCTAAGACTATTCATAGTACACATTCCACGAGTACATTTAGAGCTGTACAACTTCCGATGATAAGTACATATTCTTCCCTTTGTGATAATCAAATGAATTGCATTCCTAGCTTAGGAGAAATGTGGACAGTCGGATTTCAATGGGATACCATGGAGAATGCTCCAAATATCAGTGACAGTGGAGTAGTTACGTATGTACTAGGATCGAGGTTAAACAAAGTAACCGTTACGGAAGAGATCATTTGGGGAAATCAGTTTTCTGAGGTTTCTAGCAACGCTACTAACGTGACATCAGGTTACAGTTTGGATGGGAACATAGAAATGTTCAGAATAGATCTGTTTAATGTTCAAAAAACGTCACCAACGAGTGGAGATATGACCGGTACGATTCTGTTTACACCGACGTCAATGACGTTCACTCCCAAGACTACATTTTATCCAATGGCATTAATACATTTTTCGACTGAACAGGAACTTCCATCGTTGACAGATATAACGACGCAGTTAAATTCTGTAACTCAAAACGTTCTATCATATAAAAGGAAACTCGATGAAGTTTCAACATTAGTCCAGGAACAAGCAAATAAAATTGCGAGATTAGAGAATGTACCAGACGTAATTCCTATCGTTAATCAATTTCATGGGTCCATTTCTTTATCGGATGAAGAATTGAGAAAACTCCAATTTAGTATAACTGAGGGTATGAGTAACGCTGAAGTTACGGTAACGAAGGGTGGTGAATCTTTTTGGGAAGGGTTGTTTGGATTGGCAACAAATGCTTTAGTAGGGGTCACTGCTATCGGTGCATCAGCTGTCAGTGCTGCTATTACTGCCAAAGGTAATATCGTAAACGGAGCTATTCAAAGCATGATTACTGCGACGATAGACAATATAGCGACAGAAATATTTGACAGAGCCAAAAAATCAGCTTTAGAAGGCATAAAGAATGCAGTAAATGAAGAAATAATACCGTTGATACAAAAAAATGCGACACAAGACCAAGACCTACTGAACGTACGAGGATCGTTATCAGTTAATAATTATAAACTACAACAACTGTCAGACGTCGTCGACGACATAAGATTGAAGGACATTACGACATTACAATCTCAAAATGCTAAATTTTTTAACGACATACCTGCTTTACAAGCACAAGTGAAATCTTTCGAAGATTTTGAAAAGTCACATTCAGAATATCTCGATCAATTATCTGCAATTTTGAAATCGTTGGACGTACGACTATCTAAAATGGAACCTTACCTGATGGACTATTTGAAAAATATAGTCATACCTTACCTGTTGGACACGTACCCGGAAGCATTCCTACGACTCTACAAAAATGATATAAACTTATACAATTCAGTGACATCGTTATTGTTAAAAGAAGCATGTAGACCTACGTACATGGTTCAAAACCAGATTACGGACTATCCTATATCGACGAAAGGACTACTTATTGGAACAGCTGACACAATTGTCGGTACCAATAAATTTAAAGTGTCAAGAATTAATCCAGACGTTATTATTGGAAATATCAAAACTACTGACGACATTACGAAGACATTAAATAAAGCACAAAATACTCTTTTACGAAATTTTGTTGATTTAAATCCAAACAAACAAAATGTTATAAATTTAATTATGCAATCTGTACCTGTTGTAGACACTGATAAACCTACGAGAGGACCTGGATCTCAGTAAATATGGCGTTCGCAATGATGAGTCTTCAAGACTTCAACACGGAACAGTCTTTAACCATACAACAAAGGATGCACTTAAAATATGACGAAAATAAAACGTACTCAGTTATCGTATACGGAGGACTCTGTCCAGAAATTTTTAATCCAGAAACGCTCTGTCCGCGTATTGTGAAGATGGGTCCCAATAAGACGGAATCTCGTACCAGACAAGGAATCCTCTGTACTGAATACGTACAGCCACACCATCTTCAGGTCGTGTCAAAAGATGGATACAAATACAGAATGCTAAACTACATCGTCACTAACTGGTCTACACCTATCGGAAAACTTCAGACCATGAAAAAAGCTGACGCGGAACCGCTGAATACGCTGAAAAGGTACATGAACAACAACATCGTATCTGCCTTCTTCCACAACGGATTGAATGATGACGCTTGCCAAATAAACGGACTTCATCTCCACTTGATCATACAAGTAGATGGAGTACACATCTGTAAAAACGATGCATGGAGGAAGGTCAGATCAGTCCTTTTGAAGAAGATGTTAGTAAAAACTGCAAAAATCGTCATGCATAAACAATTCTTCGCACACATGCTGTCCGCTCCGAGGGTTTTCATTGGAACCAACAACAAGGAGTTGTTGTTTAAACTACAGAACTGTCACATGAGAGAGGACGTCGGATTCTACAGCCACATGATTGAAGATATCAATATGGCTGCAAAGACGACTCTGGAAAAATCAGAAAACATGGAAGAGGAAGAATCGATGTACGAAGAAGAGACTCTGGCGTCAGGCTATTTTTCGGATATGATGAATTACAAACCCACTGCCAACGTTCAGAAAAAAAAGGTCGAGACGGCCAGTTCTACGTGCTTCGGCTTCTACGATCCTACCGAAGTCAAAAAAATCTTATCACCCGATAAGAGTACCTCGTCAACGATGAATCTCAAGGAGATAATGAAAGGAGAACTGACGCCCCGACCTTCGAAATCGTCAATCAACATAGATACCGCCATGGATCTGATGAAGAAGTACAATGAGCTCTCTCCTGATCTTCTATTCGTGGCAATATGCAAAGGTCAGGATGAAACGGATATATTCAAGATAGGACAACTGAGAGCACTTCCGTACGGTCACAAAACGTTCCAGACGGCATCAGATAATATTAATCTGATCGCTAAAGCAACGACCAACAACTACGTACACTTGTTTTTAAACATGAAGATAGACTGCGACTATGATCAGTATCTAGACTACGACACGACAGTACGAGCTTTGGACAGATGGTTTGATGATCAAAAGATCAACAAATTTCATTTCGTAAAACACGTTTACATGGTTCTCAGTAAACAATCCGCGAAAAGAAACACCTTCTACCTCCAAGGTGAATCCAATGCCGGAAAGACGTGGATGTTTCGGGGTCTACTTCCGGACATGTCTGTCGTAGGACAGACTTCAGAATCTGTGGAATTCAAGTGGCAAGATTTCGCTAATAAATGGATAGGATTAGTATCCGAAATGACGATAACGTCGATTGAGGTAGCGAACAAAGCCAAAGAAGTATTCGGAGGAGAAACCACTCAAATAAACATAAAAAACAAACCACCCACGATGCTAGTCAGAATTCCGGTCCTGTTGTCCAGCAATATGTTCATCTGGGAACACTTTGCCACGGAAGCTCCGGCACTTCGGAACAGGATGTTCATGTACTGTTCGCTCAGGGAACTTCCGTGGCTCATGGAATACACGAAGTATCCGAATCCATTGTACTGGCAAGTACTATTCAAGATTATCTCTGATTTTGAAAAAGACAATCGATGTACCGTCGAAGAGATCATCAATACGGACCTGGAAAATCTGCTGGACAATGCGATGCTTGAAGCGTTTGATATTGCAGCCAATGTCGCATTCGACGACAGTAATGCGTATAGAATCTGCAGTACCATGAAAAACGCAGACCGGACGTTGTCGGTGTCATCTGAGGATGAGCACGTTGAGTGCTCTCAAGTCTTCCCGGAAGAAGAAGACGTTGGCGACGGGTCAGCTATGTCCGTCAATGTCAATTGCCTGAAACGATCGTCCGTCTCTGGACAAAAGCTTACTGCCAAGAAGTTCAAAGCTGATCGCTCAACGTCCTCTGATTCAGAATAAAAACGAACAATTGTTGAAAATGTCTCGTAATAAATAAACCAATATGTAATATTGTATTTGCGACGATTGCGAAATAAAAAAATGTTTGAAATTATTTACTCTTGTTTGAAATTGCGCTAGAGCGCTTACATTAGAACATATAAGCTGACAAGGGGTAAATCATTGTCAGTACATACATTACTATATAGCATAACTCGTTACTTATAAACTCTTCACTAGTTATACCGATGTTCTAAATATTAACGTCTAGTCTATTTTTAGACGCGCTAGTACTATATGCTGTCGCAGTCCTCGTTTTTCTAGCTCATTGAGAGGACAATCTGGGGGTGGTGGGGTGTGACCCCACCAACCTGAGTGAATAACGGATGTAAAAAGTTAAAGGTTCATTTCATTAAGGTGATTTGTGTCACGTGACAAAAAATCACGAAATTATATCCCCTTGTTAACATATTTTCCCGATCGCGCATTAATGCCGAAGGCGCGCGACTTAAGTCGGGAGAATAGGGTAACAAGGGGACATAATTTCTATTTTTAGGGATTTCCTGTCACGTGACACGTTGCACCTTAATGAAATGTACCTTTAACTTTCTACATCCGTTGTCACCATAGTGTGGTGGGTTCACACCCCACCACCCATAGATTGTCCTCTCAGTAGTTAAAAAAAAAGAGTACTGCGACAGCATATAGATATAACGGATATAAGGGAGACAACTAATGGGAGACAATTTAATAATTAGTAGTAAATAGAACAGTAGAACGTTTCAACATACAATAAGACAGGCAGATCAACCTAGTCACGCATTCATACGAATGGAACCAGGGGGACTTGTAAACCTTACGAACAGGACAGGTAATGCCACAAACCAAGTGCCTTGTTTATGTTACGATAGTGGACTGTTTTTCGTACCATACGATACAATGTTTGCCAGCTGGTGGCCAAAAGAATGGTTAAAAGCATCAATGTATGCTAGAGCGTACAGATTTAAATCTCACACAGTGAAAATAAAACGAGTTAGTGCGACTTACGATCAAATAACTAACATTGACAGATCTACGATAAGTAGTAACATCGTACAAATGCCATTGTATATATACAGAGACAAACATAAACAAATTACAATGGAAATGATACAACCGTTAGTTGAATCTATAGACTTATATGACGTCAATGCACGATTTACACGTCACGAGATATTCACTAGAGAACAAGGAATGCTACGTAGATGCGTAGTAAATTTTGGACCCGAAATAATACAAGGAATGGGAAACGATTACATAAGTAACTGGGAAAATACTCTATTTCCTGGTGATTTCAATGGCATGTGGGAAATTGAGACTTTACAACCTGGACAAGAATACGGTTATACGTTTCCTGTTACAGACGAGGGCTGGTTACCATTAGGTACTTGGACAGATAAATCTAAAGACCCAGTAGAAAGCTTAAGAAACGTAACTCATCAATTGCCATCAGGAACTGGAGGTTACACTCAAATGAACTGGCATACTGGTATTAATCATATGCATAAAAGACAAGCTCCTCCTATATGTTTAAAGGGAGAGAGAGTGTTAGGACCAAACGGACCTTTGAAATTCGTGTATCAGTTTGAAATTGAATACGGCAGTTCTGTTGAATTCAGTTACGATCATCGTTTCGGAATGCGATCTCTGGGTCTCGGTAGCTGGCCACAAATATTAGGGCAAGCTAGAGCTGACCAATAGGATCAAGTGAGGAAACCTATAGATCAATGGCATAACAATAATACGAAATATTTAGAAGTGCCTTACACTATGTCGTTTATTCAGGGACCAACGGCAGGCTCCGATGACATTCCAGATGTGTCTGACCCGAAAGAGAATTTCTTGGACGAAACGTTACGAAAAGCTACCAGAAGATTACAGACTGTAAATCCTAAATTCAAAGACATGACGTTACCCGCATACAAAGGAACAGAGGGTGAATTTAGATTGATTAACAATCCCAACTTATCAAAGAATTTGAAGAGCATCGTTAATATTAACGCAGATACTCACGTGGCATCGTTATCGAAAGACGACACTGTCATTCCTTTGGCTCACGAGCGAATAGGAAACAAGTCAAAGATCGATCTTATCCGACCTAACTTAAACGAGATTAGATCTGCTAAAAAAGGACTAGCCAACTACATGCACACAGGACTAGTAGACAATGACGGTAATAAAACTATTATTCCTCGATATAGTGTGGAGGACGAATTGATGACCGACGGAGCATTGAACGAAGTAGAAACGTTATTCAATCAGACTAACGATAACACTGGAATTGAGTTTATTCAAACAAAAGACGGAGTACCAATAATTAACACTACCGGTGTCCCAATAGAAAACATGTCCGGTGACGTAATGCCATCCGAATTGGACTTAACTGCCTCTGGAATCATCATCGGACAAGGACTGACACACGCAGATACTTGTAGTACTGACCAAAGCAAAGCAAATAGACAGACTCGTGCATGGAAAAAAGGCAATCGCTGGTTCAGACCTTATAAACCTGGGACTCAACGTGCAACGCTCAATACTTACACTACCAACCCTCAGAGATCGTCTTTACAGGCTAAGACGGACTTTGCGAACGAAGAATTACGAAAAGTTTTAACAGAAAATCGTAATCCAATCATGCCAGATGTTATGTTACCTACCATATCTCTTTTAGGTCAGGCAGCCACTGTACCACCGATTAGAGCAGGATCAACATATTCAAGAATTGCAAAGTCTGCTACAATAGGAACCTTGGCAGAAAAGACCAGAACCGCGTACTACTCCGTTGCAGAAGGACAGCAAAGTTTTGACAGCAGTGCAGCGGTAGTCGGAGCGCTCATAACAAACTTGGCTACGCCGTCGTACAAATCGTTAGACGCAGCAGCACCGCAAGATTTTACTGCAGCAACAAAAAGCTTTATACCAGAGATAGCTCCGGAACTATACGACGTCACATCATCTGGCAAGAGAGCAGGCCCGGATCTCATAGCTTTCACCCCGGTCAAAAAAAAGAAAACAAATTAAACAGGTATGGCTACGTTAGAAGAATTTTCTCAATTATTACATCCTCCTTCCCTGTCTATAGTCACTACTGCCCCTACATCTGCAGATGTACCTTTGAATAGTTGGGTCAGACTCCCATCAGACGATCCTAATGCAAATTTCAACCTTCAAAACGTTTGTCAAACTTTCAGATCTATCCTTACAAATGATACTTCTTGGGCTGTAAATTTTCCATTAATGTACAACCACACTCCCATACGGACGATAGTCAATTACCAACAAGTCATGAGATTACTCTTTACTCATAATTTTCAACATTTCAAATACACAAACGACTTGGTCACTGCAGTTGATACAAACTCAGATCCTATGATGTTTTTCAGATCTAAAACTAACAATTCGATTAGAAATTGGAATGTACCACAACAAGTGTCGTTTGATTTGCCCAACAGATTTTATGGAGCATTACTATCATTGTTGTGGCAATTGAAATCATTGTTTCCACAAGTAGGAAGCGGACGACAGATATGGACTCAGTTATCTCACAAAGAACAGACAACTGTTCAATGGTCATCTCCTGCTGATAACACGATTGCATTTCAGGTGCCTGACAACAAAACACTTCACGTCAATTCTACGTACGACAGTCAATATGGACTTTCAAAGACAATACATAGTAGTCATTCCTCAAGCACATTCAGAGCAGTACAACTCCCCATGCTCACAACGTATTCCACATTGTGTGAAAATGACATTACCTGCATTCCCACTCTGGGAGAAATGTGGACTGTAGGTTTTCAGTGGGATACGATGGAAAATGCTCCAAACATTAGTGATAGTGGGATAGTTACCTACGTGTTAGGATCAAGATTGAATAAGTCGACAGTGACAGAAAATGTCATATGGGGCAATCAGTTCAATGAACTTTCTAGCAATGCCACCACTATAACATCTGGTTACAGTTTAGACGGAAACGTAGAAATGTTCGGAATAGATTTATTCAATGTCCAAAAAACTTCTCCTGTCAGCGGTGACATGACTGGTACAATTTTATTCACACCAACATCAATGACCTTTACCTCAAAAACGACATTCTATCCTATGGCGTTAATACACTTCTCAACAGAACAAGAACTGCCCTCTTTGATAGACATTACGACCCAGTTAAATTCTGTCACACAAAACGTTTTGTCTTATAAAAGAAAATTGGACGAAGTATCATCTGTAGTCCAAGAACAGGCAAATAAAATATCAAGATTAGAGAACGTACCTGACGTCGTTCCAGTGGTTAATCAATTTTACGGGTCACTTTCATTCTCAGACGAAGAATTGAGAAAATTACAAAGTAGCATAACTGATGGAATGAGTAACGCTGAAGTTACAGTTACTAAGGGTGGGGGTACTTTCTGGGAAGGTTTGTTCGGTTTGGCGACTAACGCTCTTGTTGGGGTGACAGCTATAGGTGCCTCAGCTGTCAGCGCTGCTATCACAGCCAAAGGTAACATCGTTAACGGTGCGATTCAAAGTATGATCACTGCTACAATAGACAATTTGGCGACAGAACTTTTTGACAGAGCGAAAAAATCAGCCTTAGAAGGCGTAAAGAATGCAGTTAACGAAGGACTGATACCATTAATAGAAAAAAATGCATCACAAGACCAAGACGTACTGAACCTACGTGGATCAATATCAGTAGTGAATTATAAACTACAACAACTTTCCAACGCCGTGGACGACATACGAATGAACGACATTACGACATTACAATCTCAGAATGCTAAATTCTTTAACGACATACCTGCATTACAGGCACAAGTGAAATCATTGGAAGATTTTGATAAGTTACATTCTCAATATCTTGATCAATTATCAGCTATATTGACATCACTGGACGTTCGAATGACTAAAATGGAACCTTACGTCATGGAGTACTTGAAAAACATTGTCATTCCTTACCTGTTGGACACGTACCCAGAAGCGTTTCTTCGACTGTACAAAAACGACATTAATTTGTACAACTCTGTGACGTTATTATTAATAAAAGAAGCTTGCAGACCTACGTACTTGGTACAAAACCAGGTTACAGATTATCCTATGTCGACAAAAGGACTACCTATTGGTACTGCTGACACTATTGTCGGTACTAACAGATTTAAAGTGACAAGAATGAATCCGGACGTAATTATTGGAAATATCAAAAGTGCAGACGACATTGCTAAAACTTTAAATAAAGCTCAAAATGTATTTTTGCGCAATTTCGTTGATTTAAATCCAAACAAACAAAACGTGATAAATTTAATTATGCAATCTATACCTGTTGTAGACGTCGACAAACCTTCCAGAGGACCTGGATCAGATTAAAGATGGCTTCAGCGATGATGAGTCTCGCTGATTTTAATATGGAACAAACATTAACAATAGAACAAAGAATGCATCTGAAATACGATGAAAACAAAACCTACTCAGTCATCATATATGGAGGGATGTCTGCTGAAATCTTCAATCCTGAAACGATATGTCCTCGTATCGTGAAGATGGGATCAAATAAGATGGAAATGCGCACAAGACAAGGAGTTCTGTGCACAGAATATGTTCAGCCACATCATCTCCAAGTCAAATCCAAAGATGGATACAAGTACCGCATGTTAAATTACGTCGTGACCAACTGGTCCACTCCTATCGGGAAACTCCAAAGCATGAAAAAGGCCGATGCAGAACCATTGAATGCCTTGAAGAGATTTATGAACAATAACATCGTCTCAGCAATATTCCATAACGGTCTAAACGACGACGCGTGCGAAATCAATGGACTACATCTGCATCTGATCGTACAGGTAGACGGAGTCCACATTTGCAAGAATGACGCATGGAGGAAAGTCAGAGGTCTTCTCCTCAAAAAGATGTCAGTCAAGACAGCCAAGATTGTAATGCATAAGAAATTCTATGCGCACATTCTCTCAGCCCCGAGAGTTTTCATCGGGACCAATAACAAGGAAATGCTCTTTAAACTGCAGAGTTGTCATATGAGGGAAGACATTGGACTGTACAATCATATGATAGAAGACATTAACATGGCAGCAAAGACAACTCTCGAAAAGTCTGAAAACATCGAAGAAGAGGAAACAATGTACGAAGAGGAAGCAATAGCATCGGGATGCTTCTCAGAATTAATGAACTATAAACCTACCGGTAATAGTCAGAAAAAGAGAGTTGAAACTGCTACATCTAGCTGCTCCGGATTTTATGATCCGATGGACCTACCCAAGATGCAATCGCCACAAAACACGAGCGTTAACAAATTAAACTTGAAAGAAATCATGAAAGGGGAACTCACTCCAAGACCTTCAAAGTCATCCGTCAACATTGATCTGGCGATGGATCTCATGAGGAAATATAATGAACTCTCCCCTGATCTACTTTTTATGGCGATCTGTAAAGGTCAAGATGAAGGAGATATCTACAAAATAGGACAACTCAGAGCTCTCCCATATGGCTTCAAGACTTTCCTGACAGCAGCAGATAACATCAATCTCATAGCAAAAGCTACAACAAACAACTATGTTCATTTGTTTCTGAATATGAAAATTGATACCGATCTGGACCAATATCTCGATTACCCGACAACAGTACAGGCACTGGAGAGGTGGTTTGCAGAGCAGAAAATAAACAAATTCCAATTCGTCAAACACGTGTATATGGTTCTGACCAAACAGTGTGCCAAGAGAAATACTCTGTATCTGCAAGGAGAATCGAATGCTGGTAAGACCTGGATGTTCAGAGGGCTACTCCCAGATATGTCAGTAGTTGGACAAACGTCGGAATCGACCGAATTCAAATGGCAAGACTTTGCAAATAAATGGATCGGGCTAGTCTCCGAAATGACCATCACGTCCATTGACATCGCGAATAAGGCCAAGGAGATATTCGGAGGGGAAACCACGCAGATTAATATCAAGAACAAGCCACCGGTTATGCTTGCCAGACTTCCGGTTCTCCTATCAAGCAATCTGTTCATTTGGGAACATTTTGCAATAGAGGCCCCGGCACTCAGAAACCGCATGTTTATGTACTGTTCATTGAAACAACTTCCGTGGCTCATAGAGTACAGCAAATATCCAAGCCCTCTGTACTGGCAGATAGTATTCAAAATACTGTCAGACTTCGAGAAAGAATACCAGACCAACATAGAAGAGGTCATGAATACCGATTTAGAAAATCTCTTGGACAACGCTCTAGTCGACGGATTTGATATTGCTGCGACTGTGGCTGCTGAAGACGGTAATGCCTATCGTCTATCGAGTACAAGCAGAAATCCAGATCAGACGTTGTCGGTCTCTTCCGACGATGATGAAATTGAATGTTCGCAGATGTTTCCACAAGAACAAGATATTAGAGACGGATCGGGAATGTCCGTGAATGTAAACTGTATGAAAATGTCATCCATCTCGGGTCAAAGTCAAAAGGTGAAGAAATTCAAGGCCGATTGCTCGACCTCCTCTGACTCGGAGTTAGAATGAACATTTGTTGAAATTATATTATAATGATAAACAATTCTGTTTGTCTTGTCTTTGCAAGGAATGCAAAATAAAATGTAATTTCAATTTATATATTATTGTTTCACAATGCGCTAAAGCGCTGACATTAGAACATATAAGCTGACAAGGGGTAAATCATTGTCGGTACACAACATTACCATATAGCACACGTAGTTGTCTCCCTTATATCCGTTATATCTATATGCTGTCGCAGTACTCTTTTTTTTGAACTACTGAGAGGACAATCTATGGGTGGTGGGGTGTGAACCCACCACACTATGGTGACAACGGATGTAGAAAGTTAAAGGTACATTTCATTAAGGTGCAACGTGTCACGTGACAGGAAATCCCTAAAAATAGAAATTATGTCCCCTTGTTACCCTATTCTCCCGATCGCGCATTAATGCCGAAGGCGTGCGACTTAAGTCGGGAGAATAGGGTAACAAGGGGACATAATTTCTATTTTTAGGGATTTCCTGTCACGTGACACGTTGCACCTTAATGAAATGTACCTTTAACTTTCTACATCCGTTGTCACCATAGTGTGGTGGGGTGTTAGCTTGATGGACTGAAGATATCAGTGCATTCCATTGCAGTGTGTAAATTTTATGCTAAGCAAGGTGGCGAGCTATATATTGACACATAATTTTAACCAAGATCCTCTGGAACAACATTTCGGCCACTATAGACATAAAGCTAGATCCAATAGTAACCCAACCGTCTATGAGTTCGAAATATGATGACAACAATGAGAACTGTTGACTCTTTGGCTGTACCAGTCAAAAAGGGAAATATTAAAAGAGGTGCAGTAGACAAAGAAAACACTGAAAATTCAAAGTTGAAAAGAGGAAAGTGAAATTGGAGAAAAAACTTGATGTTTTTAATAGTAGTGGGTTCTTTCTTTGTAAAAATCGTAAATCTGTGACTGTTATAGGAAATGGTGTTTAAAAGGTCAGTTTACTGCTAAAGAAAAAAAAATTCGCCCATTTTCGCTTTGTTTGACTTCAATAAAACTGGTTAAGCCAACTGGTAAAAGGTAGAACTGTATACTACTAGTATATATATACAGTATATATATATACAGTAAAACCTGTCCAAACCAAACCCTGTAAAACCCGAATCCCTGTATAAATCGAACGGCTGTGTCGGTCCCGATTTTTTCCCTTCTTGTTATATATATATAAAACCCTTAATAAACCGTACCCTGTCCAAACCGAATACCGAACGATTTTATCACACATTTTGATTTCAATCAACCTTAAAAACCCTGAATAAACCGAACGATGTAAGCTGTCAGGTGTCACTTCGCGCTACCGCAGAGGCGTGAATCTGATAATTATTGACACAATAACACACAAAGGGTGATAACGAGGCAATGATGCACTTAGCGATAAGCTAATCAGTGCATACGACAATAGTCAACTTGTGAAAAACTTGTGATAAACAGATTAGTCTGTTGTGTTTTATGTTGAAATTTGCGTACGGTGGAATAAATGAAAAACTTAACAACAGCAGAATTAATTTATACATACAGTAATTTCTGGCAGTATTTCGATCACTGATCTCTATAAGTCTAAGCTATACATATATTAGAACTAATCAAAGCAGTCAACAATTGGTGAAAGTTGTACGTTGAATACATGCACTTGATTGATTTATATACTGAGTGTCGGTTTAAGTACAAATATACATGTTTACACGCAAATAATAAAAATAATGAACATTAATAAAAGTGTAAACAATAACACGTTGTTGTTTTATTATATACTCGAATTAACATATAAAATATTGTGTACATTTTTAAAGGAAAATGACATTTAATAAAAACCCTTGGTAAACATAACACGTCTGAAAACCCAACGATCGGACCGGTCGTGATGCCGTTCGGTTTAGACAGGTTCTACTGTATTAGAGATTTCTCCATAGAGATTAGACTATAGTATACTGTTTATTTGTCATGCACAATTTATTGGCACAGACTGTGTTGAAGATTATACTAGCTTTTTTGATAATCGTGTATATTTGTAGCTCTATAATGTCAGAAGTTTATTTATGTTTAAACTTTTCCTTCTACTATTAAGTTGATCTTTGTGTGTACATAAAAGTGGGTGTAAAGGATATTTTTGCAAATATATAGCTTGTTTTTACCAGTACATTTATTTTTATATCAATTTACTGTTGATGTGCTGCTTTAAAATGTTGTTATGTCACTTTCAAAGAAATTCTTGATAAGGACTAGAGTATTGTACCTAAATAAATTAGTCGTTTGTATTTTCGTAGGCTTCATATATATTATTATCAACTGATTCACTAATAAAAGTTGACAATTCAATAGCTTAGAATAGTAAAAAATATTCAGAAAATAATAACTTCACTAACTTTATTTAAATATTTTACAGACAGAACTTGCAGTTATTTTAAATATCAATTTAAAGTATTGTCTTCAGAGAGAAAATGTATATAAGAAAGTAAAATAGTATGTACTAGAAGATCGGCTAATTGTTATATATTTCTCCACAGCATAGTACTTGTATAATCTTTTTGTCATGGACTACAAATAATAGATGAATACCATCATGTACACAAATTTGAAAATGTATTTTGACACATTTTAAGAAATCTTGGTGTATGTTAGCAATGATTAGATTCAAACCTGTATATAAATGCTATATACACTAGTCAATTATCAATTTCAATTATCACTTTGTAGATTTGACAAGATATGTGTAGTTTTAAAATTGTATGCTTGTAACTTATTTATTCATATTGATGCATGCATCTTTTGCGTTTTATTGTCAAAAATCAATTTTTGATCAAATGATGGTATATGCATATGTGAAAGTACTATATATTGTTAATGATTTCAATATTTTGAAAATAATATTATCACTACAACATATTTTGTTTTACTTTCACTTATGTATATTTAATGCTTGCCCACTTTAAATGTTGTTATACACGTACAGTTAGTTGATTGATTGAAGTAAACAAATACATAATAATAATAAAATAACAAAAAATTATGAAAATATTTAATCTTGTTCTATTACTGATTTATACCCAGAAAATATGCAAAATTAACAGGCTGCTTCACATCGCCTTACCTCTCAGGTTCTGATGATGTTTTTTCAAAACATGACCACGAAATCTGGACACACTTTTGTATTCGGCTTCACAAATTGGACAGATATAGCTCACTAGTTCTGAACTAGCTTGGGAAATATCCTTTGCCTCATCATCAGTATAATCGCCTATTACCAAATCCAAATCGATGTCATCATCCCACGAACGAAAATCTTTGTGTTTTGAAGACACCTGTAGGAAATTGCATGAATATGTTGTTTTCCCTAGACAGTCCAACAGAATATAATAATGGGAAACAGACCTCAAGGGTGAATACCAGGACTTTAAAATGTGTCGAGTTGTTTGCATTTAAGCAGGGACCCGATAATGTCCCAGGTTTAAGCTATTAATGGGCAACACTTTAATTAAAATACCGGTCGTCTGAACATAAACATACGTGTGAAAAACCAGTCCTGGAAAAAACTAATTGTCAATTAACAGATATGGATTAATAGACCAATTATTGATTGAATTTGGGTGACACAACATAACACATTTACAAACAAGTAACCTTTTATTAATCAATTATTTTTAAAATTTTAAAACAGAACATACATAAATCATCTGAACTAAGAATAAGCAAACAGCAGAGCTAGCGAAATCGCTCGTAATCGCTATCATTTAAACACTTTATCGATGCAATTATCGTCAATTGATTAAGATCATCAAGATCTCGTGCACCTGGTTTTTGCGCGGGATGTCACGAGATATCGCGAGGTTGCGCATCCCTTTGTTTTTATAGATCCCTGTGTCAGGTTAACATGTCCGAGCTATAACCGAAATACATTGACAAACCTGATGGTGAAATGCCGATTCTGTCATGACCTTTCCTTCAATAGCTAGACATGCACATTTTCACACTCGTTTATATCAAATCAAAATGACAAATATTTGAATTAAAATGTTGCTGTTTTAATCAATTGTTAATGCATCCTGTTTCTACTATGCAGCACAATTACGTTTTGCTACGGATCATTCACATTCTTCAGCTGAGAACGTTTGAGCGAAATCCACCCAGCAGTTAAAGAAGAGTCGAGTCCACCAAAATCATTGTTCTTTGGCCTATTTCCAATTTTCCAAAAAATAACATGCAAATCTAATCACAACTTTTTGTGCCAAATTGCTACATAACTAACAAGACACAACAACGCCGGCTAAAAAAAATGAACAGACAAGTCGCCATTAGGATTAGACATACAAGTGTACAATGCAACAATCTTTATTTGCTGACGGTACCCATAATGCACCCAAAATACCAAAGCACAAGTGGCAAACAATCAAACATGATGATTTACACATAATTTTACCAATACATTACCACCTGGATGTGGGGTCAGGACCCTGAATGTGAACATTGAGGGACAGTACCAACAGTCATTAGATATGAGGACTGGCCCAATCAGAAGGGAAGTTTTACAATTATACTTCAAACATTTGGCCAAACAATACTGTCAAGTGTTGTTCATTATTCATTTCAATATGTATTAATATACTTTTTTTTTTCGTACAAGTATTATTTCCAGTTCTCACTGAGCAGTCGACCTATATTTGATGGACAATAAAATGCAACCAGTGAAGGTCCTCTGGACAATCTCTTTGTATGAAGTTGAGGCAATCTTAAATGATAATTTTTGTATATTTTTGAAATTTTGATTATTTATTTTTTATTTATCACAAATGGTCTCGAACTTTCACCACAAACAGCCCAGAATACTCTTTGTTGTAAAATGTGGCATTTTGAAGTCTTTGGCACAACTCCATGCAAAACCCCCAAAGGTGGGAGACTTATTTACCAATATTTGGAGACCACATGAAAACTAAGCATTTTGCAAGTTTGTATCCAGCACACCTTGCAGAAAAAGTTCATTAGAAAATAAAGAGACAGACTTAATATAAGGTGTACAAAAAAAAAATGTTTGTTTCAGGTAACATGCCCCCAAAAATTAGGGTAGGTAGGTGGGTATTTTTTTTTTTTTTTTTTTTTTTTTTTTTTTACTTGGTAAATGGTCATCTTGAAGATTCTAAAACTGAATAAATATTCAAAACATATCAGTAATATCCGTAAACATTGTTTATCAGTGGTTACTATCAAAACAAAACACTTATTTATCCAAAACACATTTAATTATTGAAAAAGGTAAATAAAACAAAAATCAATCTGACAAACCAAATGTTTTAGGGTCGGGGCATTTTTTTAGGGTAGGTCGGGTTACATGAAACAAACATATTTTTTGTTTACGCCTAATAGGAAACAAGTAATCTTAAAATAAACACCAATTTACCATAAACAAAATGTTTCAAATAATATTCAAGAAGAACAATCATATTCAATTAAAATATCTCAACGATTTATGAAAAACTTATGTCAACAGCAACATCTTTTCATAAACTACAGATTAGCAGTACATTATTATAAATTCAGGTTCTTTATAATAATTATAAACATATTTACCCATAAATAATCTCTATTTTCTGTAAAGATTTTTTTCCAGTGATATGAGATCATTCATTTTAATTATTAATTCAATTAATTGTTACAACATCTAATAAATATGAAGCCAAATTATCCAACAATTTCTTTAACTGCACATGTATCCATTTGACAACAACATTTCATTAAATACTCAAGCTTTATGTAGACATAATGTTTAATCAACAGTTTACCACAAAGTGAAAATGAATAAGAAATAAATTCAAATTCATACACCATGAAGTAATAATAGAACTATTCTGCTTTGTATGTGTTAGAAAAGAAATGAATATATAGTGAAATTTACAACAAATTAGTAAATACAGAATAAGCCTGTGACTTTCAAACAACAGCAAATACAATTTCACAGATCATCTACTTTCATTTTATAAAACTATGATTTTTTAAGACACATCTCCAGTATTATTTTGGCCCTTACAAAAAATGGTCCAATACATTGACAATTAGTTGTTTTAATAACTGTGGCAAGGATTTTGTAGCACACAGCATCAGCACTATTTTCTGACTTGGGATATTTTTGAAAATATTTGATTGTAAAAAAACAACATATTCATTCAAACTATTAATCAATGCATCGGCAAACAATAATTCTTTTATGCTCCTTTTATTTATTGTCCTACTTAAGTGTATTATCTTGGTATAATTACACTTTCAATGAAAATTCCATTGCTCCATTGCAAAAATTAATCAATCTCCAATATATATTTTTTTAGTTTACAGCAGTCAAAAGCATGTTCTATTGTATTCTATTGTACATATTATATTGGTATGCTAAAAAGTTCAGAAGTAAACTAAAGCAAATGTAGCTCCAATAATGCAAATCATGTTCAAATTATTAATGTGAGCATTTGAAAATTGAAAATAATATGAAGAGCATCAAATTGCAAATTACATGCTCTTTGCAAGCAAGTTTTTGGCGCATGTACACAAGAAGTAAATAAATGAATATTCAGGAAAATTTAGCTTTTGCTCAACAAGACACAAAAGATATGAAATTCCCAGAAATGGTGAAATGATATCGAAGGAATAGGCTCTGCAGCAGGGTAACAGGTAGTGAAAATCAATGCCTTTTTGTAATTGGCAATAAAACATTGTACATTTAAAGAGTACTCTCCTACAACTGACCTCTATGGATTAAAAAAGTCCCAGTTTGTCTTCCCTTTTTACATTTTGTACATTTCCTGACCAGTAAATTACAGTTTTTATCATTTTTTAAGTGTTTTATCACATACCTGACTACATAAGTACTATCATTTTCTAAAATGATTTTATAGTTTCATATCACACAGCAGACTATCCCAGTATCAACTTAACAGTAGTTTTAGGGACAACATTCTTGGACCTCCCTTCAAAGTTCCACCGACATTTATCCAACTACTGCGGTGTAGCCTAAGATGACCAAGGGAGACAACCTTCAAAAGAAGTGCAACTCCCAGGTCCCGTAGCTGGAAATGGGGAAATATTGTGTCTGCTAACAGAGGCAGAATGTCTGCTAATATTTCTTGTAATTTTGTGTATTTTTTGTTTTTCCTTTTCAATAGTTTTCTTTCGACATACACTATTCTATTAACTTTTTTTCTCGCTTAATTCTCAATTAATTAAATTCTGTCAATGTTTGTTCTACACATTTTTTCTGAATTGTTCATTTATAATTTGATATCGATCTGAAACTGATTTGTAAAATTTGTATTACCAAATACATTTATACTGAATTTTGAGGTCAGCAGTAGCAAGAGTATGTTTTTTAATTCTGATCACATTTTAAACATTGACAAATGCAGTGAATTTCACATACAATTATTACCCAATTATTACTCAAACCTGTTTTAATATCAGCAAATATTGCTAAATACTGCTTCAATACAAGTTACTTGCCGATTATTTTCTGCAAAATACCTTACTCAGGCATTATATAAAAATGGAAACGAAACTTCATAACAGTAAAAATCAAGTATTTCTCAACAAAACAGCATGAAAGAAAGGCTAGAGCAAGATTTACTACTAGAAAAATTACTAACCCTAATAATGAAAATTTGCTGAAAGTATTATGATTATTTAAATGAACATTGTTAACATGCAGAAATGATTATGCTTCTTCAAGTTATCTTTTGCAAAGCAAGATTTGCAAGTCACAGAAATGACTATTTAAATGATGAAAATATTTTCATTATTAGATCTTTAAGCAATACCAACTTTTAAGCCATTTTACAGCAACCATGGTTCAGTCGAACCATACAAATTTCAAACAACAATTGTCCTGATGCACTTCTAATGGAGAACATGGTACTCAACATAAGAAGCATAAAAAGTTTAGGCTTAAAATATTGAAGATAGTATTGAACACAATTCTGGGAGAAACTTAGTGTACAAAAACAATGCCACAATGCCTATCACTAATTGTTCTCGCTGTTTGTTTTTCTCAATTTTTTTGGAGGACCAAAATTATATTGTCTTTTAAACATCTTATTTTGAAAACTAAATGTAGATGATCTGTGAATTGTTATTCACCATTGTTGGAAGGTCGCATGTTCATCCTACATTTACTGAATTGGTGTAAATGAAGGTCACTTTTTTACATTCACCGCTTTTCAACAACATGTCAAAACAAAACTGTTCCATAAAAACACATGGTATACAAATCTGCATGAACTCTTCCTTCATACACATGCAATAAACCACCAAAGAAACACATGTTCACATAGCGCCCAGTTATTTACGAAGTCTTATTGTCATCATCAGATGCATACTGACGAAGTTAACGAAAAATATTAAATTTTGTGACAATTATGTCTACATAAATGTTTAGAGATATTACAAGTAAAATTACAAGAGCTGTCAGAGGACAGCGCGCTCGACTATTCCAAGTATTTCAGTTGGTACATATTTTGGATAGTAGAAGGGGCATACATTTGTTGAAATACAAAACTTTTCAGTGAAGGCTTTTCTAGTTGATAATTCTTTGGAACAAAAACTAACAAAGTCTATGTAAAAAAGTGGGCTAAGTCTGTCAAAATACAAAACAGAGTTATGGGTAATGTTGCCCCTGATACTAGAGTTGATGACAAAGCTTAGATCCAAGTTTCAAGTGAATACCTTATGTAGTTTTGAAGTTACAAAACTTTTGAATATAAACTTTCACCAGAAAATCCAGTTGTTTTTTTCACCTTTGGGGGAAAGGGGGCGGGGCCCTTCCGACGGGGAATTTTACGGCAAAAGGGGAATTGTTTTTGTAGAAATGCATTATCAAATTTTTATATTCTACTTTGTTATAAAAGATTCAACAATTATTTTGCAATAAATGATAAAAAAATTGCTGGGATTGTTTACAAAATTTCCTCTATCTTAGCAAATTTATGTCCAGTTTTGGTCAATTCTTTTTTTTAATAAAGCTTACATTCTGAGGGGAATTTTAAGGTAAATATAGGCGAAAAATATATACTTTTTAAGCAGGGGAATGGGGCCAAATTTCGACCCCAAATTGGCCCTAAAAAAACACTGAAATCTAAGTGAAAAAGGGGCATAAGTCTGTCAAAAAAACAAAACATAGTTATGGGTAATGTTGCCCCTGATACTAGAATTGATGACAAAGGTTAGTTCCAAGTTTCAAGTGAATAACTTATGTAGTTTTGAAGTTACCAAACTTTTGAATATAAACTTTTAACAGAAAAACTAAGTGAAAAAGGGGCATAACTCGGTCAAAACACAAAATAGAGTTATGGGTAATGTTGCCCCTGATAGAATTGATGACAAGGTTAGTTCCAAGTTTCAAGTGAATAACTTATGTAGTTTTGAAGTTCCAAAACTTTTGAATATAAATTTTAACCAGAAAATCTATGTGCAAAAGGGGCATAACTCTGTCAAAAAAAACAACATAGTTATGGGTAATGTTGCCCCTGATACTAGAGTTGATGACAAAGGTTAGTTCAAAGTTTCAAGTGAATAACTTGTGTAGTTTTGAAGTTCCAAAACCTTTGAATATAAACTTTAACCAGAAAATCTATGTGAAAAAGGGGCATAACTCTGTCAAAATACAAATCGGAGTTATGGAGAATGTTGCCCGATATACTGGAGTTGATGACAAAGGTATATTCCAAGTTTCAAGTGAATAACTTATGTAGTTTTGAAGTTACAAGACTTTTAAATAAACACTTCAACCAAATTCACACGCGGACGTGGACGCCAAATAGTCAAGCTAAAAAATGTTACTTGAGTTCATTTCCGGAAATACATTACTATAACACACATAAGGGTTTCTTGTGTAAAAAAATAAAGTGTAGCCAACAAAATGTTTTTAAAGGGGCGTACTGATGGTAGGTTAAAAATAACATTTAGTAAAATAAACTTTATTTGCAGAAAACTAATATTGAAGCAATGCTAAATTAAATGGTTTTGTTTCTGTAAACATTTAGCAAACATACATTATTTTATCAAATAAACAGTGGTCACCAGTGACGCTTTCGCAGGCTCACGAATATTTGTAGAAGAAATAATAAATTCAGCATGAATGAAATGTACATGCGCTACCGTTACGGCATACACACCTTTGATTTAATTTTCATTGACGAATTCAAATTTGTAGGCGCGAGTTCGAATCTTAATGGAACAATGTCTCCTAAAATTATTTTTTGTCTTTGTTTTGTAAATGATTCCATCAATATTTTGTCAATAATTGCAAAATAGATCCAGGAAAAACAGGAAATTGTCTTGTTTTAATATTTGTTCATATGCATGCGAAATACCGTCTGTATGCCCCTTTAAAATATAAAACATACAATAAGTTTAAGATTCATTTCAAATGTGTTCAATTAAACCAAATAAATAAATAAATTAAATAGCCAAATACTTTAAGCGAAATTTTTAACTTATAAAAATTTATTTACATTTTAATGATCGCAAAAATATGTAGAAACTTATTTATTATATGTAATTATTTACAGTTCTTTTCTAAGCTGCAAAGTTGCATGATGCATCTACAATATAGTAGGTATAATAATCTTAGCATTAAATATCTCGCCTAAAATACTTCTCTTAAAATAAACTTGGGAAATGGCTATGGTGTAAATAATGGAGGGATGGCAAACAACCATTTTTGCACAAAATTGATTATAACTCTATATAATTTTTTGGTTAAACATGGTGGGAAAAAATGCTAAACAAGTCCCCAATGAATACAATTGTTTGCTTAAACAAGAGCATCGCCTATGGGTGCTGGACTCTCGACTGTATTTAGTGATTGTAATCTCAGCTTTTGTTTATATAATAGTGAAGTCGTGAAGTATGTTGAATTTCAAGTCAATACCTGCAATAGAGATTGAGAAATTTGTCCTAAAATAAACATTCTAAGTTGAAAAAGGGCAATAACTCAAGAAAAATCCTTAATAGTTATCTCCTCTTGTCTACAGAATAAGTTCATCACTGTGATCAGGTACTTTGAGTTTCAAGTCAATACCTGTTACAGATATTGTGAAATTTTACCTAAAGCGAAAATTTTAAGTTGAACTAGACGTGTCTGTAGGACACCGATGCCCCCACACTCCGCTGTATGTCACAAAACTCTGCAAACGTCGGAAAAATGCACCAAAATACCCAGGTGCACAAGTTCACATGCTGATGAACATGTTTATAAAGTTTCATCAGTCTAGCAGTTATACTTTGAGTTACACGCGACACAAATCCAAAAATGTCATTTTTGCTAAAAAAGAGCCATTACTCCACTGACGGCAGAAAAAACTGCACAAAAAATACCCAGGTGCACAAGTTCACAAGTTGATTAATATGTATACAAAGTTTCATAACTCTAGCAGTAATACTTTGAGTTACGTGCGACACAAGTTCAAAAATGTCTTTTTTCTAAAAAAGGGCCATAACTCTGCTGATGTCTGAAAAAACTGCACCAAAATACACAGGTGCACCAGTTCACATGCTGATTAATAAGTTTATAAACTTTCATCACTCTAGCAATAATACTTTTTGAGTTACACGTGACGAAAGTCCAAAAATGTCATTTTTTGCTTTAAAAAAGGGCCACAACTCCGCTTATGTTGAAAAAAAAACTGCACCAAAATATACAGGTACACAAATTGATATGCTGATTAGTATGTATATAATATTTCACCACTCGAGCAGTTATACTTTGTGAGTTATGCGCGACACAAAATTCCGACGGACGGACGGACAAGGGCAAATCTATATCCCCCCCCTCGAAAGTGGGGGCATAAAAACGGCACAGGGAAAGATCCAGAGCAAAATAGCAGGGTGCTGCATCCTGCTCCTTTTTGGTTCCCCCCTGCTGCCCCTTTGAGCTGGTCAACACAGAAATTCATGATTAGACTATGCTTTTAAACCTAAATCAGAAGAATTAGACTCGTGAAAACTGTGGATTTAGCAAATTATTAGAAAATGTCAACAAACTGCTCTTTTTTAGCAGCACATTGTACGTTTTTAGATCCTAGATCTTTCCCTAACTGGGCACTATAAACAAGTAATTTAATTTTCAATTTAATGTCGTTGATAGTTTTTGATTTTTTTTATATTTACCCATTTTTTTTCAAAATATGCAAAGTTGTAAGTCCAAAAAAGGGCAGATAACTCTGGAAATACAAATCACAGGGGTACCTGCCTTGTTGTAATGAGTACCCTTTTGGTAGTGAACAAGTATTGAACGTTTCAAATGGATACCTTTGATAGTTTGAGAAAAACTTCACCGAAAAACTTAACCAAACAAGATCTGTCTTAGGACAGCGCGCTCGACAATTCAAGCGCTTTGTTAGAGTTATGGGCCTTTATCACTACAAACAAGAAAAATATTGAGCGGAAACCGTTTTTCTATTTTTAATATAACAGTGACCGTGACCCCACCCACCCCATATGCAATCCAAAGCGAGGTCTCAATATAAGGTACCTATGCACTAGCGGGTCCAGGGCGCGCACCCCCCTAAAACTCCCGGACCATACATAGGCCTATATGGGCATATATAAAACGGTCAAAACTGGATCAAGTATGCTAAAAAATTTTTGCTCGCTTTGCTCGTACACTTTTGCTATAAAATACATATTAACTTCAGTAAAACATACCCGACCTAGTCTGCCTCCTACGATTTCTTACATACATCGTAGTACCGGCGCTAAAGTTCAGTGAATACTATAAACTATAGACAATGGGTATATATACCTTTATTTGTGGATGATATTGTTTTATTTTATAAATTCATTTATAATATAAAGATGTCAGATGCAATACACCAAAGTCACAGGATACCACATAAAAAAAAAACTTTTCAAATAAATATGATAACTTTAGTCAAATCAATGACTACTTTCGAGGTTAAACAACTTTGTCTCAATAGGTAGTTTAATTCCCAAAAATGTAAATCTAAATCGACAAACTTTTTGTTCAATGTTCCCTTAGCAATCACACCAAATTTCATTTTTTTTTTGCATTCAGAAGAATTTTTTAATTTTGAAGTAGAGGGTTGTCCACAATGTTGGCTCCAATTTCTGGCGATTTCATATTTTTCCCGGCACCATATGTCAAATTAACAAAGTTGGCATCACTTGCCTTAATAGTTCACAACGCAATCATATTAGTATCTTTCACAATATTTCGTGTAAAACATGTTGGTCTGTCTGTTTGTTAGTTCGTTTCGATAAAAAAAATGATAAAAAAGACAATTGGTGAACATGGTTCCTTAATGACCTTCATTTCAAAAAGACACCATTAAACTTTGGTAATTGAATAATACATGTACAAAAAAAAAATCTTGATGCGCGTGTGTTTTAATGTAGTCAGCTACGAATTTTACATTTTTAAAGATGTTCCTGATATATAACATTGAATGTGAAATATGTATTAAGTGGACAGGCTCATCAAACCATGGCAATTTATTGCCAAAACAGGTGCATGACATACAGATGAATTAACACTTCTTTCGAACACAATACGGTGAAGTATCATTATATTCTGTGATACAAAGTGCATTTGATGACACAACGACGATGATGATAATGATGTGCCAAAAAGTATTATATATCTTTGATACGGATCTGTAGCTGATAATTGCAGACCCGCAGACAATATAAAAGGGTCAAAACAGCATTACCAAAAGTTTACGCCCCCCCCACAACCCAAAATCCTGGATCCGCCCCTGCTATGTATGTATTAAGTTGCATTAAAATATCTAAATGCATTCTGGAGTTATTGAGCAGAAAACTTTTTTTATTTTTAGTAACTGTGACCTTGACCCCACCCATCCCATATGCAATCCCAAGTGAGGTCTTGCTATAAGGTATCTATGTATGAAGTTTCATTACAATAGCTCAATTTGTTTTCGAGTTCTAGAGATATGGAGTTGTTGCACGCAAACTTGAACCTGAATTTCTATGTACAAAAAAGGGGCATAATTCTGCTAAAATGCTGGTCAAAGTTATATGTCTTGGCCAGTGACCTTATATAATGACCCTGAAGGCATGTGTGACGTTACAGTTGAATATCTGTAGTAGTTACAGAGATATGGACATCTTGCACGCAAACCTTAACCACAGCGTTACGCCAATGTCGACAAACAGGCGAGTAGTATAGCTCGAACTATTCTGTGAATAGTAGAGCTAAAAACTTAACCTCAAGTATGGAGGACAGGGCGATGACAATAGCTAGACGTTTTTCTTCGAAAAGTCGAGCTAAAAATGTATACTATGCAAACATCCCTTTCAATAAACCTCAGTTTGTGTATCACCGCAAATTCAACTCTCATGCATCCGACTTTACAGCTGCAGTCTGAGAAAGAGCAGCACAATATCATAGTCCAGGAAGCCACCAACAATCATTCTTACTAAAGCAGGATACACTAACTACTTAGTGAAATCTGTATGCAATATCGGATACACATTTCCATAACTACTAGATGATGAATTATTAAAGAAACACCACTATGGCTGTCACAATGAAGAATCCCAAAGCAGACACCAAACAAAAACCTCTTTATGAACTGTGAATATCTTATTTTGTACCATCTGAAAAGTGCATTATGATGCTGTAAAGTACAAGAATTTGTGTGAGACAATAACCAAACATTTTCACAGATTTTTAGTCAGGCCTAAAAAAATAAAGGTTTGTTTCTGGTTACATGCCCAAAACAAGCGTTGTCAGTGTCAGCCCCCAAAAGAAGTGTTTTGACAGAAGGTGTTATGGTCCTTGTACTCTGCACTTCCATATCATTATAAGAAGTATCAATTAGAATCCATTCAATACTTTTAGAGTTACACTCTGCAAAAAAAATGGGACGGACGGACGGACAGAAAGAAGGACAACGTGATTACTAAATGCCCCTGAAGGTCCCGTGCGCCCATCGAAGTTTAAGATATACTTTAAAGTTAACTTTTCAATTTGTTCTCGTGTTTTTTCTATTTTTAGTAACAGTGACCTTGACATTGACACGACCCAACATACCCCAAATACAATCCTAAGTAGAGTAATGCTAAGTAAAAAAGCACATATTTTTGACAAATTTCAAACTACAGTATCAAAATTTGCCTACAGATTCATTTAAATATAGGTAACAAGTGTTTCAAGTTTGAATGAAATCCCTTAACCTATCCAAATAGCTTATATGAACAATTTTGAAGTGTAAAAATGCCCATAATTTTGACAAATTTCAAACTAGAGTTAACAAACTTGGCCTTTAGGTTCATTTTAATATGGGGAATAAAAGTTTTAAGTTTATTCAAACTTCCCTAAGCCATTCCTGAGAAACTAGCTATTTGAAAAACTTTAACCCCCACACAGACCCCAATGCAGTGGAGAGTAGAATAGCTTGCCTTTTCTTAGAAGATCGAGCTAAAAAATGAAAATATGGTGAACTTACCCCAAATATGGAGGACAATTTGGAAATAGGGTGGATGATACAGAATTATGGACAATTCCGAAATACGTTGGACTATTCAGAATTGTGGTGGACTATTCTGAAATATGGTGGACGCAGTGGAAATATGGACGACACATTGGAAACATGGTGTACTCATTACACATTGGAAATATAGTGGACAATTCAGAATTGTTGTTTACACATTGGAAATATGGACAATTTGGAAATATGTTAGATCTATTGAAAATATTATGTACACATCAGAAATATGTTAGACAAATCTGACAAATAATGACCATAATGGTTTACCACATGCTGTCTGCATGCTTAGCCATGACATCCTTTACAATCAACTAAACTTACCTTCAACTGACTTGGTGTGATGGTTTTCAAACAGGCGCACATTCGTCATGGACGCACATTCTTAGTGCATGGACCAACTGAAGTATATGTGCAAAATCTATTTGTCTTCCCAAAAATATTGGATTGACCATATTCTGTTGACCTTGAATCATGATCTTTGGAATCAAACAATTTAAAATCAATTGAAATTCAGATTAGGAATAAAACATTTCTGTGTAGAATTTATTCACATTTTATTTCCAAATCAAAAGGGCTGTTTTTCCCAACAGATTCGTGCTTTCAAATGTTGGTACATGTTGCTCCTGCCATGGCAATGACCATGTTCCCAACTATTTTTAACCTGAAGTTTGAAATGACAATAAAAGGAATTTTGTCTACTAAAAACAGTTTCATAAGAAATGTGTTCAATGCAAAACTGGACATTGGACGACAATATACATCGGACAGCGACTGACCACAGTATAGATCAAGCCTGATCAGAATGGGCCCAAGTAATATAGAAAAAGGACTAAATTTCAAATTGCAGGCATCTGACTACTCAACAATACACAACGGACAACCGCTGACAACAACATAGATAAGCTTGAGCAGTATGGGCCCAAGAGTGATGGAAAAAGGACTAAATTTTAAATTGCAGGCATCGGACTACTCACCAATTAAATTGCAGAATCAATTTTCCGATATTGTAATGTAAAATGTTAAGATTTTCAACTTCAAATCTGACTGATCTAAACTCACTTTGAAAACTAAACAAATGGCAAAATACATAAATAATCTTACCTGAAACAAATGTCTGCAGTCATTCTTCACACTTCTAATTCTTCAACACCTCCATGAAGAATGCCCCAATGTCTTTGGTGGCTTGAACTCTGCTGGATCATCCCCTCCACTTTCCATGGCAACCGCTGGTAGATGCAGGTTGGTCACATTTCCACTCTGTAGAAACTGTGCATTTTTTAAAATTCTGAACAGGTGATGGCTGGCAACCAAATTTGCATCATCAAGACACAAACAATATGGTACATGGTTTCCATAGCAACCATTTGCAGTCACTTTGATCATTGGTCACATTTACCTTCTATAAACCCTGGATGGACACAGGGGGGCCCTTAAATCTTCATCATTATGTGGCCCAACCGGCAATAGTAGAAATATACAAACAGCTTGTTTGGTGCTGGGAGCATAACAATATTAGCGTTTCTGAACAAACTACAAACGTTAGTCATCATAGGTGAACCAAATTTTGAACAGAATACGAATAGAGATATTGGTCTCAAGTTGTTTATATAATTATAATAATCCAAATTTCCTGTGGTAAATATTAAATACATGTTTCAGAAATGAAAAACTTGGAAATAAACACAAGTGCCAAGTCGTATTCCGAAAATTATGCAACTAAAGATTAATAAAATACAACATAGCTGTCATCAAAACTACTAAAGGGATTAAATAAAGTTCAACATAGAATGCAGAAATTGTTTTCTACCCTCTGAAAAAATGGCGCGCACAGCATTTCCGCGGACTATTGTCTTCCTCTTCTGCTCACTCCAACAGCTGACCGCCAAATGACTGGTTTTGGCTGACCGCCAAATGACTGGTTTTGGCGGTAAATGTTCCCTCTTCACGCATGGTTGCACAGCAACGCGCACGTGACAGCCCGAGGACGAGATTTGATCTTCCGAAGGCTGAATTTTTCAAATGGCCTCGTGAAAAATGTGATTCCGAACATTGTCGAGTATTTTTCCCGTTGTACACACGTATGCTAGTTGTCGCGTAATTTGCTATTGTGTGAACGAGGTCAATGCATACATTTTGAAAAGCCAATCTCGCTAATCGTTAAAAAAAAAAAGACACATGATATAAGAGAATAATTCTCCTTCTTCCAATTTAAGTGCTGGGGCAATTTTCCAAAGTGTCATAAATAGCTGATGATGTTGGCAACTAAACTTGTATAATTGCATGTTGGTAACCGCATTTATCACAAGATCACGAATTTGTAACTACGACTGCTACTGGTTGGCGAGTACAGTAGTATCCGTGATTTTTTAGTAGTTTTTCTTTATTTTCAATCGCGTAAGTAATACTTTTAAAGAAAAGCTTGTGGCAGTACAAAGTTGGGCTCCTTCTGTTTACAAAGATGTAAATATCTTGTCATGACGTCATATGGTTTTTTCCATATAAGGGGCTTCAAAGGGGTAATCAATAAGCATTACTTGAAGCAATAAAACTAGCAGTATCCGTGATTTTTCCTTTCAATTGAAAATGCTATTTTTGTGCTACAAACCTCAATATTTTAATCACTCTATACTATTCTACATTATATTACCTACATCATAATGATGTAATATTGTTAAATTCTATGCCAGATTAACGGTGATAATGCGACTACAAACATAAGTAGATGCCGGATAATGGGCTTTGATTACCCCTTTGGCGCCCCTTAAAAAATGTGCTGATTGTAAACGGCTGACTGTACATTTGTTATTATCGAAGTAGACGCTTCCCCTGCATTGAAATTTTGTCAAAATCGTCCCAAAACTAGCCGTATAATTTAGTAAACATTTTAAAATTGCAATTCTTTGTTAATATTTTCTTTGAGTAAACATTTTGCGATTGCAATTCTTGATTTTTTTAAGAAAATCTATTTCACGAAGAATGCGTGCTGAATAAATGGATGGTGGTGTTTAAATACTAAAATTGCTGCTTTATGTGAATAACCTAGCGATCACCCTTGGTAAACCGAAAATAGGGAAGTACAATATAAAAATAGGGGTCCAATTATAGATTAATGCGCATGCGCAAAGACGTGCGCGTGAATGCCCCGTGAGGAGTTAAGTTGTTTTGAGATTTTTTTTTACAAAAATGTAAATATCTTTTATAATATGAAGTTTTGGAGACTTAAACTTATTCTGTGTTTGGGACAGTTGCTAGTCGATGTGTGTAAACTCAACATTCAATGATGGAGAGCTTTTACGCTTTTTAAAGGGACTTGTTCACAGATTGGGACATTTTTTGAAGTGTGTCATTAAATGCCTTAAATTGTTAGATTTAAACATCGGAACTCTAGAGCTCCATTATAATAACAAGAATAGAATTAAAAAAGAGAAATTAAAAGAAAAAAGTTTGTCCCTATCGGGGCTCGAACCAGTGCCCTTTGGATTAAAAGGTTATCGCCGTAACCACTCGGCCATCCGGACTGTTATAAAAAGCCTGCGTTTAATACTTGATATCAGTGATCCACGTGTTGTTACAAAATTTAACGGAAACAACAGAAACATTCCAAATTATTCAATCGTTTGGCGTTTGTAACGCTTTATAATTTTATCAATTTCAAATGATCACTATTCATAAACGAAACTGTATTTTCATAATGAGTCTACGCCATTAGTGTCATTTCGCTCCCTGGTGTACAGTGTTCTTTTATTTTTTGAATCTGTGACAAAAAGTTGGGAAAATTTCATTTTGACAATCTGTGAACAAGTCCCTTTAATATTCAAATCACGGATACTGCTAGTTCACGGATACTACTCGCCAACCAGTATACAAAAAAACAACAAAAAAACGATACGCTTTTCACGCTGAAACCGACCAGCTCGCCACGGTATCCGGACATCGGTTCCTACGGACATTTGTTCCTATGCTATTTTGACCTAGACAGACATTGGTTCCTACATGATTATGACACCCCGGACACTCGTTTCTACACTATTTTGACAGCCCGGATATTCGTTCCTGCAATATTCTGAAAATCCGGACATTCGTTCCTAAATTATTTTGTCACTCGGACCCACCACCCTCGGTGACACTCACGATACTTATCCAGATTGAAAAAAAATAATGTGTTTACAAAAATGTTTCACAAAAATGTTTCTCACGTGCGGATTTTTTTCCGAATTCTGTCATGTTTTATGCTGCAAGTACTCGGTATTTGCAAACGTATTATCAGAGTCCGAGGCTATTAACTGGGAGCCTACTATATATTAATAGGTACATACTAATAATTTACATGTAGTTGTAGTTGGAACCTACTTTAAATTATCCAAGGTTCCACCTAATTAAATGGTAGTAATTTCCGAGGGAGATCACCTAGTTTTGGGAAAGGCCTATGGACCATTTAGTAATCCGTAGGTACCTACTATTCCTGCTATTGTTTATGTGCGGATTTGGAACCTTTTTGACCAAAACATTTAACCATTTATCACTATTTATTGACATAGTTTCTCTCACTTTCATAATAGGTACCGATCTATCTTCACTGAAAGTCAATTTGTACATACGTCGTGAAAAGAACAGAACAGAACTATCATAAAAATCGTATTTTTTTAACAAATGACATATAATCTACACATTATGTGTAATTAATGCATACTTTTTTACTGGCATAACTAAACGCGACATATATTGTTTTGGTCGCCAGTGAATTATTATCAGCAATATTAAGCTGTAGTTATTTCCCATTACTTTATTTTGTTCTGAGTGAATTTAACTACTAGAGCATTGTTCTTGCTCAAAGTGTTGCTACCTTCTTTTTTTTTAATATTACAAGAATATACACGTGTATATTTTCTTGAATTTATCCCACCAAATGTTATTATCAAAAATATAAATGTCAGAGATATATTCGCTCAGGCAGTTACGCCACGTGAAAACTGTATTATCCACACGAATGTCGCGTCTCGTTACGTTGACGATTCGTGCAACACGTATGTTTATACTGTAACAATATAATTATAAGATTTTAAAGAATGTGTTTTGATTGTATACATTCCGGTGATATAGAGGGGGATATCAGTGAGCTAAAATTGGTAAATCACTGTTTTAAAACACTGAAAAGTACCACTTGATAATGGAACTACTTTTTTACCGGGATATCGGAACATGCCAAAATAACACATTTTTAAGCATAAAATAAAATAAAAATTGTTTCGGTAGAATATCGATTTTTGATTCACGAGTGATCATAGACAATATATATTTTCATTCGTGACTGCGCCTCTTCTGAAAATATAACTTTTGATGCTCACTCGTGAATTAAAATCGATATTGTACCGAAACCAACAAATATCCTCGATATAAAATAGTTTGATGAAGATTGATACACTGATGATATCTTCATCTTTGACACTGCAATAAGATTTGCTTGTGAAATATTGCCAATCCAAGTACATCTCAACAAGGCACCAATTAATTTTAGGTGCTAGCGAAATATTCAAATCACTAGGACTACTTTAATTGGAATCTAGTTATATATCGAAATGGCTAATATATAGAGTCAAGTATTGGGATTGCTTCCATATTAAGTGTCTAGTGAAATATTGAGACCCTTCGATATTCTGCCGATAGTGAAATACAAAAGGTAAAATATTGAGATAGAAATCACTTCTATACTTATTTTCTCCTGTGAAATATCGTCATCTCTTCTACATTTAATCTTTAGTGAGATATTGAGATCGCTTCTATAATTTATCTCTAACGATACATTGAGATCGCTTCTATAATTTATCTCTAATGAGATATTGAGATCGCTTCTATAATTTATCTCTAATGAGACATTGAGATCGCTTCTATAATTTATCTCTAATGAGATATTGAGATCGCTTCTATAATTTATCTATAATGAGCTATTGAGATCGCTTCTATAATTTATCTTTAATGAGATAATGAGATCGCGTCTATATTAAGAGTGGTAAAATATTGAGATGACTTCTATTACTATTCTAGACAAATATTGACATCACGTCTGTATCAAGATACTAGACAAATACTTAGATTAATTCTACATCAAGTCTTCAGTGAAATACTTAGACTCTTGTATATCAAGACTCTGGTCAAACATTGAGATCACTTTCATATTCAGGCGCTAGTAAAATATGGAGATCACTTCTAAATTTAGACAACTGTCAAATATTAAAATCACTTTGTACTGCTGTGCTTATCAAATATTAAAATCACTTATGTACTGCGGTGCTAGTGAATATTGAAATCTGTTTATGTATTGCGGTGCTAGTCAAGTATTGAAATCACTTATGTATTGCGGTGCTAGTCAGATACTGAAGTCAGCACTATACTTTGACACCAGTCAAATAATGAGATCTCTGGTACTTGATTATAAGGGCACTAGTCAAACACGTTATTGAGAGCGCTTCACTTTAGGATCTGCTGAGATTACTTTGTACATTACATATTCAAGAGCTAGAAATATACTAAGATTACGATCATATGGGTAAGATATAGATTTATATAAGATATGCAGTGATCGGTACATGCAACTACCATCAAACATAGTCGGAATATATAGGACTTAAACTCTTAAATTATTTAGTAGTTATTTCTATAAATTATAAATAATTTCATTATTACAAAAAAATACACAAAACATTACAGCACATTTAACTGTTGCCAAAATGTTGATTATTTTAACGAACAAGCATAAACATGCACATATCACGAAGAACTCAATCACTTTGGGATATAGCTACGTGTAGATACATGACTATGTAACCATATGCAGGTACAAGTATGTAAAAATTTTGTTTTATTGGTCAGTTTGATGATAACCAAGACACATCGGTATGTTTCATTTAATTACAGAATTTTGCTACGTACAATAATTCTTAAACAGACAAATTTGCATTTGTTATTTTCACAATGCAGAGCATCTTCCGTAGCAAAAATAACAAAAACATTGTAGCAGAAACTGTCCAGGCCCATACCCACACAGCTCCTAAGTAAAAACTCAAGTAAATTTCTTATAATCTTTATGTCTATAGCTCGGTGATTTTAAGTTTTTTTTTTTTTAATGATTCTAAGATTGTCAAGACTGATCAGATAATTTTTATATTACCAGATGTCAAATATTAAAATGTTGATATTCACACAGAAAAAAAAAATATTTGAAATTTTAACTTAAATATGACTTAACTTAAGATTTTCCTTAGAAGCGTTGTGGATATGGCCCCAGGCAATTAGCTACTTCCATCATGCATGTAGACATTAGCTACTTCCATCATGCATGCAGCAATTCAATCTGTAGTTGTTGAACAAATATAAAACAGGAATACTTCTTCAAACAGAGAATTTATTCAAGAATAAGGAAGGTTGTTCAATAATTGCTTTATTTTATAACATTTAGTAGGCTACAAAGAATTATTTTAAATACCACATCTGCTTACAGGGTGTCCTCTATCGATGGTAACAAGTTAGTTAATTAAATGTGGACAAAAACAATTATATGGTTATGTAAACCTGCATTTCACCCATTGCCCGCTGTCATGTTGTAAGCATGATAAAAATGTATATGAAATAAACTAGGCTTTATTTGAACACTGTTTGACACAGGTACTTTTTGATGCCCAATTACATCATTTTGCTAATACCCCGTATTTATGATATTGCACAATGTTTTTTTTGTATAAATATGTTTTCAGCTATTATCTTTTTTTCGGTCTAAATGCTAGAAATCATGCTCACTAACAAGAAAAACATATCAACAAATATGACGCATGTAGGAAAAGGTTTTTCTGGTTTCTCGCCATCTTGAAAAAGCCTTCAACCATATAATATACTGGCAAACATTTTTTTCATTATCAGCCTTTGACTATTACTATGAAGTAAATATGCCAATATATCTTTAATATCATTAGTGAAATTTATGTATTCAGCTTCAACACTGGTTCATTTGTAAAATGGTTTTGGTTTAGCTTTTCTTGAGCACTTCAGTCCATGCGCTCACAATCAGGGATATAAATATACACTTGCTGAGTCGCAAATGGCAAGTTGTTTTGCAGCTGGGTAACCGGATATATCCAGTAAATAGCCCAGTTGGCAAAATGCATACTGTAAATACCCAGCCAAAAGTGAAACAGTTAAAAGAAATAATTTAATATTACATTTTTTTATACAGACTTTGGAATCCTAAACAAACTAATGGATGAAAATGTTTGTTTCAGTAATGTGAATCAAACTTTAATTGTTAAATTAAGCTAAAAAGTGGAAGTTATAATGAGTTTTAAGTGTCTCATGTTTTCAAGGCTGTGCTAATAAGTTTTCAGGGGTGACAGGCAGGTTGGCCCGTAATCCCAAAATGTTAATTTATATCCCTGTGACAATTCTGTTTTCTCTGCACCAGTCTGGGAAACAGCTGGTAACGTCATTCGACCAGTATCTGTTTATACTGGAACTTGTTCTGCTACTAACAGCTTTTGGTTCAGCTTTTGTTGAGCAGTTCATTCCGTTTGGAGACAAATTCTGTCACATTTTCCACTGAAATTCCTGTAAAAAAAACAACAACATCTAACCACTCAATGAAAAGCACCAGTCAATTGTATACAGGTGTATACTGACAAAAAAATCATAGACACAAATATATAAAGTTTTAAATGAATAACAGTTTTAAATGAATACTTACTGTATCTGAACTCAAATGATTATATACTTGCAACAAAAATATCCATGATAGAAATCTAAAATATATCATTATATCTTAAGACCTGACCTTCCTCCTGACTGGAGATGATTGCCTGCTTGACGAGGGGATGGTGGATGTTGGCAAACTTGTTGGCGGCGAAGACGGCTATCACAGTCTCCGTGCCGAAACTCCGCCCTGACGGGACAGGTATAACGCACAGCTGAAGATCTCCAAGGCACACCTGAAATATTTTGTAAAACTTGTAAACCTAGCTAACCTCTGTAAAAGGTACGGGTAGTACACACTCTTGAATAACACAGCAAATTTGTAAAACTGACTCACAATATGTGTACCTATCTTACACTCTGTACAATGTATCACAATGTACAATTGAATTACACCGCATTTTTGTAAAACTAACTCAGAACGCAAGCTTGAATTATACAGTAACTTTCTGAAACCAGCTTACGATAACTTTGTAATGTATCACATGTTACAAACAACAATTTCAGTATTTTTATAATGTATAAGCTTGTATAATATGAATATTTTTAATAAGAAGGCGGAACTTCCTAGTTATAGATTTTGTATGTTAAAGATATTTTATTTCTTTATCAGGTGATGTCTTATCCTGACATACATTGTTGACTGAACAAGTACTGGTTAATTGAAGTAAAATGTGTGCTATGTTTCATTTGAGTCTGTTAATGCATAACAATGTCTGGAATATATCCATACTATTCTGATCCAAGATAGTACAAGACATAATTTGGCATTTGTTTAGGAACTTTGCTCCAGAAGTTCTGATCAATACAGTCAAAAACGAAAATGTTTATTGTACATTAACTAATATTAAAACTAATTTGTTTAGTGCCATATGGAAATATAAGAAAATAATTTTACCAGGTACCTCTGTTTTTCTTCTTTAAATGTTTCGGGACGGCTGTTTGAAGTTTCTCACTGTTTTTATGTGCTCGAATGTACATAGAAAAAATGCACAAGTTACTTTGCATGCTATTAAATATAGAAAATTCTTAAAAGTTAATAAACTGAAACAACAATAACAATTTTATACTCCATCAAACAAAAAAGATGCAAAAGGTATTAAAACCAACACCATAAACTGTCATGCATTCATACTTCAATTTTGTATAAGGGTTGTAAATTTGGACAGGTGCTTAGCCAGGCTTCAGGCAAAAGCTCATATTGGTGACCTTTAATAAATGTTTTGTTTTCTATAAAGATATTTGACCAGTATTATATATAGCTAATCTCACACAGCAGTAACAACACCCCACCCACCTGTTCCCCTTCCTCAAGCCACCGTATGGCATCTCTAGTCCCATGGCTCTCTATACTCACCTGTTCCCACTCCTGGACTCTGCCTTCAGCCACTGTTTGGCATCTCTAGCCCCGTGGCTCTCTACACTCACCTGATCCACTTCCTGAACTCTGCCACCAGCCACCGTATGGCATCTCTAGCCCCATGGCTCTTTACACTCACCTGTTCCCCTTCCTGAAGTCTGCCTGCCTGACAAACATAAGTCATGTACGCGACTAATCGTCTGGTCATGGGGAATAATAATCTGAAGTAATATTTAAATCCTTCCATGCTTTACGAAGTTATGGGGCGGAAACGAAATACAAGTATTTTACCGATATTTGATTTTTTACCTTAAATTTGATCTTAACATTTGAAGGACAAGCATGGGTCATGTACGCGACACATCGTCTGGTCATGTGGAATAATTATGAGTTGTTATATTAAAATCGTTCCAGGCATTAAGAAGTTATGGAGCGGAAACGAAAAACAAGTTCTGACATTTGACCTAGAATTGTGACCTTGACCTTTGAAGGATAAGCATGGACCATGTACGCGACACATTGTCTGGTCATAGGGAATAATTATCTGAAGTTATATTAAAATCCGTCAAGGCATTAAGAAGCTGTGGAGCGGAAACGAAATACAAGTATTTGACCTTTGACCTTTAATTGTGACCTTGATCTTTGACGGACACGCATGGGCCATGTACGCGACACATCGTCTGGTCATGGGGAATAATAATCCGAAGTTATATTAAAAATCCTTCCAGGCATAACGAAAAAGTGGGTGTATAATGATTGATTGTGTCTACCTTGCAACAATTGTGTAAATCCGGTGTCTTGCGATGGATTATTTCTACATACTAGTAATGCTTTCGTGGGAGAACTAGTTTTGCACGTATCTCACTTCTGACACCATGTTATATTACTATGTTAAAGTGTTGTTTCGGTTTTGTGTATACACATGTATAATAGTCAAATGACTTAATAACAACACCGGTGTGAATTTATATATTTATTCTAATGAAAGCTAAGCATCATCGTCTACACTGCTCTACGTGACACTATCAACTACTCACAAAGACTGAATGATTCCGTCTATACATTACACATATAGTCACCAACCTTACATAAATACGTACAGACCAACACGCAGTAAGCATCAAAAGAGGTGCAGCTGGGATTACTTTTTTCGGCGTAGCTGTTTAACCCAACGTTTGACCTTTCTCAACATCAAATCAAATGTTGTGAAAATTTCCCGCCAGTATTCCCGAAAAAATAAATCCTTACATTGCAACTTCTAGTTTAAAAGAAATCCCCACCACGGCCTGTAAAAAATTGGTTCCATTTCTTTTCGGAGGTAAATGGAAACATGGTCCAATGTGGAAAAATCTAGACATACCTCTTTATTTTGTTTACGTGTTTGACTAATTCCCAGTTCTGAGCTCCCTACACGGCCTGTTAACACTGGCATGAGCTAAATTTACATGCCAGTGTTTATAGGCCGTGTAATATGACCTTGGGAAACTCCCCCATTAATATCGCATAGTCGATCGGCAACATTTCATAGAATACAATCGCCGACCTGCGCCTATTAATATACATGTACACGTTAACAACACAGAATCGTTCTAACAAGCATCCAGAGAACCATAGACAATAGGGTTAATAATCAATGGAGAATTACTTATATTTATAAACTTAACATGCTTGTTAATTTAAATAACGGTTTGTAGATCTATTTATAAAGATTTATTTAGAATTGCATTTTCTCTTATCTTCTGTAGAGGCTATTCAATGTTTAAACAGATTTTGCATGTTCTTATTAACAGACACTGTCGCAAGCTTTGGACATCGTAACTTAATTTGATTTACATTTGGTATTTTTACTTTACGTGCGTTTTATGAACGCATTATAAACTATAATAGTTATACACAAAAACGCTCGAGACGTATTTTCCCAAAATAATATAAATCTAATTCTAACTATTTAATATAAGTTTACGTTTTTGTTATCACAAAATGAAGTCCAATCATTATTTTCATTTGCGATGAATGTTCCCTGGCGTGTGTTTTCATTTTGCACACATAGTATAAATGCTTAATCGATTACAAATTTAATAAACTATCATATTCATTTCGTAATTATTTTGTTGGAAACAATGTAACTTCTAGTAAATTTTGATTTGCCTGACAAATACTGTATACATTATTTAGATTAAAACAATCACTGATGAAAAATATGAGGCGGTAAGATCAGTTAAATGTACGGACATTACGTAATGAAGATATCTTAAACATATGGACTTTTCATAGTTTCCCGGCGCCTTATGATGCTCTGCATCATTGTTTTTTCTTGTGAAATACTGATGTTTCAACCAAATTATCGTGTAGAGGCTATTCAATCTACAAACAGACATTATTTTTTTTTATATACTATGAATAAATGCATTGTATATTAAAATAACTTAGTTATGGAAAACGCATCAAATATACATATTTCTTTGTAATTGTAAAATGCTTAGTTTTACTTTGTATAGATAAACATATACTGACGTTCATGAGCAGATGAGTCTGACTTATTTGGGTTATTCAAGTAGCACTGATTTAAAACATGGGGCATCAGTTCATTGCTTTGACACGAGATGATGATATTCTTTTTATTTATTTCAAATATAGAAACATTTCATGCTACTGTTTTAGGAGCTAGCCACGTGAAAATATGAGTTCGCTATTTGATAATGAATATTTACTTATTTTATTTAAATAATATCGAAAAATATTATTAAATGCGTGTAGAATAACGATCTATGAAGACATGAGACTGTTCGTTTATAAACTAAATCAACATATGCATCAGTTTTAAATATTCATGTTGGATATTCAATTTATATTCTTTACAAACATTTACAACATACGCCGAATATCTGTTTTAAAGATATTTCTTGTTATTATAGACCTGTAACTGCAGAGTTCTGGCCGATGAATAGGCAAATAATTAGTAGTAGCTAGTGGCACGTTCGAATGTATAACTAAACGTTTATTACTTACAGTCCTGAAAAAAAATACAGAAATGGTTTGCTTTGATCTGTATGGTAATAGGCAAATTGCATAAGATTATTTGGGTCAATTTTCAACGTTGAAATATAACCCGACTATAGGTGATCAATTTTCAACGAGGGTCTAATTTTCACGCGTGGATGGGTCATTATATAACGGGCGGGGTCAGATGTCAACGTTGAAAATTGATCAGTCATCCGTTGAAAAAGGACCAATGGGGTCAATTTTCAACGGGGTCAAATTTAATGTTACACTGGCGTTTAAATTCCCCCCAAAATATCCCGGGATCAAAAATCCGAACAAAGTCTATTTCCGGGGACCCGGAATCATTCGGAATGTTAAATCCCGCCTGTCGCTTGTAGTCTAAAGTCCCGTATATGCCCGCTGCTCACCCCTTTGCACCCTGGGGTGCATAAGGAGCAGGAAAATGGTAAGGAGAAATAGCCTAATTACGTTATAAAGACTTACACAATAAACGTGAAATAGTGTTGAGAGGTAAAAACGGTAAAGAGATCGCGGTACGAGAATGAACGAAGAATATATATGTAAAAAAAGAGTATGGCAAAGGGAAACTTGTGCAATGTGTGAAACGGGTGTGTGATTGAATTTGTATCGCCAGCGAGAGAATCCATTATAGCCATTGCTACTAGTTGGATTTAAGAGTATAGTGCAAGATACAGTAAACGCCTAATTCTATGGGCAACCTTCGGTCTTTAAAGGCCTAGTTTAATCCTTCTTCATTTGACCCCCCCCCCCCTCAAATCTTTGGTATTGCACTCCTCTGTATTGGCACCCTGCCGTGGTCACAGTGTGGCGACCGTTATCAGCTGAGTTCAATACACTGCTGCAATGGAAACAGTGCACTCAACCATTGCTCAGTAATCTGAGAGAAAATATTGCAGATAATGATAAGAGATTTTAAGGTGGACCAATTTACAGAGAGGAACACCCCATGGAGAAGTCAGACATTCCTAAAACTAGGCCTTTAAGTGCCAGGTGTGAAACAACTATTACACTGCACGTAGACATACACAGACAGATAGATCAACATAAGCAATTAGCTTCTTGGCAAAGCTAATATATATGATAAAACTGTTGAAAATATTTAATAGTAGACTGTTCGGTGTTTCATTTAAAGCCCAACTAATATATATATAACCTCCACGCTTACGTTCCGAAGCATAACTCTCGTTCTCATTAACTTAACAAAAACACTATATCGACAGTATTTAATTAAATTGTCAAATATGAAAACCTATCCCGCTTGAATATAAGGTTTCAAAACTTTAATAAATCCTTTAAATGTATTGATTACCGACCATTACACCGATCGCTAGCGAAAAAACAAAAGCTACAATAAAATTTATTTGCTAGAGAATCAAGTTCCAAAGAAAACAAACAAAACGATTGGCTATTGTGTTACACGTTGCAGTCTAGTAATTTCAGTATTAGGCTATGCATTAAATATACATACCGAAGTTCCTTTTGGAGTATTTTTAAAGGTAAGTTTATTATGAATTCCAGATTTGTTTTATATCAGTAATGTAACTAATTATAGATTTTTTAATATATCAAAAATAAAATTAGATTAATTATAATGCCGTAAGCTAACAACTAAACTTTAAATGTCAGTTACAGGAGGGAATAAGGAGGTCACAAATTTACGTGAAATTTAAATGGTTACTTTCTAATCAAGCTGTTTGACTTAAAGGCCTAGTTTAAGGAATGTCTGGCGTCTCCGTGGGGTATTTAACTCTGTGTATTGGTCCACCATAAACTCTCTTATCATTATCTGCAATATTTTCTCTCAGCTGACTGAGCAATGGCTGAATGCAGTTTCCTCTGCAGTAGTGTATTGATATCAGCTGATAAGATTCGCCACACTGTGACCACAGCAGGGTGCCAATACACAGGGGTATAATACCCCAGGTTTCGGGGTGGGGGGAGGGGGGGTCAAATAAAGAAGGACCAAACTAGGCCTTTAAGTTTTACACTACTTGAAGAACCTCTATATGGTATGTTAATAATGTACTACTCTGTATATGTAATGCTTTAATCATCGTGAAAATCCACTTGTAAAACAAACCAAATCTTTTCCTGATTAACTCAACACGAGTATATCATACATGTGTTGTTTCTATATTGTATTAAATAGTCTTTCAAATGCGTTCCAGATTTTAGTCCACTCCCTTATGTCGCTTTTCCATATATCCGTATCCGCATCCGTATCTGTATCCGCATAAATATTATACGGACGCGCTTTTCCATGAATCCGCATATAAACGTCGAATATTTTACTTGTCTCATCTTATTTTCAAATAATCACACTGTCGGAGTAAGAAGCTTTTAAACCTTTTTAATTACGTCGGCTGCAAATATTTATGCCAATTTGCCAAAACATTCACATGTGGTGGATTTTTATAAATATAGATAGATAGATAGTTTATTCTATAATTGTACAATGTTGTGTGACGAATTTACCCATCCAAATAATCTATATTATACACAGTCACTGATTGCGTCTAAGAGCAAATATTTCTCAAAGAAAGTAAACTAGCAGATCTGCTCCCGTTTTCGCCAAGTTAACTTCGACAGTAATATAGAAGGTTATTAAAATTATATTATTGATTAAAGACTAGGGACTTTGGGCGCTCTGAGGCTGGCAATCCTCTTCTTGCGACATATGAGCCATGTTAGCAGGATTCCTACCCCTCAATAGCTCGGGTCGCTAGTAAATTGATCATATAAAAGTTCCATACCTCCGTACCAAGACTCCAAGTCACTTTTCATAGGTTCCATACCCAGGGTACGGAGTCATATAGTAATAAACACCATACAGGCCCGTGTACCAGACCCGGAGTATTATATAGTGTTTCAAAACAAAGACTCGGGGTCAATACATTGTTCCAGACCACTCTCAGGATATCGTAGCAGACTGGAAGTCGTGCTCGGGGTCATTGTATAATAATAGTAGTTAATTCTATTTAATATACTGTTCCATACCAATCATTTGTCTACAATAAGCTAATCATAAAGCAAGGTAGCTTGAGGAAAATTATATATACATATGAGTTATAATGTTTGTTGTATTGTTTAATTGTGTGGGCCATACTTGATACCCGAAGTTCGGGCAAAGTATTTTTAGGCTTTACAAAAATAATTTATAATTATCAAAGCAATACATAAAAGTAAACTGTACTGTGTTTTCATGATCAAGAACAAATGTGTAAATGTACATAATATATAAAAGTGATTTGAATTGTATTCTCATGTTTTACAAAAGCAAGTTTTTTATATGTGAGTAAAAAAAATAAATAAAAATAAATAAATAAATCAATCTCTTGTTTAGTAACATGTTTTCCAGAAATATTTTATATCTTAGTAATACATAAAAGTAATCTAAGTAATACATAAAAGTTATCTGTACTGTATTATCATGCTTTACAAAACTTATTTATATTTAAGTAAATACATAAAAGTAATATATAGTATTCCCATACTTTACACAGATAATTTACATTTAAGTAATACATACATATAATATTACTGTATTCTCATGCTTTACGCACGCACGCACGCACGCACGCACGCACGCACGCACGCACGCACGCACGCACGCACGCACGCACGCACGCACGCACGCACGCACGCACGCACGCACGCACGCACGCACGCACGCACGCACGCACACACACACACACACACACACACACACACACACACACACACACACACACACACATTTCGATCTTTATGCATAAACAGCTATATACTGGTATGTATTTTTGTCTTATTTGTGAGTATGTTTCATTCAAAAATAAAATGATATTCATCTTCGAGAACATGGCAAACTGGGCAAACTCTATTACTAATAAGTTCAAAGCAGAAAATATTTCTATAAAATAATGCCCTTGAAGAGCCATTTATTCTTCCTTCTACACCTGAGACAAAATTGTCAGTCATTGTTTGCTTAAATACGGAAAAGAAACCATTAAGATCACCAACACCTTGTGCCAACCAGACATGATCGAATCCCAATGAACTAAGAATAGATTTGACTTGACTTGCCCAGTTGGTCTTTAAAGCATGCAACAATTGTATCTACAGCGTCAGTCATGACTGATTTAACGGTTACCCGGTATTACATATTTATTGAACTTGGTGAGTCTTAGGTCGAGTTATCCAGGTGTATCTAGACTATTTCTTCTATTTTCCCAATGTTTTATGTATAACAGCCCTTTGTGCTAAGTCAAAATACCATGTCGTCCGCTCCGCATAAAATCGCTCACCGAGCGATTTCTTGCGGACGGCTTTTGCGGATGCCCTTTGCGGATACGGACTGCAGTCATATGGAAACGGTCCAACTGTTTTAAACTTGTTCGATTTTTATGGTGCGCAATGCGGATACGGACATATGAAAAAGCGCCCTTACCCAACGGTTTGCTACATGCACTATTTTCAATACATGTTAGTGTAACAGGAACGACAACCCCGCGAAGGAGTATGCTTGTTTTTACTCACAACAATATTATCTTAGCCGAAGAAAGATTTTAACATAATGTTTTACCTCAGGTAAGGAGCGCTATGCAATATGGCCATGTACCGTCCAAGTTCGGCCATTCCTGTGCAGGGGAGACAACGGGAAGCGACTCGAGGGGCTGCGTATCAGGTAGGTAGCATGAATATTCATCTTTATAGTTCAGCAAAATAAAACTTAACAAGGCAGTCCAAAGGACAGCTCTATCCCCCGCCGTGATCCTTCGTTAGATTTTAAAGGTGACTTTGAAGTATCACACTGACCGTAATCAGTTTAATGAAAATTTCTTAAAGGGCACAGGAGATACAGAACAGACATGAAAATACAGGCTTAAACATTCAACCTTCAAGTGTGACCTTGACCTTGAGTTGGCGTGACTGGCTTATGCCTTCTGCACATGGTCTCAATGAGCAAAACATTTGAGCCAAGTTTTATGAAAATCCTTCAAAGGGTATAGGGGATATCCACACGAAAATGGAGGCTCAAAAATTTAACCCTGAAGTGTGACCTTGACCTGGCGTGGAAGGCCCATGCCTTCTGCAGATCATCTCAATGACCTAAACATTTGAGCCAAGTTTCATGAAAATCCCTCAAAAGGCATAGGAGATATGGAGCGGACACGAAATGGAGGCTCGAATATTTGACCTTCAAGTGTGACCTTGACCTTGAGCCGGCGTGACTGACTCGTGCCTTCTGCACATCGTCTCAATGACCTAAACATTTGAGGCAAGTTTCATGAAAATCCTTCAAAGGGTACAGGAGATATGGAGCGGACACGAAAATGTTACGGACGGACGGACAGACGAATGGCATTCCTATAACCCCCCCTCCCGCTTCGCGGCGGGGGATTAATCATGCTATAGGCAATGCACATTGTTACCACAAAACACATGCACAATGTTAAAGCGTTTACACAGAAAATCTGTTAAAACTGAATTTGTGTCTGGTTTGAATCATTCGTGCCATGTGCAATGTAACAATAAACCTCAACCATCTTTTACCTTAACAGAGAACAAGTTTTCAACTGTGAAGTATTTATCACATCTGCAATGTAACAAATCTGAAGTTTTTTAAACGTAAGCACAGAAAAAGCTGAACTTAAATGTTTTTTTGTCTGTTATGTTGTGAAGCATTCATGACACAATCATGCAATGTAGCCATACAACGTGAGATGTTTGAAAACGTAAGCATGGACACAAAAATATAATTAGATGTTTTGTTGTATATCATTGTTGCCATATGCTATGTAATAATAAAACATACGATAACGCGATGTTTTAATAAATCAACGCAGACAAATACTAAACGTATTTTATTTTGTTATTGATTCACGACATAAGCAATGTTACCATAATACACATGAAGTTATGTAGCCAAACGAATCAATTTATAGCCATTGGCCAATTTGTCGAATGGCAGAGTCTATCCTGAATCATTAATGCCGTGTAAAATGTACCCATAAATCACGTGATCTTTTTTTAAAGTTAATACTAAACAAATATGTTAAACACGACTATCTTTCCAGCAAGAGCAGCATCAGAAGTACTCCACCGTCATCAAGGCGTTCCTGTCCGGCGTCACGGCTGATATTCTGCGCATGCGCCTCCAGCAAGTGGCTAACGCACAATGCATGTCTGTCAAGAACTTCTTGGACGTCCACAAGGTCGCGTTTTTCACCACTGAGGAAAACTAACTTCTCGTTTTCTTCAGCGTCCAACATTGTCGAGGGTCACGTGCAAATCCCTTCTGTTTGAATACATATTGAGAAAATATGTATTATTTCAATTTTCATTCAAATAAAGTCTACGACTTTCGTCATTGTGCAATGCAGCAACTGGCTTCTATACATTCTGATATTAAAAATGCATTAATGATGAAAGCGTACTCATATTTCGAATAAGCACTGGAAATGTTGCGTGAAATCAATACTTAAGTATGTATTTCAGATTAAAGAACAGTATGCAGATACAAGCAGTAGCTGTAATGCATTGGAAATAAATTAACGCAAGGAATTCTTTAGGGACCACAACTGCTCTTCATTTCAGGTCAACATACTCATGGCACTCGCCGATCTCCAGAGCCTAATTCTGATCGCCTACCCGCCCAAGCACGCGGTTCCCGACTTGGCCCGCTGGAGTACACGACTGTTGTGCATCGTACTGCGCGCCTCTAACTGCCTCTCCGTCCGCGAACAAGACGACGTGATATTCCTAGCCAAGATGTACCAGCAGCACTTCAGGCGTAGTAGCCAGAAGTGTGTTGGTCTTATTGCAAAACGCGGTACCCAGGCGAAACGTGAATGGTTCAAAGTTTGTGCGGCTGTACAGAGACTTGTAGACAAAGCGGACGCCACAGAACTCATGAGTCAAGTCAGGAATTTTATATGCAAAGTTGAAATGGAAACAAAAACTACGCAGACAAGGAAAGAGACACAAACTCGCTTAGAAGATTTGATATCGGAGATGATTGAAGATGGCCATCCGGGTGAAAGAAAGCCAACAAAAGAACACATATCAGACGAAGCGAAAGGAATAATAAAGAAACAACTAGCGGACTTGAAGTATTCATCACGACCAAATCCATTAAGACCAACAAGGCGACCGAAATCAGCGTTACCACGCCTATCAACAATTAGGGAATACGACGAAGTACAACGTTCAAAAAACTCCGCCAGAAGCTCTTGTAGCCCAGGAAGACCGCGGTCGGCAACGGCAAAGATATCCAGTGCCAAACTTAATGATCCGCCACTCTTTATGACCATCCTTAAAGAAAGTAAACGGCAACAAACCGAAAGAGAAGTAAATAAAACAAAACGGTCAGCATGGAATGCAAACACAAAACCAAAGCCCTTTCAGCCAGGATCTCAAAAAGTCACACCCAAAAAGGATAACCTCGAGCGTAAATTAGGCGTAATCAAAAGACGATATTCTGTTGGAGATCTAAGTGATAGCAGAAAAAGAACCGTAGCGAAAAAACGATCGTTTCGAAACAAAAGTCGACCTCAATCCACACGATCAATGCGATCAGTAGTTAGTGTTGATACTAAACAAAAGTCTCGGAAAAGCCTCGAGAAACCCAGAGGCTCCAGACGTTCAAAGTCTTTAAACGCCATCCTTGACAAAAGCCCGAGCACACACGAACTAGCCGCGGAAAACAGATCAAACCCAGATAGCTGGATGAAAAATTTACCACTGAAAAATGGTAAAAGTAGCAATCCAAATACTGGAAACGAGATGACGAAGAACAATGCGCCTGAGCCCAAACTGGCGTATGCATGGCGATCAGAAAAGGCCCAAAGGGACCACAGTGCAGACAAGCCTATTCCAAGCAATGGGGATACCAACCAAAATAAATGTCGAGACAACCCGTTAAGTAATTCGACCAGTTCCACGAAGTATCTCGATGCTGTTGAAACTGAACTCTCGGTGTACAATGGAAAAGAAGACGAACATAACGATGCCAAACGATTCTCGAAACCATTCAATGACTTTCAGAAGATCGACAACTATTCGGACAGTGAGGACATTCCCAACACACCTTTTGAGAATCTGGAATGGGTGATGAAAGAGTCGTCCGATACAAACGATATCAGCAAAGGTAAACGTTCTGGTTTTATAGCTTTTTGCAAATGATAAAAAAAAAAAATACTACACTGCATTTACGCGCTTGGAAAAATCCTACCAAGGATATACCATAAGGCGGGATAATGGATTTTGAAGGCATTCATTTTGCAGTCAATACCGTAAAGACTACTTGTTTTGGTGGCTGATAAGGCCATTCAAATTTGATGCTATGTTTAGCGTCCCCATGAATTTTCGAAACCTACCAACCAGGCTGGAAAAAAAACGAGTCCATACAAAATATTTTTCTTTCACAACGTATTCATGGCAGTGGTACAAGCTAAAGCAGATGTTTACTTGCAAAACTGTTATATGTCATCTTTATATTTGGAACCTACTTTAACACAGCTTTTTAACTGTGTAAATTGAATAGTTTCACACTATTTTTTACAAACATTGGTCAAAACACCTAAAAGTATTCTTTCCCAATATTTTCTATATTTTACACACGCTCTCCAATTCGATTTTTTACATTGTCCAATTTTTTTATTTTTTTTTCGTTCATGCATCCAAAAACCTACCAGCCCGAGGACGCTAAACATAGAATCAAATTGTTATGGCCTATGATTAATTCCATCCAAAAATTATGAAGGGTTGTTTCAGTATTATTTGCGCTTTTATGTTCATTTTTAAACAGCGAGTTCATGTATCCAATACGTGTATAAGGGTTTTCCATCCACTGACTAGTGTCTATTTAACACTATCAATACATTATTGAGCACATAATTTCATTTGCAGAGTATGACGAAAATATGAAGAAAATCGCGAACGAGGTCATTGTTCATCAGCAGATGCATTTGGCTGTACGCAATCCCCTTTTCCAAGATAAACGCTTTGTAGACGAGTTCTTCAAATTTCTCGAAGCGAATAATGTCACAAAGACATTTCTACGTTCCCAGGCCACTGATCCGCAAAAGTCATGGAAATTACACAATGGAAAACGAGTGCAGTTTTCATTCTTTCTTGCCTATATATTTAGGCATGTTGAGAACCGCGAATCCGACCAGGCTTTATACCTTGTGCAAAAGATGTTGAAACGCATGCAGTGCAAACATAAAAATCTGAATCGACCAAACTCGTCAACGATTGCCAATGGCAACGGCATGGATAAAATGTCCAGTGTACCGATTTCGTCATCATCTCTTAATAACAATAACAGTGTGTCATCTTCGGGACCGATTGCATCAAACGGCACAGACAATGCAATGCCGGGCGCTAAACGCAACCCAAAAGGTAGGAAAAATTCGCCGCTCACAAGAGGAACGAGGCCAATTGCAAGATTACGAGAAAGACTTTCTCGTCACCAGAGCAGAAGCAAGTCTTCGTCGCGTGAGAGCCTTACTCGGGTCACTGCCAGGCGACCACATTCTGCCTCCATCAACAGATCTGTTTCAAGTTCATTGGCCTCATTGGTCAAACGCCATGGTCGTAACAGATCGGTTTCTCCAAAAAGCAGATCAGAAGAGCGGAAGGTGAGTGTCGGTGGTAAATTGACCTCAGAAAGTAATGCAAACCGGAGGTCAAGGTCAAAATCTCCAAAAGCAAAGAAAGGTGAAATAAGAAAGTCTGCACAAAGCGCCATTAACGGTGCCACGGTTCCAGGATCATTTAAGTCTAAAACATCTACACCTTCGTCTGAACTACGCTCGAAATCACCACGTCCCGATAGAGGATCCCAATTGCCCGATTCTGGTAGACGTTCTAAATCACCTAATTCTGGTAGACGTTCCAAATCTCCCAATTCCGGCAGACGTTCCAAATCGCCGAACCGTTCTTCCAATATGCAAGACACAACATGGCAAAGGAGCACATCTATCGGTGACGGGAAATGCTGGAAATGTGAGCACAAGGAAGCGGCGATGACGATCTGCGTGAACTGGGGAAACATGAAGCTTTGCGAGCTGCTCTTGACATACGGAGTTCAATACCGCGAGGAACACCTAGTGGCGGCAGTCAAGGCCAATGATTTGCTGACGTTGAAGCATATCGTCCGTTATCTGAAAGACAATCTGTACTGGAATCCTAGACACCAGGAGGTCAAGGAGGCGCTTTTTGTGGCCAGGAAACATCGGATGAGGAAGATTGTTGCCTTTCTGGAGGCAGAGGGAGTTCAGGACACTAGGGCCATCGCGGCCAACGCATGTACAAGTTGCCTTATAAACTGAAATTGTGATATTAATTAAAGTGACAACGTGCCAAAAAATAACTTAACCATCAGAGTAGACATAGTGGTGAAACAGACTTGAAATCGAGAGATCGTGAGTAAGATTCCTACTTGACCTGCGTTCATGTTATCTTTCTCAGTCACCAAGCACCTTTCTTCCAGGAAACGGACTTCAGTGTCTTGATAAGCCATTGGCTTTCGACACAATTATAAATTATAAAATATGTTTTAAATGTGTTTTTATCAAATACCAACAAAACTTGACTGGTTAGAAAGACTTTTGTCAAATATGTGTACATACATATATGTTAAAGTAATTCAATGTATATTTCCAAACAAATTTTGTCATACTACATTATTTTTCTTTGTCCATGTCTTGTATATGATGAACATGATGTGAATAAAAATATATTGTCTATTTTCATTAAGCTAATATAATGAAAGGAGAAAATGGGTGATAAGTCTGCTATTTCGTTTATTGGTCAAAATAATAATGACAGCTGTTAAGATCTACACAAAATATAAATATACTTTTTAATCTTTTATTTTTTTCAAGTATTTAAATAACATTTATCAATTAGCGTTTCAATACGAATTGCCATGTTTTTCAACGGGGTAAGTAAACCAAATACATGTCGTTACACATATGGGGCGAGTCGTTATTAAACATGGGGCGCGTCGTTATGGGGCGAGTCATTAATGGGGCGAGTCGTTATTAAACATGGGGCGAGTCGTTATGGGGCGAGTCGTTAATGGGGCGAGTCGTTACATTACCAATGCATGTACATGTATCACGAAAAAACAATCATTAACAACAAACATATATATTAACTATATAAGAACTTCATACAGACATAACATTTTCCTTTTCACGTTACCCCAGTCGCGAATTGTGAAAATGATGTCTTATGGTCAGTGCTCTACAGGTCATACAATAAAATGCAGTTTTAACTATTCTTGAACCAATTCAGTTTATAGCTGTGCCTCACTACCGGATAATCAGTGTAATTTCGCAATAATGAAACAATTGCTTCAATGCCAGATTTGCAGGAGCAACATCAAAATTATAACACATTTGAACAGATGTTTGCTTGGTATATTTGGAAATATCACCAATTACCACATTTTGAAGTCAGAAAATTAAATATTGCATACTCCGAAAGTTCACATCATGCAAAGCTTACAGATCCTGCACAGGTGTAATATCCATCAGGACCAGTCCTGTGTCTCTGGGATATGTGAACAGTGTTCACTGTATGTGCACCAAATTTGTAATTCCCAAATTTCTGAAACAAGAAAAAACACATATATCATGGTAGTTTTAAACAGTGGTGGATTATAACATAAAATATGTGAAACTCCAACTACATAAGCATAAGAAACCGTTATTAAGATCACATAATTATTAATTGCCGAATGCTTTGCATTGACCATTGCAAGAAGTTGATCCCAGTTTTAATCATTTTATGTCTTGTGTTGTGCCTATTGCACTGTGTTGTACAGGGCCCATATTCACAAAGCTCCTTAGGGAAAACTTGAGTAAATTCCTTAAATTTCATAAAATTCCTTAAGTCCCTGGCTGTTTCATGTATAGGTCTTTTAACATTAAAATGTTGTAAACTTGTAAATATTGCTTATATGTTTAGTATTACAGCCTTCTTTGTACAGAAATCATTGGATTTCACAAAGAAAATTTGATCTAAAGTTTTCACTTAAGTACAACTTAAGTTAAGATTTCCCTTTGGAGCTTTGTGAATACCAGCCCAGTACAACTTAAGTTAAGTTTTCCCTAAGGAGCTTTGTGAATACCAGCCCAGTACAACTTAAGTTAAGATTTCCCTTTGGAGCTTTGTGAATACCAGCCCAGCACAGCTTAAGTTTTCCCTTAGGAGCTTTGTGAATACCAGCCCAGTACAACTTAAGTTAAGTTTTCCCTTAGGAGCTTTGTGAATACCAGCCCAGTACAACTTAAGTTAAGTTTTCCCTTAGGAGCTTTGTGAATACCAGCCCAGTACAACTTAAGTTTTCCCATAGGAGCTTTGTGAATACCAGCCCAGTACAACTTAAGTTTTCCCATAGGAGCTTTGTGAATACCAGCCCAGTACAACTTAAGTTTTCCCTTAGGAGCTTTGTGAATACCAGCCCAGTACAACTTAAGTTTTCCCTTAGGAGCTTTGTGAATACCAGCCCAGTACAACTTAAGTTAAGTTTTCCCTTAGGAGCTTTGTGAATACCAGCCCAGCACAACTTAAGTTAAGATTTCCCTTTGCAGCTTTGTGAATACCGGCCCAGTACAACTTAAGTTTTCCCATAGGAGCTTTGTGAATACCAGCCCAGTACAACTTAAGTTTTCCCATAGGAGCTTTGTGAATACCAGCCCAGTACAACTTAAGTTTTCCCATAGGAGCTTTGTGAATACCAGCCCAGTACAACTTAAGTTAAGTTTTCCCTTAGGAGCTTTGTGAATACCAGCCCAGTACAACTTAAGTTTTCCCATAGGAGCTTTGTGAATACCAGCCCAGTACAACTTAAGTTAAGTTTTCCCATAGGAGCTTTGTGAATACCAGCCCAGTACAACTTAAGTTAAGTTTTCCCTTAGGAGCTTTGTGAATACCAGCCCAGTACAACTTAAGTTAAGTTTTCCCTTAGGAGCTTTGTGAATACCAGCCCAGTACAACTTAAGTTTTCCCTTAGGAGCTTTGTGAATACCGGCCCTGGACTCAAATATGTAACAATAAGCCTCTGCCTTTTAAAACAAAAATAAATAGGTTTTAACTAAACCAGGGAGTGAGTTTTTTTCCAACTTTCAGGTGATTACCTGCATTCAAATGCCAAAAGGAGCTAAATTTCGAGGGTAATGTTAAGCAGATACAACCGTTTCACACTCAATCCTTGTAATATAAAATATATAAATTTTGCTTTATAATATGCTGGATATGTGTGAAAGAGATGAGTTTTTGGTTGGTATATCTTTTGAGTGGATAGGGTTATACATGTACCCCTACCACGGCCTCTGGTAGAAGTGTTATTGAGACAATGAGATCACATCTTGCAAAACATGCTCCGAGTTAAAAATCATTTTGAGGGCATATTATGTACTGGTAATATACTACCTGTAATAACTTTTCAGCACCAAATGACTCCCTGTCCTTGCGCCCTCTGTCCTGGGGTTTACTCATTTCTGTTGCTCCTAACAATGGGCGTAAATTAGTACATAGTGCAATAATTATTTTGTACTTTATAAGGTCATCACATCCTATAAATGGGGTTAAAATAAGGACATTATGCATTTATTTTGTAGTTCATCAGGTCATTCTATCCTGTAAATCCATATATTTAGAACATTCTGCATGTTTGTGTAATATAACCGGTATAAGGTATTTCCATCCTATAACTTGGATAAATTAGTACATAATTCTCCAAGAATATTCTTTCTTAATCATAATTTATAATTTTAAGCATAGGTACATACAAAATGCTCACTTCCACAAGTAAATGAAATCAATCGCAGTCCATAAACTGTCATATCTGTTACATAATTTACCTGTGGGGTCTTTTCTAAACAGCGTGTTCATCACAGTTACATGAAGCTTGACGCGATCATAGTCCCGCTGCATCAGTCCTGACGTGGAGAACCGATCTACAAGACGATCAGCTACGCTCTGCAGTCTGAAGCAGAGAACACTCTGTGAGGTTACAACAGTCTATCCTTAAAGAACCAAGGCCATCCTTAAAAAATTGTTTGTTTGCTGTAACGTGACCCAGAATTTTTAGGGTGGCTAGGTAGGTCGGTTTTTGTTGTTGTTTTATGGGTGGGAACAAATGAAGACGACTCTTAGACATGGACCAAAGTACCTTAATACAAAATACAAGAGCAAATCATATTGCTTGTTGTATGCCAGTAGCATTAGTGCATTAGGTTACTAACAATGTTAAAAAATCAGCGTTATTTATTGAAATATTTAGTTAAATTAAATTCAATTTTTCTCAAAGGCACTTAAATGCTGGAAAGAAAACACCAACATTTCGCAAACGTAAAAAAATAATTTTTGCTTCACTGAAGCCTATAAAAATGTGAGTCAGGCCCAATTTCGTGTGTCGGTCGCATTACCGCAAATAAACAAAGGATGGCCCAATTAAACAAGAACCTATCTACATGACGATCCGCTACATTCTGGAGTTTGAAGAACAGAACACTGTGTGGATATAGGACAGTATATCCTTAAAGAACCAATTAAACGAGAACCTATCTACAAGACGATCTGCTAGGCGCTGGAGTCTGAAGCACAAGACACTCTGTGAGGTTATAATGGTCTATCCTAAGGAACCAATTAAACAAGAACCTATCTACATGACGATCTGCTACACTCTTGAGTCTGAAGCACAGAACAACCTGTGGGTTTTAGACGGTGTTTACTTGAAGAACCAATTACTGTCTTCTCGATAATTTTTGTGAAGGACTTTTAAATGGACATTTACCCTTAAATTTCAACTTGCCGAAATCTACTTTAAACTATTCTGAAAGAAAAAAAAACAACAAACAAACAACATGTCTAGATATTACTTGAACATTCTTTACGCCAGTTATTATTTTAACATACTGATTTGGAAACAAAATAGGGTAATTATTATATAGTTAAAACAAAACGTCAGACATAATTAGTATTTTTTATTTCTTCCACAAATGTCTTTCCATTTCCTAATTAATCTTTGGAACTTGCCCTTACAGGCAGACGGGTCATATCTTTAACTTTAACTTGCCCATACCAATGTTTAATTGTTTGCAGAACAACTATATGTACCACTTTTGAAATCTGATGGTTGTAAGTTATTTGGACAAGTCGATAAGATCCATAGGACGCTATGATATTGAACAGTGCACTAACATTTTCAATAACTACTAGTACAAACGAAAATTGTATTCTTGATTTCTAATATTCATTAAACTGCAGACTGATTTTCGTTTAGACACAATCTCAATAAACCTTTCGAATCTGTTCTTTTCAATTTAAACTTGTGTTGAATACAGTGAGTGGTGCCCAATGTTACGCAATAGCGAACAACTGTAATGCCTTCAGCCCTTTGATTACTTGTAATTAGGGATGGCAAAACTATTCGAATATTCGAAGATTCGATTGAATGACCACTATCGGTTGAATGACCACTATTTGAATAGCTAAAGCGCCATTTGAATGCATGTATTCGCAAATTTGTATTGCTTTAAAAACCTGGTCATAAAATGTATTTTTCTTTTAACATAAAAAATTGTTTCACCAATACTAGTAGATACCTCAAGTTATACCGTGTTTTCAATAGAAGGGCCCCGTATCTTACGTCAGACTACATGTAAGAGATATTGAATATACGAGTAGGTGTCAGCAGTCACTCGTCTAGTTGCCAGTAACACACACATTTATCAGACAACGTGAAACCACAATGGTTAATTGGAAAGTACACCTTAAAAGTGTAACAAAAATTTATTACAGAAGTGCGATCACACATATAGCAGTCATTATAGCTGAGAAATATTGCTCAAATTAAAAGTATGCTTATTGAGAGGTATGAATCCAAACAGATTAGAAATATGTGGGTTAGGGATAATTAATATCTTCTTTAACAAAAGAATAATTAAAACCGGGACCTTTATTTATTTTATTTAAACAACGCGTCATTAATTTATTAAAATGTTTGTGCAATTTGTCAATGAAGATGTTACTCAGAAATTGGTACTGAAAACTTATACAAAATAGTTGTAGTTTGTCGACTAGATCACAAAGCTCAAAGTAGTTAATATGAAAATCTATGTGAATATTTGAATATTCGATTGAATGAAAATGCGAATGTTCGAATACCCATTTTGGTATTTGATGCCATCCCTACCTATCTGAGGGATCCTGGACTTTGGCATACAGAACGTCCACCTCTGAGGGGTCATCATTCATGTACTCCAGACCTTCCAGTCGAATATGGAGGGGACTGTCCCTTAGTATCGGCCTAAAATGTGGAACAGACATACAAGCGTGTGTTGATAACCAATTTGTTGCAAAACAGAATATTATATTTAAGGGACGGCAAAATATTTTGATAAAGGGATGGCAAACTTCTGTTTTCCAGTTGAAAAACTTAAATTTGCTTATATAATTGTTCTCGTACAGCTACCCCATAAGTTTAAAATATATTTTTTTTTAATTTTGTACATGTTATAATATCAAAGTGGCCCTTAAAATATCCTGTTTTTCACGTAGAGAATACTGGGTTAGTGTTCAATAAAGATAACGTTGTTTGGCGAGGCTTAAGAAACCTAAACCATGAGCCTAGGTGAGTGGTTCATGTTTTCGTGCCGAGCAAATAAACTTATCAATAATCAACACTTATATCTACCTGGTATTCTATTTATCCCATCATTTTCTGACTTTGTTTTGACGATAATAAAAGAAGGGTGTTATTTCGTCAAGGACAGCGTAAAGATGGGATAAAATCATGTTCACACCTGAGCACTTCCTCGCATGTAGCCTGAAGCATGTTCGCTGCCTGCTGCATTTCCGCATCATTGAGCAGCACGAGACAACCTATGGTCAGGTGCAACTTGGACGGTTTCTGAAATATGCTGGGGTCGATCCCTCGCCCCTAGAAACACGGAAACATGAATGATGAAATTATTAGTTTAAACCTATTTATTGCATCCCAATTGCATTGAGAGCGGTAGGCTTATAGAGACACTCTCGAATCCCTTTCCTGGGAAGAACCAGTACTTGGTGTCTTTGGAATGATTCTGAGAACATTTGCCCTAATGCTGCACAAACAATATTAAATACCTAACAATCAATCAGAACATCAGAGAACTTCTTCAGCTTGAGATTTTTGACATCATGAAAACTTGTAAGTAAGGTAATATGATGATTAAAATTTAATTCACCAATGATTTAAACTAGTCAGTTGGCTATTCTAGCTACCCGTAGCACTAACATGTGGTGCTCACTGCTGTTCTTTTTACAGGACCAATCCAAACAAGAAAGAAAATCACAGCTTTAAGCTTCATAAAGCCCACCTTACCCCATCACATTCCCTGAGCACATCACTTTTGAAGTCTGTGAAAGCATTGATGATCTCTGGGGTATTGAACGGCACAGAAAGGAAGTGGGTAAAAGCTGTCTTCTGTCGACCAGAGTCCAGCAGTACATCTATGCGTGTCTTCGCTGATATAACACCTATACGATCATGACCCTGTATCACTAGTCAAACGAGAAAAAGAGTGTAAACATTGAATTCATAAAGTGGACTTGATTTCAGGTTTACATCTGAACATTTTACAATCAATCAATCAGATTGATACTGGTTACCTTTTAAGCAGACTCACAGATTTTTAAGACAAACATACCAGTAAACAAAAAATGTGATATTGTGGATGTTTTAGTCAGTAAAAGTTGCTGAAACTTACTGAATCTACCACAATGGAATTCTGAAATTGTTAATAGTATAACAATTCACTTCAAAACTCTAAAAACAACCACATAGCAAGAGCTGTCTCAGGACAGCGCACTTGACTATTCATTCCGCTTTGATAAATATACATATTATTCTTTTAGTGACCATACAGTACAAAAAGGGGCATCATTCTGCTAAAATGCTGGTCACAATTATGGGCATTGGCCAGTGACCTTATATTTTGACCCCAAAGACATGTGTGAAGTTTCAGAAGACTAAATGTAGTAGTTACAGAGATATTTACTTGCACGCAAACGTTAACCTGATTTTTTCTAGGTACAAAAAGGGGCATAATTCTGCTAAATTGCAGGTCAGAGATATGGGCCTTGGTCAGTGACCTTACATAATGACCATGAAGACATGTGTGAAGTTTTAACTGAATATCTGTAGCAGATATAGAGATATGGAGTTGTTGCACGCAAACTTTAACCTGATTTTCTAAGTACAAAAAGGGGCATAATTGTGCTAAATTGCAATTCAGAGTTATGGGCCTTGGTCAGTGACCTCACATAATGACCCCGACGACATTTGTAAAGTTTCAATGGAATATATCTGTAGTAGTTACAGAGATACGCACTTGTTGAATGCAAACTTCAACCAGAGCATTATGCCGACACCGACAAACAGGTGAGAAGTATAGCTTGGACGATTCTGTGAATAGTCAAACTATAAATGCATACCTATATCACCCTCTTGACCCTGTCGAGGGATTTTTATTTTGGTCCTTGTTTCTGCCTCCAGTCGCTGTTTAGTCTCCCTCTTACACCCAATTACAAACTTAAACAAACCGCTCGGGGCTTGAACAAGAATGCGAAAGCCGTCTGAAGTTTCCTCGACATTCGGCTGATCCAGTGCACAGGTCTCATCGTTATACTCTGAGACGATATGCTCTGAAAAGTACAGGAAGGACTTTTAAAGGGATTACATATACGATTGCAAAAAAAGTGGAAAGATAGAGGGTGGATCAGGGTTAGCACAGAAAACCCGCCCTTCAAAATCCACCCTTTAATACCCAGGTTGTAAAGGGTTGTCAATTGCTGCGTGTTCTAAAGAAATGACCCCTGCGTGTTCTAAAGAAATGACAAGTGTTTTATTATTTGTAGTACTCGTATTTTAATGTTATATGTGTGTAAAGATGACAATGTGGGTTGGGCAATAAGATAAAACCCACGAGTTATGCCAACCCTGGAGGAGGTGGGGCCCAGGTGCTATGTTTTGGGGAAAATTACCACAACAATTTTAGTTAGGGGAACAAAAACACAAAAACAAATGCAAAGTAAAGTTTTGGGGAAACCTGCATGGTTTTTAAAGAAATTGTACTTGGGGATGACGCCTATATTTGGCCCCTGCTATAAAAGTTTTAAAAAGTCCTATACCAGGACCGAAACTTTAGTGTAACATTTCCACTTATTCCATTAACATTTTATTTTATGTCCTGTTAATGTGACTTCGGCCCTGTAATTCTGTGAATATGACTTTGTTCCTGTGATTCTAACACAAGCACAGAACTGAATGTACAGTAATCCTGAAACATTTCCGAATGTCTGATATAATATTGAGTTGATTTTTGTGTATCCCTGTTGGCTTTCAACTAGTTTCTATGTGTTTTTCGTTATTTTACCAAAAACACTGGCTTTTGGTTAATCTACAAACCCAAACAAAAGCTAATTATTAGGGCTTTTTTTCACCATTTTGGGAATATGACCTATACCAATAAAACTGGGAATTTTAGCGTCAATTCATCCGGTTTCGTGTCATTATCAATGTGTTGTTATAGCGTAATTAACTCTAGAATAATGCATGTTATGATGGTAACATATATTGCATGATTGCTGTTGATGACGGTACCGTGGTAATTCATTGATCATTCATGCACATATTGGGAAAAAGTATAATTGTAATGTTTGATTAATAAAATTTGAAGAATTTATTGAAAAAACTACATAAAATAGAATGTTCTGAACAAAACAATCAGTAAAATGGTTATTACAACAATAACAGTATTTATTTCTACACTGAACACCTCTTATTTCCAAACATCTGAAAGTCAACCATCAAATGGAAATTTTTGGACTGTATTTGGGAAAAAAGGATACTTTTTGCCATTGGGAATATGACCAAATACCGGCTATAAAATCAGCTTTTAAAAGCCCTGGCTATAAACAGAAACATACCTGTAAAATCTTCCTCCTCTGCAGCATTTACATCATTACGCAATACTGGATTCTTTCTGTAACTTCTTTTACCTATTCTTACTAAATCTGGTCTCAAAATATCCATCTTAAATCTGCAATTGGTTAGCATGGTGGTTTATATCTATGCATTTAAATGAACATTTGGTTTAAAACCAAAAAAAATTTGTCTGAAAAAAAACAACAAAGAGCTGTAGATGTTACAAAACAAAATCAAATCAAAATTTCAAACCAAATGTCAATTGTCATGATTTGAAATGAAATAAAAAGTAATATTTTATTCATTTGGCAATATCACAGGTTGGTGTCAGTTAACAAAATTACGTAAGAATTTCTTAATACAACACCTGTCACCATCATCTGCGAAATCTTTAGGGAAATTTACAGTTATGAACTTTTTGACAACATACTACATATAGCAAACTTAGAGGTAGGACATTTTGCTAGAGATAAAAGTTTAAGTGCACCGTTAGGAAATAGTATTAGTTATGCTAAAACTTCGTCTTTTAGAGAAAAGCATGCTTCATTAAATAGAATTTTGAGTAAATATGCTATTAAAGTGTTACACTTACATAAAACATAACACCGATGTTCATGAAATACGTATTATTTAGTTAAATATAAAACCGGTGTTGAAAATGACTTGTCACTTTGTAAACTTCCGGTTACACCGGAAAATTAATCCACGCATGTCTGATAAAGAAAAATCGACTTATTTTTGTGTTTTTTTTCCTTGTAAACAAACAACGGGTAAAAGTGTTTGATTTGTTACTGGTTGAATTTTATAATAGCGATTAATGTTAAATCATATATGTCCGTGAAGGCGAATTTTAATCAAATATATTGGTAGTTTTTAAGAGGTTTATACCATTAACAAAAATGTCGCCTCTTTCCTGACACAGATTCATACAAAACGAAAGTTGAACAGAGCATTTGTAAAGAAAGAAAAATGCCCATGTGATTAGCTCTCTAGCATTGTTATCAAAATACTTGCATATTTAGAGTGTCCAGTCAATACACAATCCATGTAAATCAATGTAAATTTTATCTGTTTTCAATTTATCATCAACTTACCAACTTATAAGTTATAAGTTGTAACAATTAAGACCACAGACTTTATTTGTATCCAAACACACACATAAATCAGCTCATAAAAGTAAACAAATGTGAAGGAGACCGAAGGGTAACCCAATTTATTTGTTGATACACATTTTAGTTACCGATGTAAACAAACAATCATATATATTTTTTAAACGTATTTATTTTAGCTCGATTGCATCAAAAGCCTAAGGCTCATTAAGACAATATCGAGTCCATTTCCTGGGTAGAACCGGTACTTGGTGTCTCTGGGGGAGATCTTGGGTATGCTCTCAGAGTGGGGATCGAACTTGGGACCTTCTGGTCGCTAGGCGGACACCATACCCACTACGCCACCGCGACCTTTTAGTTTATTTTAATTGAAATGTTCATTATCAATAACCTTGGTTATGACCATTAGTATTTTTATAACCTTTAATATTTGTAGGTTGTGCAATGTAAAACCTGTGCAAGATCATACACGAGTCATGTCCACTGAATGTACGTCCACCCAGGAGGACCTGAAAATCTCAAGCAAGACCGAAACACCTGCCAATGAGGTGACAAGCAACACTGATGTATACAGCAGCCCTATTAGCTTGGGATATATTGGTACAAAGCTGCATTTCATAGTGCCATGTTTGTTGTATTTACTGAATTCCATTTAAGGGTGTTTTATTTTCTCTTACATAGCAGGAGGTTTTGAGCCCTTATAAGCAAACCGCCATGAAATCATTAATGTTTAACAGTTTTCCCAAATTTGACTTTACACCCAGAGCCCAGTTGCTCAAAACTTTAATGGCCGGTTAAGCTAACGGCCTGTTAACTGTAGATGTAAATAAAACTAATATTACAAGCATCTCGCTTATGAAGCATTTGAAAATTATTTAAGCATATTAATTTATTTAAAATAAATGCAAATTTTAACATTTAATTTACATCAAAAACCTCATCCAAAAGTTAACGACTGTTAGCTTAATAGTCCGTTTAAGTTTTGAGCAACTTGGCCCAGGTCAATTGCTCCCTTTTTTCCAAATTTATTGCAATGTTTTCCCCCAAAACCTAGGGCCTAGGCCCCAGCATAAAAATCCATTGAAGTTACAGTAATTGTTCATTGTCATTTTTGTACATTGAAGTGCCGGTTATTCCTCCTTAAGATTTAAAAAAATTCTGGCATTTAATCAGAAAAATTAGTCCCAGCTCTGTAAATGTCAGTCTATTAATTGAATTATATAGTTTTAAATGAGTTTAATCTTAAGTACACATCATTAGATGTTTAATGTTTATTTTAACAAATCCAATGTTACGCTGAAATATATGTCGTTGTTTTTGTAGCCGGCTTTTTGAGCTTGATCTTAACAAGCTCTTGGTGGTTTTTTCGCTAAATTTAGTGCCGTTTAAATGCAGTTTCCCCTGACAAAATATCCTCCATTTTCCCCCCAAATTGTCAATTTTATCCCCCCAAGTACAGGTGGATGCGTAAATAGAATAAAAAAAGAATGATAATTTGAATCAACACCATTGTGAAAAAGAAGTTCAGTAGATGAAATATTTGAATATATTAATCATTAAAAAAGTCAAATAACTACACCTTTCATGAAAATACAATTTTCAGCTCACTTGAGCTTTTGTGATCGCCTGTTGTCCATCGTGCGTGTGTGCGTCCGTCGTCAACTTTTCATTCAAACGACATCTCCTCCTAAACCACTTGGCAGATTTTTACCAAACTTCACAGGAATGATCATAGGGTGACCCTCTTTCAAAGTTGTTCAAATCGTTACGGTCCGCTGCATATGCAGGTCACCAGAGCTAAAAATAGATTTTAAAAGTGTAAACTTAAAAAATCTTCTCTGAAACTGCAAGGCCCAGAGGTTTCATATTTGGTATGTAACATCCTATAGTGGTCATCTACAGAGATTGTTCAAATTATGCCCCTGGGGTCAAAACTGGCCATGCCCCGGGGGTCACATGGTTTATATAGAATATATAGCAATATGACTTAGAAAATCTTCTCTGAAACCGCAAGTCCCAGAGGTTTAATATTTGGTATGTAACATCCTCTAGTGGTCCTCTGCAAAGATTGTTCAAATTATGCCCCTGGAGACACAACGGGCCATGCCCCGGGGGTCACATGGTTTATATAGAATATATAGCAAAATGACCTTAAACACCTCCTCTGAAACCACAAGGCCCAGAGGTTTCATATTTAGTATGTAACTATCTATAGTGGTCCTCTACAAAGATTGTTCAAAGTATGCCCCTGGTCTCAAAACTAGCCACGCCCCGGGGGTCACATGGTTTATATAGACTTAAATAGCAAAATGATTTTAAAAATCTTCTCTGAAATCGCAAGGCCCAGAGGTTTCATGTTTGGTATGTAACATCCTATAGTGGTCCTCTACAAATATTGTTCAATTTATGCCCCTAGGGTCAAAACTGGCCATGCCCCGAGGGTCACATGATTTATACACATTTAATAGCAAAATGACTTTAAAAATCTTCTCCTCAGAAATTTCAAGGCCCAGAGGTTTCTTATTTGGTATGTAACATCATATAGTGGTCCTCTACAAAGATTGTTCAAGTTATGCCCCTGGGGTCAAAACTGGCCAGGCCCTGGGGGTCACATGGTTTATATAAACTTAAATAGCAAAATTTCTTTAAAAACCTTCACCTGAACCGCAAGGACCAGAGGTTTCGTATTTGGTATGTAACATCCTATAGTGGTCCTCTACAAAGATTGTTCAAATTATGCCCCATGGGTCAAAGCTGACCACACTCCAGGGGTCACAAGGTTTATATAAACTTATATAGCAAAATGACTTCAAAATTCTTTTCCTCTGAATTTGCAAGGCCTAGAGGTTTCATATTTGGTATGTATATGTGGTTCTCTAAAAATATTGTTCAAATTATGCCCCTGGGGTCAAAACTGGTCACGTCCCGGGGTCACATGGTATATAGACCTAAATAGCAAAATGACTTTAAAGATCTTCTCCTCTCAAACGGCAAGGCCCACAGCTTTCCTATATGTAGTACGTAACATTGCATAGTGGTCCTCTCCAAAGATTGTTCAAATTATGCCCCTGGGGTCAAATCTGGCCACACCCCAAGGGGTCACATGGTTTATATAGACTTAAATAGCAGAATGACATTAAAATAACTTTACCTGAAACTGCAAGGCCTAGAGGTTTGTTCAAGATTGTTCAAATTATGTCCCTGGGATAAAAATAAGCCACACCTCGGAGATGCAAATTCCAATTGGGTTACAAGGTCTCATGTGAGCGTCCTAGGGCCCTCAGGGCCCACTTGTTTAAAATATTACCTATTTTGAAATTTTTCGTGCCAAAGCTCCCCATTTCATGGGCACAAGCAATTATGAAATTTTGAAGAAAAAAAATCACTGAGCTCTGCATGTATGCCTTGAAGAAAATTAATATTGTTTCTACTGCCTTTTATTGTGCACCAGTTCTGTTTGGAATGTGTATGTACAATTTTTTATAAAATTTTGGTTTGTTTTTCACAGATGATGTTCCGGCTGAGAATTCCCCGCTGGTTTATGGGCCGGTGAACTACAATGAACAAGATGTCGTGCTTTCATGTAATTATTTTTGAACTGAATATCCGTACAATGTAAACTTCCCAATTAAAAATTAGAAAATTCATTATAATTAAATGATTTTAAACAATATAGCTGTGGTCCTTTAACTCTATATATTAATCATTTTAATGGAAGTCATATCGAGGGTTGAAAACCAGATGTACCAACTGCTATTGATTATACCCCCACAAACAAAAGTTTAGGGGGGGGGTATATAGGAGCGAGCTTGTCGGTCCATAGGTCTGTTGATTTTTGGTTTCCGGATGATAACTCAAGAAAGGCTTGACATGTTCAAATAATTTTTGGTACACATGTGTAACATCATACACAGTGTTCGTTTGACCCGAGCTCCCAGGTTTTGACCCTTGATTTTCATGGAAATCATGAAATTGACGCATGGTAAAATCACCTAAAGAGTCATATTGACCCTTGGTAAATGTCTGGATTGCGTCATCACTTCCTTTACAACTGAAGCCAGTCAAGACATTGTCTGTTATTAACACATAAGGCCTACCTTATCTTAATCCGTTTTGCATTTTCCATGCCAGGAAGTTGTCAGTGTATGTATTTGACCGTTCCACCAATGAAACACAGACATTTTCCATTACAGTATGCACCTTTAGCCTCGTTGTGAACTTCAGTGTGTTACACCTTTTGTTACAGCATTTGTGTACTGTCAACCTGGATAGTTCTGATGTTTACATGTTCAAATGTAGATGGAATGATGTTTAAAATGTTAAATAATAACAATATTTCACATAAAATATAATAATCTAAAAACAATACTGATAAAAAACACCAGAAACACTTACAAAAAAATCGGCCGAACATTTACAACTGTCAATAACTTCAGACAATACTTTCGGATATTTGTTGATAAAACAAAGAAATAGCAGCATTAAGTTTTGTCTTTCATTTATATTGATCAATTATTGCAAAATCTTACATTTTCAGGTCTTTCTAAACAATTGTACATTGAATGAAAAAAAAAAAAACAAACACCTAACACAAACTTACAAAGGCAATTTTTTTTTATTTTGATCAGCACCAGTTTGATTTTTTATTTTAGTAAAATTTTGTAATATATGTATTAGTTTAATGTGAGCCTTGAGTTTATTTTTGTATTGGTGACTTGTGAATTTGACACATCAAAATTGAAATTTGAGCCTTGAACATTTTGGTCAAAGTGTCAATGACCCTTGAAATTTACAGTCTACTGAACATAGAATACAGGTCAAGTTCGATGTTGGTTACAAACCACTAAATTTTGACAGAGTTATGGCCCCTTTTCGACTGAAAATTCCCTGAAAAAATGATTTCCGGACGATAACTCAAGGATGGCTTGACGTATTCAAATAATTCTTGGTATACATGTGTAGCATCATAAAATACGGGTCAAGTTCGACTTTGGTTACAAACAACTAAATTTTGACAGAGTTATGGCCCTTTATGTGACTTAAATTCCCTAAAAACATGGTTTCCTGACGATATCTCAACAATGGCTTGACGTATTTAAATAATTATTGGTACACTTATGTAGCATCATAAAATACAGGTCAAATTCGACTTTGGTTACAAACCACTAAATTTTGACACAGTTATGGCCCCCCTTTTTGACTTAAATTCCCGAAAAACATTGGCAATAACTCATGAAAGGTTCCACATATTTAAATTATTTTTGGTACATTTGGTACATAAAATACAGATCAAGTTCAACTTTGGTTACAAACCACTAAATGTTGACAGAGTTATGGCTCCTGTTGAAATTAAATTTTTCCAAATACACCGTTGACCATTCACAAATTAAAGCATTCTCTCTCTGTCCATTTCTTTCGAATGGATGCCATAGTTTTGAGACAAGGCCATAATTGTGGGGGTATATCCGTCACTCACGTGACAATTCTAGTTTCAAAGGCAGTTGCTACCTTCTGGTTTGTAACCCTCGATCTTGTTGTTTCTTTCTTCAGATTCCAGCACTGACAGTCATGTTTGCAGTAAGGATACTAAAGGTAATGATATCTCAGTTTATACTGTAGTATGGATTATAGTTATTTTACATTTTTGCACAGGCTTCGTGAAATCTCTTAATCAGCTGTCAGACGCCATGACTTGTAACCTGCATACCACATATTCCAAACTTGCAGGGCATAGCCGTGAAGGCGACGTGGGCGATAAATTCGCCCTAGAGCTATTGACATCGCACATAAATTTCATCAAGGAGAAGTCCACTTCGCCGTCTGTTTTAAACTTCGCATAGTAATAATTATCAATCAAACACCAGTCATAAAAGCTTTGAAGTCAGCTTCCATAAAAAAAAGAACGTACAGTAAATTTCACAAACGCACATAATTACCTGATACGCAAAACACATATCAATCCATACTAGATGTAAATATTCATGTTAATATCCAATAATTTCCCTCGTAATACAGTTTCCATTTTAATTCCAAGGCGTTTATTTCATCACCCCATTTAAATATCCATTTTATTCCATGCAATAAAGCAACTGTCTGATTTTGTTCACACCCTTGACATTTCCTCTGGAACGCTAATTCATTAATGCTCTATCGACAGTGCTTGCATTGTTCAGGTACAGTGGTATTGATTGATGCTTTTTTCACTGACCACGTGCTAATCGTGTTACACGCTTAGTTCTACAAACTGCTAGACAATGGCCCCATCTCGGCAGTCACATCAAAGACTTTTTTAAGTCAAACCGACACCGTTGCTATTAGCTGTTGTTAACGGCTTGCAGATTTGAAAGCCCAATCTAATTCTTAGATTTAACATGTGTTATTATTAATGACTGGTGTTTTTAACGGATTTTATTGTTTGTTCAAATTAGATAAATAATTGCAAGGTAATTTTAACGAAGTGTTTTATTGAGAAAAAAAATGAATTAATACCTAACAAAATATAACTAATATATAATTAATTTTTAATTCCAAAAAACCCCAATGTTTTATGATGCACTGTGAACGTTTAGATAAAAATTTATATATATTTAAATTTTGATTGATGTGTGTATTGCTAGAATGGAAATTTTGAAACAAACTTGGAAACAAGAATCATGTAATGTAGAAAATATATATATTTAAATTAAATTTTTTATTGATGTGTGTATTGCTAGAATGGAAACTTGGAAACAAACTTGGAAACTATAATAATGTAATACAACTTGAAAATATCTTGTTATTAATTTATGGAGAATTTGATGATGATAATGACCTGATGATGATGATGATGATGATGGACTTGGTACTATGATAATTATTGACATGGTCTGATGATGGTAATAACAAGCAAAATTATGGTACAGCGCTTTTTGGAAAACACTTCTCCTTGAAGTGGCCTCACTTTTCCCTAAACTGAACTGAGGGAGAAGTGACTTCTCCTTAAAATTTGTCCCTAGGCTGAGCCCTGACTTGATGTACATACGATGATGAAAATGAAATAATTTGGTTAAACATGATACAAAGGGCTAATTGTTTCAGTTATAAATCTATAATTTATTAAAACAAATCAAACTAGCATTACATATGAGTGTTAGAAAGCATGTAATTTATATGAAAAACTGAAATTGATTCGCTTAATCCATTTAGACGGCAACGGTGTTCGTGGACAGTGCGGTCTGTACAACCTGGGCAATACATGTTTCATGAACTCCGGTCTGCAGTGCCTCATGAGCACGGTACCCCTGGTAAAGTTCCTCATCAGTTACCATGGAAACATGAAAACCAAGGACAGCACGCTGCTCGGGGAGTTCAGCAAACTGTTTGGAAAAATCTGGAGTGGCCAGTTCTCGGTCGTTCATCCTAAGGACTTCAAACAAATCCTGGGCATTTATCACCCACAGTTCCAGGACTATAGGCAGGTAAGAAGAGAACACATTGACCTATTAACAAGATTTGATCAACTGTAATTAAGGCGCGTCTTGGGAAAACAGGGCATAATGCATGTGCATAAAGTGTCGTCCCGGATAAGCCTGTGCCATCCGCACTGGCTAATCCGGGACGACACTTTCCGCCTACAGTGGATTTATATGTAGAATAGACTTCCTTGAAACAGAAAATACCCTAAAAGCGGGAAGTGTTGTCCCGGATTAGCCTGTGCAGACTAATCTGGGACGACACTTTGCGCACATGCATTGAGCATGGTTTTCCCACGACGCGCCTCAATTATTGATTAAGGCTTTCAGTGAGAAAGTCATATTTGATTGACAATATGTTTAGCCATTTGGAAAGGCAGGACTTCATTGTTTGCCGGAGGTATGAAACAAATAAATTCTGAAAACTGTATTTTTTGGAGATTTAACTATGTAGTCGTGGTTATAAAAGTAATATTGATCCGTCATTTTTTATTGCAGTTAACTGGTTGATTTCACTTTATGTAACTGTTAGCGACACACAATTACGCTTGTTTGAATAAGTTTGCTTAAAGAGCTTTTACAATGCAAATATTGAAATAGTTTTGCTTTTGTACCATGTTATATGAACACAGTTCAGTAAAAATTTATTCTCTTGCACTTTGGTAAAACAAAATAATTTTTTTTAAATTTTATATCATGGTAAATACATATTTGCTCTTTTCCAATCATTTCGGAGTTTGTCACTAAGTGTATATTTTTGGTTATTTCTGTTTCAGCATGACTGCCAGGAATTTCTTGCTCTCTTATTGGACAGTCTCCATGAGCAACTGAACTTCAAGGGACATTGGACCAATCAGAACATGGAGGCGGGCCCTAGCTGCAGTAAGCAGCCAATCAGCTATGAGCACAACATAAATAACAGAGCATGCGGAAGAAATGTACCTCACACGGAAGCCAAGAATCAAACGTGCGATAAATCACGAAATGCTAACTCCAGTGTCTCTACATTGACATTCGATAACATGAAAGACTGCAAGTCCCCCGAGAGTTCAAGCGCCGGTACTCCAGTAGATGAAAGCACAAAGTACAAATCTCTTGCATGCAAGGGTAAAGGCATGCAGAATCTGTTATCATATACAGTAAACCAGATCTCAGATGATAGCAATCATTCAAATCTATCGGAACATAGCTCGGATTCGGATCAGTGTTCTGTAATGAAGAATCTGAAATTGAGATCTAGCCCTTGCGAAGGGCTGTCCAATAAAATCATTAACGACTGTGCTGACAAAGATTGTGGCGTGTCGTCAACGGAAACGGACGAGGCGGATATGGAGACTGAGGGGGAGTTAATTGATAGTGTCGGAGAAGAGATGGTCGGTTTTAAGCGCGTTTCTAGTCTCCAGGATTTTCGGCAATCTGCAAAGGTTAGAAGTACATGTATGACAAAGGCCTCTAGTGAACAAGATCTAGTCAGGAAAGGCCCTGCTGACTGTGATATTGACAATGTGCGTGAAAATATTGAAAAACCTAGGTCTGAGGTGGATGTAGCTGATATTTCCGGTTCTGAACAAATGGAAGGTTGCATCAAACCGCAAGTTCTGAACAATGCAATTCGGTCAGTGTCAGTTCCGTCTCTCAAGGATTTGTACTGGAAGGAAACGAAGACTCTGAACACAAATGTTCTCGCCACTGAATATATAACAGAAACGGTGAACACCGACTCGGACAAGTTCATGAAAGAAGACAACACTAGTAGAAGCGAGGCGATGATAGAAGAAGATGACATCATGCAAAGCATCGCTGAAGTGACCACAAAACCTGACGGTTATGAGATTAAGAAAGTGAAAGACGTTAATGTGCATGCGGATAAGAAGAGTAAGTGTCCCAAAGGAGCGTGCGGCTACAGCGTGCCAGAGAAAGAAGACTGCTTTTCTCTCAGTGGCGTAAAGAGAATGAAGTTTGAAGGGACGGAGAAAAATCTGCAGATGCAGGAGATGTGCAAACTGCAGAAAGAAGCGCTCTTGTGCGAGGCCCTGCGGTCAAATAGGCCGAGTACTAGCAGCGGACAGACTGTAGATGAGGTAGAAATTCAGGCCTTTTTTCCCAAGACATTATAGTGTTCACAAGCATATTTTTTGAAGAAAAAATAATGTTCAACATAACTTTTAACTTTGCAACCTGGTATTGTGTTCCCGTTTACCAATTGTATATAAGTAGTTCGCTGCGCAGCAAAGTTTTATTTTAGTTTAAATTTCTTGCTTAATATGCATTTCAGAATGTTATTCTCAACATTTATTATAATATTATTTTTAAAATATACTGACATTATTAGAATTATTGGATGGTTGCTCCAAAATTCAGAATATACTTGTAATTTCCATATGTAAGGGGTGCACAGGGGGTTTGGCTTTGAAAAGTAGCTAATGAGTGGAAGTGATGTCCGTCTACAGTTCCTGATAACACTATTTAACATTCATAATTTCACATTCTCCTTGCCCCAAGGTCTTGATTTTAAGATTTAATATAAGAATATAAGAATTACACCACAAATGACACTAGACAAAAGCAGATATCCAGTACCTAAAAATTCCAGTTGCATAATTCTTAAAAAAAAAAATCTATATCCTTTAACTGAAAATGTTGTGTCAATCATTTCAGTCCACATTCAAGAAGGACACAAGCCCCAGCTTTGGAAGCGATATCGATAGCGAGATTCCAGATGAGCCAGACAATTACGCGGACATGGACCTGTCGGACGCGGAAGATGGCCCCGTCGTCATGTCATGTGACCTCAAGGCCGACTACACGGCGGGCGACGTGATTGCGGCCGAGGAGGCGTGGCAGAAGTACCTGAGTAGGAACGACAGCGTGATAGTCGACACTTTCCAGGGACAGTTTAAATCTACGGTGTGTTTGTGACCTGGGCTAGTATTCACAAAGTTTCTTAGAGAAAATATGAAAGTTAATCAGTTAGATGAATTATTTAAAACTACTATGGCACACAAGTCATGCTTAATAGCTTTTCTTCATATCTGTCGCGACAGTAAGGTCTTTGTCTTTGCGTGGCTACTCAGTTGAGCCCTTTGTAGTCAATCAATGAAATCTATGTTATGGTAAAATAATGATTATATATATAGTGACAAAAATTAGGTTGCATGCCATAAATGCCTATTGACTGACTTTTTAAGTTGTTTTTACCCTCTTGTATCATGTCTCATCACATTGAACCAGGTGAACGATATAGGGCCATCTTGGCCCTCTTGTTATAAAGCAGTGTTTTATTCCCCTCATAAAATATCAAAGATTTACCCTAGACTAGTCAGTTTCATTGATAGCTCTCCCCTAAGCAGAAAAAAGTGACATTTGATGTGTTTCTGCGATATCAGTATATCCCACATTTATGGAGAATGGTATTTTCTTAAATATTAATAAAATTACATGCACTTGCAGCATGTGTTTGGGTAACCTTTATATAGTTAAAGGAGTATTTAAAAAAATACAACTTGTATCTGAATATAGGCCTGGGGCCATATCCACTAACTTAAGGAAAATCTTAACTTAAGTCATATTTAAGTGAAACTTTCAAATGCAATTTTCTTATGAAAATCAGTATTTTATATTTGAAAAATGGTAAAACAAGAACTGTTTAATCTTTACCAGATAAAAACACTCAAGACAAAATTAACTAAAGATGAACCAGCCACAGACTTACGGAATTTTATTATGTTAAGAAATTTACGTAAGTTTTAAATATGGTGCTTTATTGATATGGGCCCAGATTAACATCCAAAAGCTAACGATTTCACTTTTACTGACCATTATGGTATGGTTAGTGAATTTGGTAAATTAGGAAACATTCTTACTAGCACGTATGTGTACATCATTTTAAGAATTGATTTGTTTGATGTATTGTTTGTGCATGTTCCAGGTGGTCTGCGGTGAATGCAGCCAGGTGTCGGTGACCTTTGAACCCTTCATGTACCTGTCTGTGCCCGTACCGCGGGCCATGGAGAGGCAAATATGTAAGAGGCATTTTTGTGTAGTCTGGGGCCATAGCAGCTCAGCCACTAAGTTCCTAAGGAAAACAAACTAGTCAACAATTCAAATACAGTTTTCCTTAAAAATCTATATTTTATATTTGAAATATTGTGAAATAAGAAGCATCTGTTGATCAGATTGAAACCATTCAAAACCACATATATTTTAATTGAACCAGTCACAGACTTCCAGAATTGTATTTATATAATGTGCATATTGAAAAGTCTGTACCAAAAGTCAGAAATGTTTGATATACAACATGTACATACATTTAATTCATATTTTTCTTATCAGGTATAATCTTCATAGCACCGGGTGTTGAGCCAACTCAGTACTTACTGGTCATGCACAAACAGGACAAGGTCGCCAAGATCAAACAAGAACTCTGCAATGTGATTGGTCGAAAAATTGATGACATCATCATCGCGGAGGTGTTGGACTGGCACGTATCCAGAATATTGGTAAGACTTGTATTTATTGTACTGTATTGGTAATTGATTAAGTTTACCCCTAAAAATGGAAAATATAAGATAATGTTTCAATCTTTCAATGAGTTGAAAGTGTTTCTCCCAACTTAGAAAAATGAAAACTAATGTGCTTTAAAATACATGTTTATTTTTTTGGTGTTTCAAATATTTTTCAGGTTCAGTTTCAATATTTTTTTATATTATATAATTGTAGCAGTTAAATAATTTGCTAAATCAACTTTATATACAAAGTGCATGTTCTTACAATGGCAAATGGAAATGGCATACTGCTGTTGGACACTGTGATACTAGTCTTTAAGTTGACAAAATAAGCTCTATCAAGGAAATAATCTTATTAATGCTTGCATGAATTAGTGCCTTCTAAAAATAATGTAACTGCAGATTTCTTTCTTTTTGTTCAATGTAGTGGTATTATTATATAGCTATTTATATCCTCCAATCGGCTGTCGTCATTCGTGCCACGTGACCGTCCAATATTTCAGTATATTGGACACGCATGCATACAGAATTTTCCGTATTGGACGGTCCGAGTATATACATACGATTATGTCCTAGTACTCCAAAACTGAACGAATATGCAACTTTTAGTTTTACCTCGATCAGTGATGACTCCTATCCACTTCTTTGAAATCCAGCAACAAGCATTTTGATTCATATATCCTCAACGATTTTTCTCTTGTAAACCATGCTAACCAGAAGCGTGATTTGTTTTCTAAATTGCCTTGTCTGGTCAGAACGTATTCTTTGTGTAAATCTAAATACGATTACTTGTATGAATGTCACCTTCTAAAACTATTTATTAATTTTATTTAACTCTTTGTAACGTTGCCAGTACAGAAATAAAGCCTGCAACACGACACACAACAATCCTAGAGTTCAGCAAAATCTGGTTTCTGTCGACATTATCCATTTCTGTTTACATATAACACCACACATATAGATCTATGTTGTGTTTTTTTAGTTCTGAATATCGATGAAACACTTTCAATCAACGGTGTAATATTCAATTCGACAACTTGCATCAGTGTGTAATAATAATGTAAACAAATGCGCTGCAGACACTTACTATGTTCACGCCACCTTTTAAACATGACACGTCTAAATATAGTATCTACAGACTCAAAATACAATTAGTACACGGTCAAGGTGGCTTTCTGGAAATATGTTATAAAGTACGGAAGGCTGTTTTTGCAGTTAAAAATAATTTATTAGATGTTAATGCAGGTTAAAGAATAAAAGACAAACATGTACGTTTGCAAATTATTTACTGTGAAATCACTTGAATTCGCGGGGTACAAACTTTGCGATCGCGGACAAATTTGTGCAAATCGAATTTTGAAAAAAAACACAAACGTCAGTTGTTTTTTACACACAAAAAACTTGACATTCGATGAAACGTCCAATTGGGCAGAACGCCGGTGAAGGGTCCTATTGTGTCATCGTGTTTGTTGCAATAAAACGTGTACCGGTACTGGATGAGGCTCGTAATTGATAACACTGGTCCACTTCTGAAGAATAGGGCTGGATATTTAGGCGAGACAATAGATAATTTACTGACACATTGTTAATCGAATGCCAACAAAAATATAGGCACCACATTGGGGGCGCTAATTCTTTACTCAAAATGCTAACTTGTGACTTTGTATTGGTATTTAATTTTAAAAAACAAAACAATGAGTTTATTCTTTTAACAGATCATACCTATACAATTAATGTCAATACTGAAACGAGGAAAATAATGGTTAAGCTTTTATTCATTGAAAATATTCACGTTGCTGCACACATATACCTGTGTATATTTATGAACGATTACTGATGTTCATTAGAATGAAGGTGTGAACTCCGAAGGCGTTTCTTAATTATGAAATCGGTAAATATTTGCGGTGGTTATAAATTCGCGCAATGGTGGAGCGCGAAAAGCGAGAATATTAGACCGCCGCAAAAATTAGTGATTCCACAGTATCACAGAGCGACGTCATTTATTAATATTGCGAGCCCGTGTACTGCTCTGCAGATATTATGCAAATAATACAAAAATATAAATAGGTGTATAATAAAAAGATTATTTAACAGCCTTCTGTACAATACCGTGATATATTTGGACTCATACACAGCTGAAATACTCACATTGGTCTTGCCTATAGGCTCGTCCAATATGGTATATCAGATGTGTACTCGTCCAAGTATATCACCATATTGTACAGAACGCTGTTAAATAAACTAATGTTACAGATTAAAAAAAATATCTGTATTAATATTGTTTTCACTGTTAACAGGAAGACAACACCATGTTGCGTTACATCAACGACTCCACCCGAAAGCTGTATGCATTTGAAATGGACAGCATCAGCGTGGATCAAACAGATGGTGGCGATGCCCCTAGCAGCTCAGATAGGGCTTCCTCCGAACCAAACGACGTGTTTTCACACGTGGATACCTTCACTCCAAGCACGTGCTTGACCTTCGAAACGTTGACCAGTCAAGACAAAGCCGTGACCTCAGAGTCCTGTTACAACGAAGGAGACCAGTCCAACTACGTTTCACATTCCAATGACCTTGACATCATGGGAACCGGCCTGTGGGAATGGGGTGAAAGGTCGACAGAAAAACGGCGCGGAAGCTTGGAGACGGAACCGGAAGATGGGTGGCTGGGCGCTGACAGTACGACTGCAGCGGCTTCGTCCGATCTGGATTTGACCGAGGACGTTTCCACGGCGATCAGCAGCCAATCTATGGAGGTCGGAGAGAAGTCGGCGGTGAGTAGTTCTAAGGCAGGCGAGGAGAATGACTGGAAATCGTGCGCAATCTGCCTGGAGGAGCTGCCAGAAATGGACCTCATGGTTCACACAACCTGCGGCGGAACATTCTGCTCAGCATGCCTTGAGGTAAACTTACAGCCATTCAAAAATGATGCGTAATGGTGGCCCTGTGTTGACATTAAATGTTATTGGTGGCCTCGTCTTCACTTAACAAATTGGGATTTATAGATTTTGCTGAGCCGTTATTTTCACTAAAATTTGAGTTGTCACAGGATTAATTTTTGGTTCTGGGCCAAAATATTCCATAGAATTTGTATGCTCATTTGAAATTTCAGTTAAAAAGTTTCATTAAAAATGTTCATTTCTGTTTTACAGATGTCTGTACAGCATTACAGCGAGAGTGCCTTCTGTTGCCCGGTAAGAAAAAAACGATCCTGTCTGTTTAATTTTAAACACATGTTAAGTAAAACACATGGTAAGTAAAACACATGGTAAGTAAAACACATGGTAAGTAAAAACGATCCTGTCTGTTTAATTTTAAACACATGTTAAGTAAAACACATGGTAAGTAAAACACATGGTAGGTAAAAACGATCCTGTCTGTTTAATTTTAAACACATGTTAAGTAAAACACATGGTAAGTAAAACACATGGTAAGTAAAAACGATCCTGTCTGTTTAATTTTAAACACATGGTAAGTAAAACACATGGTAAGTAAAAACGATCCTGTCTGTTTTATTTTAAACACATGGTAAGTAAAACACATGGTAAGTAAAAACGATCCTGTCTGTTTAATTTTAAACACATGTTATGTAAAACACATGGTAAGTAAAAACGATCCTGTCTGTTTAATTTTAAACACCTGTTAAGTAAAACACATGGTAAGTAAAAACGATCCTGTCTGTTTAATTTTAAACACATGTTAAGTAAAACACATGTTAAGTAAAACACATGGTAAGTAAAACACGTGGTAAGTAAAAACGATCCTGTCTGTTTAATTTTAAACACATGTTAAGTAAAACACATGGTAAATAAAACACATGGTAAGTAAAAACGATCCTGTCTGTTTAATTTTAAACACATTTTTGACACTTTATTTTCTTTATTATTTTATGTTTAAATTTAAGAGGGTAGCAATACCCCACCCCACTCTTCAACTAAATTTTGTTAAGTTGTAATGGTGTAGTGGATATGGTGTCTGCCTTGCGACCGGGATGTCCGGGGTTTCGATCCCTACTCAGGGAGCGTTCTCAGGATATATCCAAAGACACCAAGTACTGGTTCTTCCCAGATATGGACTCACGGGTGTCTCTATAAGCCTAAGGTTTTCGATGCAATGTAGCTAAAATAAATAGGTTAAATAAACTAAAATTTTATCTAGAGCCCAATACTTTACGGTGAAACGTTTTCTGAATCAGGTGTGCTCAACCCCAGCTGAGATCACAGAAGACTTTGTTCCGCTTGCAAATGCTGCCAACCATAAACCCAAAACCAGGTAAACCTTTGCCGCCTTCGTTCTGATGATGGTAACTTAGCAGTAATAATGATGGCTTTTGGTGGTGAATGATCCTAAACTCTTTGCTTAAAAGTAAGTCCAACAGTTTTCATCCGATCTTCACCAAACTTGATGAAAATGTTTGAAGACATAAGATCTTAGCTAAGTTTGGTGCTCAACCAAATCGCCCCAGGAACTGCAGAGTCAAGGCCTTTGATTTGTCTCAAATTGGCCTTTTTAGCAGTTTCCACACTCTGGGTCCAACAGTTTTGATCTGATCATCACCAAACTTCGTTACCATAATATCTCGGTCAAGTTCCATAATAACCAAATCAACAAGAAATTTAGCTGATTTACTACCTCAACAAATTTGGTTTAAAACCTCAGTAAATAACATTCTTTTAAAGGATAACAGTTGTCTTCATTTTTTGACTTCAACATACTTTTACAAGCAAAACATTGATGTTCTGGTAAAACTTTTACACGCATTTTTATTGCAGGATAATTGCCGTGCCTATTTCGTACCGCTGTGAAACAGGGATGCCAGGGGACAGCACTCCGTGTTTGTTTGCCCATCCAGACATCATCAATCTGCCCAGTAACCTCCCTTGGCAACACATACGGGACTGCATAACGGGGCGACATCCGTATTTGTCTGAGTTTCGGGTGCTGCTAACAGACGGCACGGTATTCGATATTGTATAGGATTGTTCAAAGTTTAATCCATTTACATGAATATGTATCTGTGCCCACATAACAATTAATGAGTCCAATTACAGTTTAGTAAGTAGCAGTTAATAATAAGTTTATAATTAGTGAACATTTAGCGAATTGTTTTGTATACATGGAAAAAAATGCTTAAGAAAAATGACGATTTTAAGGCTAAGGATAAGATTTCACTTAAGATGTTTCTGGAATATGACCCCTGGTCAACAATAATAGATTGGAAGCCTTGATCTTAAAAAAACTTCATTGTCCTGAAAATATAATTTTGTGTAAACCACGCATTCCGTGAAATGCAGACTGCATTGTAACAATAGGAAGTTGATAATAATGTGTGGTCATATGACTGTATTGTAGGGTCTGAAGTGTTCGAGGTGTCTCTACATCGAGCACTGCACGGGGTGTGAGATACCGGTAGAAGGGGAGGCAATCCTACGTCCGGGGGACAACCTTACAGTCAGTGTCTCCTGTCTCCCCGAGGAGTGGGCGGGGCTGTGTCAGGGGCTCGTCAATCATCCATCGATGGAGAACAAGACGTCAGATGACCCGGTGACATTGCTGGACTGCGTCAGTGCTTTCACCCAAAGGTGGGTGCAGAAAGGCACTTGGACTGAAACATTTTGATTTGCTAAGCCTTAGTCTTTTGACAGTTTTGAATTAAATAAATTTGAGGCGCGTCGTGGGAAAACCAGTCTTAATGCATGTGCGTAAAGTGTCGTCCCGGATTAGCCTGTGCAGTCCGCACAGGCTAATCCAGGTCGGCACTTTCCGCTTTTATGGTATTTTCTGTTTCAAGGAAGTCTCTTCTAAACATAAATCCGCTGTAGGCGGAAAGTACCGTCCTGGATTAGCCTGTGCGGACTGCACAGGCTAATCCGGGACGACACTTTACGCACATGCATTAAGTCCGGTTTTCCCACGACACGCCTCATTTTTACTCATACAGTAACCCAATGAACTTTCTTGACTGCTTCAGTGCTTACAATTGTTCAGAAAGGCACTGGTTTTACCCAGGAAGATGACTTACAAATATATCTGTTCAATTTTTTTTCTTACGATATTTGCTGATTTTGAGAAATTATGAGTGTGTAGCAATTTCAACCAATCCACTTGTAATTTTAGTGAAGATCTGGATGAGCACAACCCCTGGTTCTGTCCTCACTGTAAACAGAACCAACGTGCCAAGAAGACTATGACGGTGTGGCAGTATCCCGATACGCTTATCATTCAACTGAAAAGGTACTAGCAGTATCCTGATACACTTATCGTTCAGCTGAAAAGGTACTAGCAGTATTCCGATACACTTATCATTCAGCTGAAAAGGTACTAGCAGTATCCCGATAAACTTATCATTCAACTGAAAAGGTACTAGCAGTATCCCGGTACACTTATCATTCAACTGAAAAGGTACTAGCAGCATTCCGATACACTTATCATTCAGCTGAAAAGGTACTAGCAGTAATCCGATACACTTATCATTCAGCTGAAAAGGTACTAGCAGTATACCGATACACTTATCATTCTGCTGAAAAGGTACTAGCAGTATTCCGATACACTTATCATTCAGCTGAAAAGGTACTAGCAGTATACCGATACACATATCATTCAACTGAAAAGGTACTAGCAGTATACCGATACACTTATCATTCAGCTTAAAAGGCATTAGCAGTGTCATGATATGCTTATCATTCAGCTGAAAAGGTTCTATCAGTGACCCAATACACTTATCATTCAGCTGAAAAGGCATTAGCAGTGTCCTGATATGCTTGTCATTCAACTGAAAAGGTACTAGCAGTATCCTGATACACTTATCATTCAGCTGAAAAGGTTCGATCAGTGACCCAATACACTTATCATTCAACTGAAAAGGTACTAGCAGAGTCCTGATATGCTTGTTATTCAGCTGAAACGGTACTAGCAGTGACCTGATACACTTATCTTTAAACTAAAAAGGTACAAGCAGTATTATAATATGCTTATCATACAACTGAAAAGGTACAGTTCTACACAGATGCACTAAACACATCAGCCAAATTTCAAAAAAACTTATGGCAACTTTTAGCAGTCATTTCAGAGGTCACTGACTGAATGTTTGTGTTACATGTTAAAAGCCAACAATGATGTTTTGTTTTAACACAGTTTTGTTTTACATTTTGAAAAATATTGGTTTAGTGTGTTGAAACCCAAAAGCCACTGCTAATGGCCTTTTTTAACCAACAAACCACTGATATTAATTTTTAAACCCAAATTCCACTGATCTTGAACTTTTTAACCCTAAAGCCAATTATACTAGTCTGTTTTATTTCCAAAGCCATTGATGTTTACACAGGGTTGTCATTATTAACCGATTGCCGATCCGATTAAATTCATCGTATAAAATCATCAGAAAATCGGTTGTTTTTTCAGGAACTTAAAAATTGCAATAGGGGTTATATCACAAGGCCCCACCCCCTGTAGACCCTTGGCTTAATCACTTAGATTTAGATAAAACTCGCTTGTTTCATTTAATAATGGCAACCCTGTTACATATTATTGGGTATAACCCAAATTCCACTGATGTTTTCCAGTTTTAACCAAAAAGCCTGTTTTAAACCAAATCCTTTGATTTTGGCCTATTTTAGCCCAACAAGCCACTAAAGCTCACTGGTTTTAAAGGGACTTGTTCACAGTTTTTCGCTTTTTTTAAAGTATGCCATTAAATGTCTTAACTTGACAGATTTAAGCATCGGAACTTAAAAGCTCACGTATAATAAATAGAAAAGTATTTAGAAAAGAAAAGAAAAAACAAAATCCCACTGGGCTTCGAACCCGGCACCTCCATTGTTCAGGGTTACAAACCCTTTATTATTTTATCAATTTTAACTGAGGATTACTCATAAACTAAACAGTTTTTACATTATATTTCTAGGTTTGTATTGTCATTTTGCTCCCTTGTATTCACTGTTCTTTTATTTTTGGAATCTGTTACAAAAAGTTGAAAAATTGTCAATTCGTCAATCTGTGAACATGTCCCTTTAAAAGACAGATTTACATGTACCGGTATGTAACATTTAAAAATGCACTAAACTGTGCCTCTTGTCTTCTCCGACAGGTTCGTGTTCCATGAACTGTCCAGCACGAAGGTCGACTGCAAGGTCGTGTTTCCTGTAGACGACCTTGATCTCAATGACTTAATATCGGGACCGAAAACCAAGAACCTCGTGTATAATCTGTACAGCTTGGTGTGCCACTATGGAGGTGAACACTCTTTAGATGCGATCTTTTTGTGTTATAATTACACAAATAAATTATTTCTTTGATAAGACTTACATGTTTGTATTGTGTTGTTTGTTTGTTTTTGCGGGGGGGGGGGGGGGGGCTGGGGTGGACCTATATCTAAAGCTGTGAGAAATATTGCTGCATTCTTGAGATGAACATCCTTTTACACTTGACATCTCTGTGGGGTGTTATTGTCTGTTTTTGTCTTTTAAAGGACTTTCTTCTGTGATTTCTTATCAAGATGAACTCGTAATTTAATACAAACTGCATGCAAAATAATTTGCTTTTTTTTGTTACATACAAAGTTATCACTACACATTCTGTTACTGTTACACAGGTGCCAATTCCGGTCACTACACGGCCTACGCCAGACACCCGGTTGATGGAAGGTGGTATTTCTACAATGATGAAACTGTCTCCGAGAGTGCACCCAGCAACCCTGAATACTCGAGCACATACATGCTCTTCTATCAACGAAAAGGTACAGAAAACTATACTTCTTGCGACGCTTATTTCTACTCAATGCTACATTTAACCATGTGCTTGTAGAACATTAAATGCATTTTATTTAACTTCTAAAAAGCTATATAAGTTAAATGTGTTTAAGACTCTCTAGTCCACAAAGTCAATGAAAATTCTCCATGTATATGCAAAAGCAATCACAATGGCCAGTATGAAAGTCGAAGAACTACAGGTTTGATTAAGAACTTTTTAATGAAAATATTCACAGAATCTGTGTATTAGAAATACAATTGTAGTCATATTGCAACAAAGAAAATAAATACTATTTGTGTCTGTGTTGTTTTCAGGTACTGACAAAGCTATTCATATCCCAGATGACCATGACCTACATATTGACACAGATGACCTACATTTCGACCCTGTGACCTCAAGCAGTGCCACGTCAATGAACTTTGACCCTCCAGAAAGGGAAGTCACTTTTCCTGGCAGCATTTCGTCACCGTCACACTCCAGTCATACTCTGGCACCATCTACGGGCATGTTTGACCTTTCCATCGAGGTCAAAGGTCAGGACAAAAACAGCTGCGGCAATAACGACCCTGTCGGAAGGCTACCAAAAACAGAATTGGCTGAGGCAGATAGTACTGTCGGAGCATTTGACTTCTATTCTTGAACGGTTTTTCAGAAATTGTTATAGGAAATTAGGGTATCTGACTATTTGTATAGTATCAAATGTAGGAGGGTCAAAGAAAAATTCCTTAATATTTTCTTACTAGAATGGACATGAACTAAAAAGGAAATGTCTACTCCAACCTTGTTTTTTCCCAGTTATAAGCTGTGTTATTTCGGTTTCACTGTTGTCCTTGTGTTTGGTCATAATTAATTAAGTCCAAACAAAAGTGGTTGATTCTGGATTAACAAAATACCATGTGTAGCACTAAGTCTGTCTGGGAGGAGCAGCCCTATATTTTCATATAAAAACACACAGCGTTCATGTCAGCACTTCAGCACAGTATGCTTTATTGGAAATGAATCAATTTTCCGAACCACTTAACTTGTGTAAAAACTAACCGATTTAGCTCAGTGTGTTATTTTCTCAGTGTGTCAGAATGATCTGTTTATCAGGTGACAATCTAGTAAAATGATTTAAATGTGTGACCAGTAAGTTGTAGTTCACTATTTGCTTTTTTGATGTTTTTTGATAGAGCAGCAATTAACCAGAATCCATTTCATTGATACCAAATGCATTTCTTCAAGGACATTCATTAGATGGTTTGTTTTGTTGTTGCTGTTTTTTTTCCAAATGAATGCCAGAAGGATAACTGGGAAAATATTTTCAAATATGTGTATTAGAATATCTTATAAACTTATCGCATAAATATGTAACAAAACATCATTTAAGAAATAAATATTGAAGCATTTTCCTGGGTTTCCCGCAGGATTTCTTGAAGGCAATTCGGCATCCCCGACACACCCCCTCCCTCCCCGCGAAAATATCGGCTCGAAACCCCTTTCCCCGAAAAAAGATTAATTAAATAAAATACTTGAATTTGCTGTTCCTAATGGACATAAAATACGGTGATGTAACTCCATATTAAAAGCGTGTTTTGCTACAAAAATGCGATGCACGTGGTCACAGTGCCTGGTGGTTAAATACAGTGTTTATGTGAACTGAATGACGTTCCATAAATTTGATTATCAATTATCAATTTGTGAAATGGTTTAGGGAATAACCACGATAAAATAAAATGGTAAATAATTATAATAATGAAATGTTTTAAATGTTTCCTTTTCCTGGCAAGCGCTAGTATTTGTTGTCAAACACCTTTTTCGCTGTTAGTAAGGTATAAACTCGGCCCTAAAAATCGCCAAGTTTGATTGGCTAATGAGATCGTTGTGGGCGGGACTACACTGTTCAGTCACTTGTCAATAACACTGGTAGAAGTGAGACCTTATCTATCAATATGCCATTCGTTAATGGCTCTTCAATTAAAAATCGATGTAATTAGATAAAGGGATCAAGGATGGTCACTTAGAAAATTAAGACATGTCGGCGTTATTTAAGCATGTCGGCAAAAGACTAACTGCTTTGAAGGCATGTCGGGCCCGACAAGCGAAACAGGCGGGCGGGAAACCCTGATGGTACCCAATTAACCCCTATGCTGTACGTTGCGTGACCATGTAAAGATGGATACAATTTCATTTCATGTTTTCTTGATTAACAATTAAATGTTTTTCAATCATAAACTATCATGCAAAACAAGAAGGAAAAAATTAGATTTTCCAATGTTAATTAGATTTTCAATTTTGGAAATTATTGCAATTGTAACTTGTATGATTCATTTCACTCTGTTCAAAAAATGCGATTGACATTTGGAGCCAAGTGATTGTTAGTTGATATACTGTATTTGAAGAGATATTTAAATTGCTGTGAATGGTAATAAACAAGGTTCATTTTCATTTAAACCAAAGTGCAAACATGATTTTGCAATTTTTGATTTTCAGGAGACGTACAGATATGTAGGACTCGCTCTGATATTTACCAAATAAGACAATGGTTAGGCGTAAAAAAAATATTTTTTTCAGGTTACCCGACCTTCCCTAAAAAAAAGCAAGGACCCTCTAACATTTTATTGAGTGGGTCAGATATTTTTTGTTTATTTTTACTTTTTTCCAATAATTAAATATTTTTTGTTTTGATAGCATCCACTGCAAAACAATGTTTTATGATATTTATACGCCCACAAACAAAGTTTAGGGGGGTATATAGGAGTGAGCTTGTCGGTCTGTCAGTGCGTCTGTTGGTTTTTGGTTTCCGGATGATAACTCAAGAAAGGCTTGACATATTCAAATAATTTTTGGTACACATGTGTAACATCATAGAATACAGGTCAAGTCCGATGTTGGTTACAAACCACTAAATTTTGACAGAGTTATGGCCCCTTTTCGACTTAAAATTCCCTGAAAACATGGTTTCCGGATGATAACTCAAGAAAGGCTTGACATATTCAAATAATTGTTGGTACACATGTGTACCATCATAGAATACAGGTCAAGTTCGATGTTGCTTACAAACCACTAAATTTTGACAGAGTTATGGCCCCTTTTCGACTTTAAATTCCCTAAAAACATGATTTCCGGACAATAACTAAGAATGGCTTGACATATTCAAATAATTCTTGGTATTCATGTGTAGCATCATAAAATATGGGTCAAGTTCGACTTTGGTTACAAACCTCTAAATTTTGACAGAGTTATGGCCCTTTATTTGACTTAAATTCCCTAAAAACATGGTTTCCTGACGATAACTCAACAATGGCTTGACATATTTAAGTAACTATTGGTACACATGTGTAGCATCATAAAATAAAGGTAAAGTTTGACTTTGGTTACAAACCACTAAATTTTGACACAGTTATGGCCCCTTTTTGACCTAAATTCCCGAAAAACATGGACAGTAACTCCTTAAAGGCTTCACATATTTATATTATTTTTGCTACATAGGTGTAACATCATAAAATACAGATCAAGTTCAACTTTGGTTACAAACCATTAAATGTTGACAGTTATGTCTCCTATTGAAATTAATTTTTTCCAAATACACTGTTGACCGTTCACAAATTAAAGCATTCTCTCTGTCCATTTCTTTCGAATGGATGCCATAGTTTTGTGACAAGGCCATATTGTGGGGGTATATCCGTCACTCATGTGACAGTTCTAGTAGAGACATGTTTTGAATGTTTATTTAGTTTTAGAATCTTCAAGTTGACCATTTATCCCCCCCCCCCAAAAAAAATTCCCTACCTACCTACCCTAATTTTCTTGGGCATGTAACCTGAAACAAACATATTTTTTTTACACCTTATAAATTTGAACATTTGGCTAATACAATTCGTTTTGGCTGCACTTTTCCTTTCGAAATCCCTTCACATTGCTGAAAATTAACAGCACTAGATACGTTTCGTCTAATGTTTTCATGCAGGGAAATCACAGATTTTCTGAAAGGATGAATGCTTAAGAAATCTAACCTCCTTTCACAGGTGAATGAGTTGAAATGACAGACTTATTAACATTTCATGGGTTGAGCATGAAACAATTGTATCCGATATAGAAATGAGGCGCGTGGTGGGAAAACCGGACTTAATGCATGTGCGTAAAGGGTCGTCCTGGATTAGCAGTCCGCACAGGCTAATCCGGGACGGCACTCTCCGCCTACAGTGGATTTATGTTTAGCAGAGACTTCCTTGAAACAGACTGCACAGGCTACTCCCGGACGACACTTTACACACTTGAATTAAGTCCGGTTTTCCCACGACGCGCCTTAAGTGTTTATATAATCTAGAAGAACATGTTTGATTTACAATGTTCTTCTAGATTATATATTGATAAATCAAATTTCAGGAATTGTTATATTTTAGTGTTCCTTAATATTATTTTGTTAAACTTAAAAAAAAAATCAATTCTTCTAGATTTTATTTTGATAATGCAAATTTTAGGTACACTAAAATGTCCATTTATAATTACTAGCGTTAAACCAAGTTTTAAGTTTATTTTTCGGTACAATAAAGTCAGCTTCCATGAACCACTGTTTTAATCTGTTTGTATACATAATAAATATTGTAATGTAATCAAACTGGCAGTTGTTGTCTGTTGTAATTTTTTAATATTATATTATTGAATAACGTGACCCTACACACTAACTTGTAACTTAGTAATATGACCGTTATATATAGGTACTGATATTGATGTATTGTTATTCTTGTAATTGCCTTGACATTGAGATTTTGTTATATGTAACAAAATCTAACATTTCAGTTTTGTTCTAATTTTGGAGTTTTATTTTCAAAGCTCAAACAAATTATGTTTTCCCATTGACATGTTGTTCTTGATTGTTCAAAATATCTTTGAGGCGCGTGGTGGGAAAACCGGACTTAATGCATGTGCGTGAAGTGTCGTCCCGGATCAGCCTGTGCAGTCCGCACAGGCTGATCCAGGACGGCACTTTCTGCCTAAAGTGGATTTATGGTTAGAAGAGACTTCCTTGAAACAGAAAATATCATAAAAGTGGAAAGTGCCGTCCCGGATTAGCCTGTGCGGACTGCACAGGCTAAACCGGGACGACACTTTACGCACATGCATTAAGTCCGGTTTTCTCACGACGCTCCTCCTTTATTTATTGCATTTTCCTGTTGTAAGATATTAAAGACAGAATTGTGATTTGTGCAATTGATGTTTTAATAAATACCCCATCCACCTTGGTATCTTGCTTTTGTATCACATACAATTCAAGGTTCAGTTTCACAGTTTTTGGCCGTGAGAAATAATTTTCTAAAACTGACTTTTTCCCTGTTCTATAAAACATTTATTTTTCATATTTAAAGGTTTGAAAAGCACATTGCTTGTGCAAAGTTAAACTTTTTACGAACATCTGTTACTTTTTGCGAAAAAAAATGGCTACCTTGTTGACGTACCCTAGTAATTTTTTACACAAAAAGGCTTAATAAATATTACAATAATTATGTTTTCAAACCAAAACAGCATAACAGATAAAAAGTTTCTATATATTCTACAAATTCCTGTTCTAAAATTGCATTTTCCGATAAATGTTTTCCGAACCCCAGACTGTGAAACTGTCCCTTTTAAGATTATTTTTCAAAATCCATTGTCTCGTGTAGGGCAATAAAAGATTATTTTTTAAAATCCATTGTCTCGTGTAGGGCAATAAAATATTATTTTTCAAAATCCATTGTCTCGTGTAGGGCAATAAAAGATTATTTTTCAATATCCATTGTCTCGTGTAGGGCAATAAAATATTATTTTTCAAAATCTATTGTCTCGTTTAGGGCAATAAAAGATTATTTTTCAAAATCCATTGTCTCGTGTAGGGCAATAAAAGATTATTTTTCAAAATCCATTGTCTCGTGTAGGGCAATAAAAGATTCCTGCACTTTGTTATGGATGATGACAATGATGATGATGACCATGATTATGATGATGACAATAAGGATGACAATGGGCAATAAAGGATTCCCGCGCCTTGTTATGGATGATGACAATAACAAAGACCATCATAATGACAATGATGGTGACAATAATGATGACAATGATAATGATAATGACAAGAATGATGATGATGACAAGTATAATGCTGACAATGCTTATGATGACAATGATACTAATGATCACAATGATGCTACTGATGACAATGATGCTACTGATGATGACAATGATGCTGACAATGATACTAATGATGACAATGATGATGCTAATGATTTTGACTATAATGCTTATAATGATGACAATAATGCTCATGGTGATGACAATGAAGCTAATGATGATGACAATGATGCTTATGATTATGACAATGATGCTTATGATGAGGACAATGATGCTTATGATTATGACAATGATGCTAATGATGATGACAATGATGATGACAATGATGCTTATGATTATGACAATGATGCTAATGATGATGACAATGATGCTAATGGTGATGACAATGATGCTTATGATTATGACAATGATGCTAATGATGATGACAATGATGCTTATGATTATGACAATGATGCTAATGATGATGACAATGATGCTAATGGTGATGACAATGATGCTTATGATTATGAAAATGATGCTAATGATGATGACAATGATGCTTATGATTATGACAATGATGCTAATGGTGATGACAATGATGCTAATGGTGATGACAATGATGCTTATGATTATGACAATGATGCTAATGGTGATGACAATGATGCTTATGATTATGACAATGATGCTAATGGTGATGACAATGATGCTTATGATTATGACAATGATGATGACAATGATGCTAATGGTGATGACAATGATGCTTATGATTATGACAATGATGCTAATGATTATGACAATGATGCTAATGGTGATGACAATGATGCTTATGATTATGACAATGATGCTAATGGTGATGACAATGATGCTTATGATTATGACAATGATGCTAATGATGATGACAATGATGCTTATGATTATGACAATGATGCTAATGGTGATGACAATGATGCTAATGGTGATGACAATGATGCTTATGATTATGACAATGATGCTAATGGTGATGACAATGATGCTTATGATTATGACAATGATGCTAATGGTGATGACAATGATGCTTATGATTATGACAATGATGCTAATGGTGATGACAATGATGCTTATGATTATGACAATGATGCTAATGATGATGACAATGATGCTAATGGTGATGACAATGATGCTTATGATGATGACAATGATGCTTATGATTATGACAATGATGCTAATGGTGATGACAATGATGCTTATGATTATGACAATGATGCTAATGATAATGACAATAATGCTAATGGTGATGACAATGATGCTTATGATGATGACAATCATGCTTATGATGATGACAATCATGCTAATGGTGATGACAATGATGCTTATGATTATGACAATGATGCTTATGATTATGACAATGATGCTAATGATAATGACAATAATGCTAATGGTGATGACAATGATGCTTATGATGATGACAATGATGCTTATGATGATGACAATGATGCTAATGGTGATGACAATCATGCTAATGATGATGACAATGATGCTTATGATTATGACAATGATGCTAATGATGATGACAATGATGCTTATGATGATGACAATGATGCTTATGATGATGACCAGAAGCAGGGGTGTAAATGAGGAGTAAACATAAATAGGTATAACCATGTTTATAATCCGTCATGCTGAACAGGTAAACAAAAGACTCATAGAGATTTTTTCTTGATGTTCAAATATTTGTTTAAGGCAAATACAAAGTAAATTTTAAAATATTTAATATGCAGAATCTCTTGTGCATGAATAGCTTGAACGATTTACATTCAACACCAAATAAAATGTGCATGTCTTATGTTATCGCACATACAGTTTACAAACACAATACTGAATTTTATCAGCAAAAACAGTACAAAACAATTACTTATATACACATAGTCCAACTGCTTGATCACAAGTGACAAATTGTACGCATAAAACTAATTTTCTTGACTCAATTTGAATTAATGATTGGTCTGCAGTATTTACAGGAAACGAAATAAAATGTGTAGATAAGACTGACATTTCTTTTTACATTTTTAGTTTACAAACACCATGTTGAATTTCATCAGCAAAAATACAACTTAACAATAAGAATATACAAATAGTTTAACGGACTAATTTTACGTATAAAAATCATTTTCGAGCCTCCATTTTCTTTCGAACCATCTCTCGAAGCTGTGACAGAATCTTGGTCTCGCGTTTCCCTCGTTCCTCGTGATTGAATGTCGCGAGGGCCCGCTTCTCGTCTGCACTGTAAATCTGGTTCTCCTTTCTCAGACGAACGGCTTCCATGCGACGATGTCTGAAAATAACATATTTTTGTTGAATAGTTATTTCAATAGCATGATTTGTTTTTGTCTAACGTTTTAACAGACAAACAGATAAACAAACAAACAAACTAATGGAAACAAAAGCATCTTGGAGGCGATAATAAAAGTTGCAAAATAAAGTGTATTAGAACCTTTGACATCTCAGGCCCAAAAAATAAAATGTGTGTTTTGGGCAACGATCTCAAAAAGGTTACCTAGGGTCAGGATTTAGTTTTTTTTGTTTTTTTTTATTTTTCTTTAAAGACACATTTCGATAAAAAAAACCATTGAAAATTATCTCAAATCTGACAAATATGGATTTCACAGAAAACAATCGTCGCTAAAAACTTCAGGGTCGGGTATTTTTTTGGCTAGGTAGGGTTGGGTTGCCCAAAACACTGACATTTTTTTGGCCTCTGTCAAAAGGCTTACACATAACTGCTATTGCTCAACAAATTATGAATTATTTTAACAGATACACACTATTTTTCAAAACAAATGGGTACACAAAATAAGTCTAGAGCTGTCGAGCTATGAGAAGCACATTTAATTTAATCTAGTAGTTTTTATGACCCTTTATTTTGGTATTCATGTTTTAAAATACTTAATTTACTTAAAATTTACAAATAACAGATAATTCAGACCCTATTCTATTGATATCTTTACATGAACTTTAATTGACACTTGGTTATTTGCTTTCATAATAAATCGTAATAATACTACTATGCAATCTTTGTAGAATTGTCAACATTTGTATACATTTTTTAAGAAATTTGCGTTTTTTAAGCTTAACTTTTCAAATCAAGATACAAGATGTTTTTAAGCTGGGTTTTTTGTAACTGGTTTGTTTGTCTCTACGTCTGTCACGGATCATATCAATAAACTGATCAAAAGCTAACAATGTTTTGGAAACCTGATACTCTTTGCGCTTAAAATGCTCAGTTTTCACTTTCATTCTTAAACTATTCCTGTCCTTTAATAAATAATAATACTGATCTGCTTATTTGAAGCACAGTGTTAACATTCGATGCTGATATATATGGGACTTACATAAATTCAAAGATGATTTCAAAGGACATTGAAAGATTAATCAGTTACTGCGTAATAATTATGCTCATTTAACAAATTTAAAGCATGAGCAAAACTGCTTCCATTATCGTTGAAAGGAACTGCAAAGAATGTAACAACAGTTAACAGTTTTTTTTATAAAACTATCTGACAACTGCTGGGATAAGAATAACTGAATTACTAGGTACATGTATGATGTAAAAAACACCATGCCTTATACCGTACAATACTAGAATGTGCTTTGTTTTCAAAAATATATCTTAGGTCCCATTTCATTCACCAGAAGTGCTATAATTCGTAGACACCTTCCAATTTAGAAAAATATATTTTACAATGGGATCTGCTACATCAAACAATGCAGCTGATGTTGCCAGGCAACCAAGCACTTCACAGAAGCCAGGTGGCAAGAAAAAGCGCCGCCCCAGACGACATTTCCTGAAGCGCGACAAATACGGGGACGTGTTTTACTACGACAAGGAACGAGACTGGTTTTACTATCTTGACGCTAATGGGATGAAGTATTTCAAAAATGAAGACGGTTTTCCGTTTTATCTTGATGAAAATGATCTTCCATATGTGCTGGATGACAACGGACAAAAGATTTATCTTGATGAAAATGGAGAACCAGTCAATTTCAACTCAGACCAGCCAACCAGTCGATCTGAATTGGATGCTGAAGAAAGACGCAGGAAAAGTGACGAGAATTTGCGAACATCGGCTATGGAAGATACGGATGAAAATGGTGAAGAACAGGTATGCCATAAACAATTTACTGCAACTTTACGTTGTAAATAGCTTATTACAGTAGAATAGCCACTTCTATAATACAGGCATGAGAACGGACATTTTGAAAAACTCCCTACAAATCTTGCCACCTTTCACAGATCTGAAAAACTCCCTACAAATTGTGCCATTTTTCACTGATCTGAAAAACTCCCTACAAATCTTGCCACTTTTCACAAATCTGAAAAACTCCCTACAAATCTTACCATTTTTCACAGATCTGAAAAATTCCCTATAAATCTGGCCACTTTTCACAAATCTGAAAAATTCCTTACAAATCTTGCCATTTTTCACTGATCTTAAAAATTCCCTACAAATCTTGCCATTTTTCACTGATCTTAAAACTCTCTACAAATCTTAACATGTTTCACTGATCTGATTCAACAACCTTTCTGAAGAATATTTTTAGTGAATAATGAGGTATCAACTAAAAGCTAACAAGAGGAAGATTCTAAGGCCTGGTCCCGTATTCACAAAGCTCTTTAGGAAAAACTTAAGTTTATTTCTTAAATTCATAAAATTCCTTAAGTCTGTAGCTGCTTCATTTACAGGTCTTCTTACCTTAAACTGTTTTAAACTAGTAAATATTGCTTAGATGTTTATTATATTACCCTTTTGTAAACAAAAATCATTGGGTTTCATTTTCGAAATTTGATATGAAAATGTCACTGAAGTCTAACTTAAGCTAAGATTTCCCTTAGGAGCTTTGTGAATAACAGTCCGGGGGACATTCTTGAAACTATATCAAAGTCATAGATGAAGATATTTTAAGGATCAGGTTTAAGGTACTGGTCAAAAGGAGCAAGAAAAGAAAATCTGAACAATTCTTCAAAAACAGCTAGCAATTTGATAGTTCAAGCATAGTACTTAGTTGTTCACATGCATGTTTTTAAGCATTGTGACATTATTTATCTCTGAATACTAGCAAAAATGCCTTTTTGGTCATCAGACGGGAACCAAAACAAACCTGCCATTTTACTGAGAATCTTTCCCTAGATATGTACAGCAATTTGTACAGCAATGTTGTTGCTGTAAACTACCTTATATTTCCATCTATCTATATTCATAACGTTTGTAGCCATACTTTTGTTCTATTGAATTTATTATGCCCCCCCCCATCGAAGATGGCATGGTATATTGGTTTGCTCATGTCGGTCAGTCTGTTAATATCTGTCTGTGGGGCGGTCGGTAGACCAATTTGGTTTATGTCCACCAGTTTTGATCTGATCTTCACCAAACTTCATGAAAATGTTTGTTGGCACGATATCTAGGCCACATTCAATAATCAGCTAAATAGCCCCAGGACACATGGAGTTATGGCCCTTGAATCATCTAAAATCGACAATTTCAACCGTTTCCGCTCTCTAAGTACAAGAGTTTTTATCCAATCTTCACCAAACTTGATGAATATCTTTGTGAGTATATCTCGACCAAGCTCGATAGTAATTAAATCGCCCCTGAAACTGGGCATTTCCGCTCTCTAAGTACAAAAGTTTCCATCCCATCTTCACCAAACTTGATAGTTTAAAGATTGCTTTTAACCTAAAGGGGGCATACCTGTTTTACAAACAATTCTTGTTTGTATTTAGATCAAAGAAACAAATGCTCTGCCTACAACAGAGCACGAGACAAGAAGTTCCATATCAACTGCAATTTCCTCAACATCCAGCGCATCTGTAAGATTCCGGCCCTCCAATAAGACGCCGGTGTTGTTCGACGGACAGGAGCTAGACCCAGACTGGGTTCCTTCCGTGGAAATCATTGACCATCGTATCAGGCCTGACACTCCGGCCACAAGTCTCGACAGCAGTCGATTGTTTGACAAAAGAACAGTATCACCATACTCGAGTCTGTCCTTTGTGAGCAAGGATTACAACAGGTTTGCATTCACAACTGTTCGAACATTCTCAGCTGTTACAGCATTAATTTTTTTCTCTGACTTAATCATGACTCATTGCAAGTCAAAGTGAATCTTAACTGATTGTTTTGTTTTCACTGGTGTTAAATATTCTTTTTTTTTCTCAATTTGTTAATTCATCTAGCCTAGTTTATAACTCTCATTTCAATTAACATTGGTTTTATTCCACAGTGTTGAAATAAAGCAAAGTTTATTCAACAGGTGTTTATTTTGTCAATGTACACGCAGCCATGGGATAGGATTGCACTGTCATATTCAATGCCGATATGGAAGTACACAATGAGAGCTGCAATGATTGAGCCTTGGCTGTATTCGATTTCAAATATCAATTAGTTGAATATTTCTATTCGATTTTATATATATGTGGCGCGTCATGAGAAAACCGGTTTTAATGCAAGTGCGTAAAGTGCCATCCCGGATTAACCTGTGCAGACTGCACAGGCTAATCCGGGACGACACTTTACGCACATGCATTAAGTCCGGTTTTCTCTCGACAGGCAACATATCTTGTTTTTGCATATTCATAAGTAATGACTTGCAATATAGTAAGGATTTGTATTTGTTATTATTAATACAATCTTTATTGGTAAGGTTAATGTCAATGTGCTTTTAAAGGGACCTGTTCACCGATTGACAAATTGACAATTTTTCAACTTCTTGTCACCGATTCCAAAAATAAAATAACAGTGTATACAAGGGAGCAAAATAACACTACGGACCTAGAAACATACCGTAAAAAGCGTTTTAGTTTATAAGTAATTATCAGATGAAATTGATAAAATTATAAAGCGTCTGTAACACTAAACGATAAAATAATTTGGAGTGTTTCTGTTGTTTTCATTGAAATTGTTGACCACACGTGGAACACTTACATAAAGTAAATAATGCAGGGTGAACCCCGGTGGGACCATTTTTTATTTAATTTTTTTTTTTAAATTCTTTTCTTGTTATTATACTGGAGCTTTTTAGTTCCGATGCTGAAATCTGTCAAGTAAAGACATTTAACAGCAAAAATGCGAAAATCTGTGAACAAGTCTCTTTCAATCAATACAAATAAGAACAATGGTAAACATTGGTGATCATGTTTCACATCTAGTTCAATATAACGTCAACCATGAACCATGATCAATTCACATGACTAATCTACAAAAACGGATTTTAATTAATTGTTTTATGACAAATCATCGATAAATAGAATTATAAAAGAGAATCGATTCGAAATTGGTTGGTTTAGTATCGAAAATCGAATCAGGTCATCCACAAATGAGTTATTGAACCATAGAAAGAATTGTTGCAGCTCTGTACAAAGCTCTATACAAAGCTCTATGTTTCCAGAGAGGCCCTGGTCACACCTTCCTACATAAAAGATGAAACTGATCTGGCAGAGACACAGTTTGTTGCTCAAACGGAGGCGGACAATAGGATTCTTCAGAAACAGCTGAAAATTGCTCGAGAAAAATCTACACTTCCAAGGGCAAAGAACTTCCAAAAATTAGGAACTTTCCCCGTCAAAATCGAGGAAGATGTTCATGACTGCTCTATAAGTGGATCGGCATTTCTTCCAAATGGTCAGCTGGTACTGGCAGACAATAAGAACCAAAGACTCAAATTGTTCAACCAAGAACTTGAGTTTGTAACTTCAATTTCTCCCGATATTAGTCCGTTGAAAATATCGAGCGGGCGTAATGATTACCTGGTGCATGTGGTCTTCAAAAATGCCATCTGCAATGGGATTAAAGTTTATGCAATTGAAAATGATAATTTCGTTCACAAGAACACAATGACGACTCCATGGCCGATTGGTGCCATAGGAAGAAGTAACGCTGGCATAGCAGTCTTGCAAATCAAATCAGACGCCTGGCAAATCCATTTGCTAGACTTGAAAGGCAAGCTTCTACAAGAAATTGACCTGAAGAATGAGGGATACACTCTGTCACAACCAGAATGCCTGTTCATCACCCAGGAACTGAACTTTGTTATCACGGACAGGGGCCATAACTCTGTCTTCTGCTTCAACATGCAAGGAGAGGAGATATTCAACTACAAACAGCTAAGGGAGCCGTTAGGTGTCTGTAGTGATGCCAAGCAATCTCTGTTTGTAACAAGCTCAGGATTCGTGCATCAGATATCTAAGTCAGGGGAGAGAATTTGGGCTTTGATGAAAAGGGAGACAATCGGGTTTATTCCAGTCAACATTTGTTATGACCCTGTGGATGGATTATTGGTGCTCAGTGGGCAGAACAATTCCATGACTGCTTTTGCAATGCATGAAACTTGAATGATGGCTTTTTGTAGCAAGTATATATTATACAACGTTATAAATAAAAGGAAAAAAGTACCAAGTAACTCAATATATTTCTGTTTGCCTGTTGTTTTTATAAACTTTTAACAGCTGTTACAAACACTAAAAACAGTATTAATAATACTTTCAAAATACTTTAGGAAGTTTCTACCTTTAAATATTTAAACAAAATGACAAGTCAAAATTGAATTAATCAATGTCTCAAAACATTCTATGCTCTGTAAGCATAGACAATAAGAATGTGAAATATAATATTTCCTTGATAGGTCTACCATAACAACACTATCAACTGTTTGTCAATGCAATAGCACTCTGAACTGCTTCAATAACCAAAGTTAGATAGAATAGTATCGCATAAAGGGTCCAACACAATAAGAAGTATAACTTGTTAAATGATATAGATAATAAACCGGTAATAAATACATGTTGAGCTATTTTTAAACTGAAAAGAACTTTCTTAAGTTCTGTTAAGTTTTCTATCAAAGAGAGTAAATGTAAGTGTTTCTTTGTTAAAAATGGCATCATTGGCAATTATATTTTACAAGATTTAGTAACACTGGATTTTGTACACTACTCCTGATGGCCAAGTTGTGACACATAAGGTAGTTGTTTGGAAATTAATGCAACAGTTTTAGTTGATTGTAACCTATATTGATAAAGACTCCAAATTGTTAATTTTTTACTTTCTAGATAAACTGTATGTAAACTTTCCTGAATACAATACATTTCATGACTAAAAAAAAGTTATTGGCGAAAGTTACTTTATTAATTGGTGATATTGTTGTTACTCTGCCTATCAGATAAAACTGGCAATAAAAGTTTTGAGTTTGGAAAATTTAGCTACAATACTTTTCTGGTATTTGAGCCTAACTGAATCTTGTAAAGTGTTAGTTGAAAATAGGGAAAATAAAGAAACAACATTTCTAGCTTCAGTAAACAAATTTTGCCACAACCTGAAATATATTTAGCAGTATTCTGTACAACTTTCAAAACAAGTTTATGCAATGCCAAACTTTCATGAAAATACAATAAAGTAGTTTATAATTTGCCATTGCCTACCAAAGATTGCTGGTAATGGGTAGGTAGGTAGGCAATTCATTTTTTTTTTTTTTAAAGCAATATTGTGAATGATCCATTTAGGGTATAAATATAGCATATAAAACAGACATTGCTTTTGATAATATAATCAAGTGTCTGTTGATATAAGCTAGCAATCATCTTTAATTAGACAATGAATGCTGACAAAAAGCCTGTTGTTTTCACAAGTTTGATGAAACATGAATAGAATTGCATTTTGAAATGGCCTATTATAAGCAAGGGTCTAGCTGATACAGTTAATTTATTAACCCAATGGAAAATGACCAAATGAAACAGGCGCAAGCTTTTATTTAACCCAAAGAAATAACAGAATATTCAGAATATTAAAAAAAATGGTTTGATTTACCAAAGAAAAAACTTTGGAGTAGGGACTTTGTCGTCGGGTAGGTAGGCAATGGCAAACAGAGTTATTTTTAATTTTGGCCTGAGACAGTATTTAGTATTCAACTTTCAAAACAAGTTTATGCATTGCCAAACTTTGCTGAAAATAACATAAAATAAAGTACTTAATAATAGAGAAAGTATTCAGTACAACTTTCAAAACGTTTATGCAATGCCAAAACTATATTGGCTAAAAATAAAAGATAAATGTCTCTGTTTGGCCTAGTTGAATGATCTACTAACACAAGTCGCAGCATGGGAGGGTGTTGTTCAAGGAAACCAGAAACGGTCCGATGGATGGTAGCAGACGAAGGGCCAGAGGAACAAAAGTTTGTCAACAAGGAGTGGCTCCCGAAGGTCATCACAAAAAAGGCACGACACGCAAACCCTTATGGACAATTCGGCGTTAAAATCCTAGATGACGAAAATGAATGTAATATCACTGGTGCAGCGTTTCTACCAAATGGGGATATTTTTCTGGTCGACAAGGCGAACAAGAAACTAAAACTCTTTGATAAGAAAAGTGGAAAGTTCAAGATGAGCACCCAGGTTCCGTCCAATCCAGAAAGCGCCTGCAGCATACCAAATGCACCAAACGTTTACGTGACATTCCCAGGGTCAAGTCGAATCAGAAACGTTGCCGTCACGGTCAACGATATTCAACGGGTGGACACAATACAGACTATCAACAGATGCACGGCAATAAGCAGCAACAAATTTGGTGGCCTCGCTGTCGCAGTTAACACGGTGGGCAATCAATGGCAAATACACTTAATGAACTCGGCCGGTGACCTTCAGAAACGCATCCACGGAGAAATGCTGTTTCTTAACCCTGAGCACATAGCGATAACGGGTGAACTGAATTTAGTTGTATCCGACAAGGGAAATAACACTGTGTTTCATATAACGCCTGATGGCTATGTGATATTTGCGTACAAAGACCTAAAGAGTCCGCAAGACGTTTTTGTGGACAGAAAGGGATATATCTACGTGGCGGGACCCGACAGGATCCATCAACTGAACGAACAAGGGGAGAAGGTACAGTACACGCTTTCGAAGGCAGATATCGGCTTCTCACCTCAAACCATGGCGTACCGAGAGAAAGACGAAATGCTCCTTATTGCGGGGAGGTCGGATAAGGTCAAACTGTATACAATCCGTTGAGTGATGGAAAAATGGACCCTATTTGAGGCGTGTCATGGGAAATCCGGGCTTAATGCATGTGCGTAAAGTGTCGTCCCGGATTATCCTGTGCAGTACTTACAGGCTAATCTAGGACGACACTTTAAGCTTTTATGGTATTTTCTGTTTCAAGGAAGTCTCTTCTAAACATAAACCCACCATAGGCGGAAAGTGCCATCCTGCATTAGCCTGTGCAGACTGCAAATCTGGGACAACACTTTACGCACAAGAATCAAGCCCGGGTTTCCCATGACACACCTCATTTGTATTCTATTCATACCGATATAGATTGGCTTCGGACCTAAAACGACGGCATACAGAGAGAAAGACAAAATACTTTTATAGCTAGAAAGACAGATAAAGGCTGAAAACTGTATACAGTTTGTTGATAGACTAAAAATCAACTTCATTTATTTATTATTTATGTTTACAATTTGAATACACTGCAGATCCGTTATATCGCAATTCGTTATTTCTCGATATCCAATATATCGCGAATCTGCAGTGGATCCCGATTTTTCCCCCATGTACTTCATTATTTTACTATTACACGACGTTCATAAATAAATCCCGTTTGGTCTGGATTTTTGCACCTACATTGCTACTCTTTCATTCACACTCTTGCAGTGCGACAAACAATAACCCAACCCACTCAACATCAAAGTGTAAGTTTGACGTCTTAAGCTTACATCGCGCATGCCATCCATGACATCCTTTCACTGCTTCACTTTAATTAGCAGCCGAATTACATGCCCTCTACGTGGAGGGTGTATACAGTAACCGTATGTCATAGATCAATACTGACCTATCTGAATGACAATAACATTATCGATACCGCGTAACATTTTTCTGTTTCTTTTTTGTTTAAGAGGAAGTGCTAACAGCACATCGTTCGCGATATAGATAACCAAATTTGTTGTTATGCGCTACTAAACTTTTATACAAAAGTAAAGACCTCAATGTTCTCTTGGTTACAAAGTTTTTATATGGCAATCAATACACCCAAGCTTTAAATTCCATGAGGATGACGTGACGTTGTACATGTCAGCATATTTTTTGCGCGCTTTTCTAGCAGAACAAAGGATTTACACGAAATACATGAGCAGTTTAATTGTAAATAGGAATCGTGTTTACGTCTTGTGAACAGTAAAATTTGTAGAGGTGTTTCAGATTTGGAATTTATTATACGCAATTTGAAAATTAATTACAAGGAATAATATAATATTTTATTTACAAATGGAATTTTTTACATATGGATATAACACATTGTAGATGTTAACAACAATGCAAATGGTGAGTTAATTACGTGCATGTTTTGAGATCGTAAAAATAGGCTAGTGTAAACATGTATATCCATAAAAAAAAAAGTTATATCGCGATCCGGCTATATCGCGCTCGCGATCCATGGACCCGCGAATCGCGATATAACAGATCTGCAGTGTAATAAAGTGCTTGTGTGCTAAAAATATTTATTACTGACATCACCCATTATATGTTTTGTTTTCTGTTCAGATGTACAAATGTTATTTATTATTTAGTTGGTGGCATATTTGTATGTTTGCTTGTTTTATGTATTCGTTCCTTATTGTTTGTACTTTTGTTTGACGACAAATGTAACTTTGATTTTTGGACATATACCCCTTTCAGTTTCACCCAGGGCTCGAATTTAACTGTTTGCAACTAGCAAATAAATGTTAGTGGCTTATATTTTAACTTGCAAAATTAGTTTCTTCCCGCAATTTAAGTAAGTAACAGCAAAACCTTTCATACTGTTGAGTGTAACGCATGGCTCATAGCAGGGCATTTGTCGATATATTGTTATATGGATTATATTTGGTGGATGAAATATGGTGGCCAATAAAATAATTTCAGTGGAAGATAATGTGATTTTCAAATATGTTTAAAAAAGATAGATAAAATATTTCTTGATAAAAAATACCGACCTCTCTCCATGCATGCCTTGTTGTTACGTACACTTATTCTTTACTCGCAATTTTTTGTGCGAGCAATAAAAAATAACCTCGCAAAAACAAATTTTGTACTTGCATTTTGTGAGTTTGCAAGGGCTAAATTCGCTCATGATGTCCGCCATTTTGTTTGCAGCTTTACACCTGAACCACTTTAATCTTTGTGTAATATGTGCACAGGCATGAACAACTTTAATTGTTGCATCAACCTTATATAATGTTGTGCAATTAATCCACATAATTGATCAATAAAATATAATTGTTTGTATGACTATTGCTGCAGACATAAATAGAACTATAGCTTCACACTGTTTATTGGATATTTCCGCCAGTCGACATAACATCTGGATGTGAATTTCCGGAAGTCAAAATCTTGTCAAACCAAATTTTTGAGTGTCAAAATAGGAAGTTATGAGTCAATTAAAAAACCTGATATTTAATGCTTTTGTTAAGAAATTGCGTCAACATGTTCGCAATGAAAATTTGTTTGAGGGTCATTTTATGAAAATGTGTTTGATGGTTCAAGCTGCCATTCACAGAATAAGCCAATGGCTACCTTTCTATGCATTTTGCTAAAGAAAATTCAATGGCATAATATACCCAAATGAAGTAGGAATGCAATGTTCAAGTGTAAATCTGGCTTTTTAAAATTTCAAGCCTTTTTTAGGGGTGCAGAGCCCTGAAATAATTCATGCACAATATTTTGCTACAATACATCTTCATAAATATAGACATCCAATAATGCCAATGAATGACCAATACCTGCTACAACTCAAAACAAATTCTACATCTTCATAAATATAGACATCAATAAATAACAATAAATGACCAATACTTGCTACAACTCAAAACAAATTCTACATCTTTATAAAAATAGACATCAAATGATGACAATGAAAGACCAATACTTGCTATCACTCATAGCAAATTCTACATCTTCATAAAAATAGACATCCACTAATGCCAATGAATGACCAATACTTGCTATCACTCATAACAAATTCTACATCGTCATAAAAATATACATCAAATAATGCCAATGAATGACCAACACTTGCTATCACTCATAACAAATTCTACATCTTCATAAAAATAGACATCAAATAATGCCAATAAATGACAAACACCTGCTACAACTCAAAACAAATTCTACATCTTTATAAAAATAGACATCAAATGATGACAATGAAAGACCAATACTTGCTATATCACTCATAGCAAATTCTACATCTTCATAAAAATACACAAAAATTTTGCCAATGAATGACAAATGTCTGCTACCACATATGAAAATTCTGATATCCTTGTAAAAATAATAATGAAAATGCACAAAATCTGCTACCACTTATGATAAATCAGATATCCTCATAAATATAGACACCAAATAATGCCAATTTATGCACAATACCTGCTACCACTCATGATAAATCAGAGATCCTCCGAAATATAGACACCAAATAATGCCAATTTATGCACAATACCTGCTACCACTTATGATAAATCAGATATCCTCGTAAATATAGACACCAAATAATGCCAATTTATGCACAATACCTGCTACCACTCATGATAAATCAGAGATCCTCGTAAATATAGACACCAAATAATGCCAATTTATGCACAATACCTGCTACCACATATGATAAATCAGATATCCTCGTAAATATAGACACCAAATAATGCCAATTTATGCACAATACCTGCTACCAATCCTGATAAATCAGACATCCTCGTAAATATTGACACCAAATAATGCCAATTTATGCACAATACCTGCTACCACTCATGATAAATCAGATCCTAGTAAATATTGACACCAAATAATGCCAATTTATGCACAATACCTGCTACCACTCATGATAAATCAGATCCTAGTAAATATTGACACCAAATAATGCCAATTTATGCACAATACCTGCTACCACTCCTGATAAATCAGATATCCTCATAAATATTGACACCAAATAATGCAAATTTATGCACAATACCTGCTACCACTCCTGATAAATCAGAGATCCTCGTAAATATTGACACCAAATAATGCCAATCTATGCACAATACTTGCTACTACTCATGATAACTCAGACATGCTCGTAAATATTGACTCCAAATAATGCCAATTTATGCACAATACATGCTACCACTCCTGATAAATCAGAGATCCTCGTAAATATTGACACCAAATAATGCCAATTTATGCACAATACCTGCTACCACTCCTGATAAATCAGAGATCCTCGTAAATATTGACACCAAATAATGCCAATTTATGCACAATACCTGCTACCACTCCTGATAAATCAGATATCCTCGTAAATATTGACACCAAATAATGCACATTTATGCACAATAGCTGCTACCACTCATGATAAATCAGAGATCGTCGTAAATATTGACACCAAATAATGCCAATTTATGTACAATACCTGCTACCACTCCTGATAAATCAGAGATCCTCGTAAATATTGACACCAAATAATGCCAATTTATGCACAATGCCTGCTACCACTCCTGATAAATCAGACATCCTCGTAAATATTGACACCAAATAATGCCAATTTATGCACAATACCTAATACCACTCCTGATAAATCAGAGATCCTCGTAAATATTGACACCAAATAATGCCAATTCATGCACAATACCTGCTACTACTCATGATAAATCAGACATCCTCGTAAATATTGACACCAAATAATGCCAATTTATGCACAATACCTGCTACCACTCCTGATAAATCAGAGATCCTCGTAAATATTGACACCAAATAATGCTAATTTATGCACAATACCTGCTACCACTCCTGATAAATCAGAGATCCTCGTAAATATTGACACCAAATAATGCTAATTTATGCACAATACCTGCTACCACTCATGACGAATCCAACCTCCTCGTAGTCCTGAATCTCGTCACAGGTCAGACCGATTTCTCCTCTGCGCGGGATACGTTTCCCTTCGGCAATGTAGGCTGCCATGGCTGCACCTTCTCCAGGCAACAGTGCATGCCCAAAACTGAAAATTATAGGCTCTAGAATAATAAACGTTTCATATACCCAGTAAATGGAATAACATTAGCTCAGCAATTGACCAGTAGACACTTGTCAATCAAGGATTGAGTTGACCAATCATGGGTTTATATTTTAGTGATAAATAATAGCACATGGTTGCATAATCCAATTGATTTTCTTAAAATCCTCGGACAAACAACCTTGGGCAAACAGAAAGGTGGAGCAATCTATGTTTGTTTACAACAAATTTGTTAATTACAAATAAGATTAGCCTATACATGTACTATGTTTCAATGTCATGAAAAACAGTGCATAAGCTTTTGCAAATTCTAAGGCGACACAAGTATTCATTTTTGCAGAGGTTTTCATATACAACCACCTATGGGCAAACATTTTAAAACGTCACTTCAGATGTTGCAAATTTTTCACATCCCTGACTTCAGATTTGAAAACAATGTCACCTACAATTTTGGGGGTCAACATTGACACAGTGGGCACAAATGGTTAGCCCAATGTTACCAACTATTTTTGGGTCAACCCAGACACAGTGGGAAAGCAAATGGTCAACTGTCACTTTCTTTTTCTGGGTCAACTTTGCCATTGTGACAACAAAAGGGTAAAGGTCACCTATTATTTTTTTGGTCAAACCTGTTGTTTTGGCAACAAAAGGTCAATGGTCAACTACTATTTTTAGGTCAAAAGATCACCTACTTTTCTAGGCCATCTTTTCCATAGCGACCAACAAAAGGTAAAATGTGAAAGGTCACCTAATCTTTCCAGGGCAATCCTGGATTGGCAACAAACAATTTAAAAAAATCTGTTATTTTGGGGTTTATTCCAGGTTAAACCTTTTTTGTGGTAAGCAAAGGGTCAACAGTTAATGGTCACCTACTCTTTCTGGGTCAACCCTGCTGCTGTGGCAACAAATGGCTTTGGACCAAACTCATTTTCATCTTCCTCGTCCGAATCTGCTGCCTTCTTTTGTGTATTTGTAACATCAGGTTCTGGAAAAAATCGACAAACACCATTAATATGACTTACAATTTAAAAAAAATAATATTATTTTAACAAGATATGTCAATGCAATTTCGAATATTAAATAGGCTTTATTGCATATCCCAATATTGGAATCTTAAAACAGGGTTTGAATATTCAATTATTTAATTTATTTAATAAAGCTAAATCAAATTTTCGTTTTAAGGGTCAACTGAATTTTTTAATACCTTTTCTGGTATTTGTTCACATCTCAATTTGTAACAAACCAGTAGTATGATAGGTTTAATATAAGCCTCAACCCACTATATTCCAAACTGTAACAGTGTTTGCTACAGTACTTCTACCTATTTTTCATGAACTCCACCCATTACATTTACAAATCTATCACAGTCAGGGCTTTCACTACGCTCCAGACTCTTCAACTCAAATTTTCAAGAGGCAAATTAGTAATGTTGATGTAATTTAACTGTTACATAATGCAAACTATTATATAAATATTGCATTCTTTGAGGGCGATTTGTCAACCCGAGGGAATAATGCTGCCCAATACCGAGTGTTTTCGGGGTTGACAAAATGCACTATCGCCCTCAAAGAATGCAATAATTATTTTATTATACCGAAAATGTGTCTAATACTGAGTGTTTTCGGGGTTGACAAAATGCACTATCGCCCTCAAAGAATGCAATAATTATTTTATTATACCGAAAATGTGTCTAATACGGAGTGTTTTCGGGGTTGACAAAATGCACTATCGCCCTCAAAGAATGCAATAATTATTTTATTATACCGAAAATGTGTCTAATACTGAGTGTTTTCGGGGTTGACAAAATACACTATCGCCCTCAAAGAATGCAATAATTATTTTATTATACCGAAAATGTGTCTAATACCGAGTGTTTTCGGGGTTGACAAAATGCACTATCGCCCTCAAAGAATGCAATAATTATTTTATTATACCGAAAATGTGTCTAATACTGAGTGTTTTCGGGGTTGACAAAATGCACTATCGCCCTCAAAGAATGCAATAATTATTTTATTATACCGAAAATGTGTCTAATACTGAGTGTTTTCGGGGTTGACAAAATGCACTATCGCCCTCAAAGAATGCAATAATTATTTTATTATACCGAAAATGTGTCTAATACTGAGTGTTTTCGGGGTTGACAAAATGCACTATCGCCCTCAAAGAATGCAATAATTATTTTATTATACCGAAAATGTGTCTACCGCCATGACGTAATACCGAAGCAATTGTCTACCAGCACGACGTCATAGCAGGTGACATTGCTATGTGATATTTCCAAATATTGACTGTTCCAGTTTCATATGAACAAAGAAGGCAGACCAAAGGGTGAGGTATAATAAACTCTTTTTGTTTTGGGGAATGCCATCCGCAGCCCTCAGATCGGGGAATTTTGGCATCATTTTCTAACAAAGGGGAATTTTACACTAACATAATAATACTTTCAATAGTCTGTGTCATTCAATACACCATCTAGATATATCAGTTGCAGTAAAAAGCGCAGGTGCCCGCAACTTCATATATTTTACAACTGTGAAGAAATTATAATCCTTCTAAATGAAAGTGTCACTTAACAGATAAAACAATTTATTTATAAAAGTTAGTTTTTGTTTAAAATACTATTTTATGGCGTAATTGTTGACACTGTATGGAGAAAAATGACATCGTTTTTGCTGGAGGAAGCAGCCTTATTTTGGCTGTAAAAATAACACATCAAGGGACCTGGTATAATAGGAAATATAAAAGATATGAGGCACGTCGTGGGAAAACCGGTCTTAATGCATGTGCGTAAAGTGTCGTCCCGGATTAGCCTGTGCAGTCCGCACAGGCTAATCCGGGACGGCACTTTCCACTTTTATGATATTTTCTGTTTCAAGGAAGTCTCTTCTAAACATAAATCCACTGTAGGTGGAAAGTGCCGTCCTGGATTAGCCTGTGCGGACTGCACAGGCAAATCCGGGATGACATTTTACGCACATGCATTAAGACTGGTTTTCCGACACGACACGCCTCATATGTACACAGTCGGTGCTACCTACTTTTCATGACCTCCACCCACTGTTCAGGCTCACTTTCAGAATCTTCGCTCTCCGAGTCTGACACCGCCTTCTTCTTCTTCCGCTTCTTAGACTTGTGTTTAGACTTCTTTCTGTAGCATAAGATTTTATTACATAAACAATACCCATACAATTTTGTGTAATAATACGAACTAACAACAAAAATGCAACATCAATGAACATTGACAAAAACAGGATTTTTTTCTGGAAATTTTGCTTCAAAAATTGGGTTTGTGTTATGCATGTTCATGGGTACGCGTTAAACGTGGTCTTTTACGGTATTCTAAATTTTAAGTCTATTGAAGGCCATTTATTGATAGTATAACTCCGTCTTCAAAACAGTCATATTTTTTCTTATGGTTACAAGAACCATTTAAAAATGTTATGTTAATTATAAAATTTACATCAGCACAAAGTTTGCAACCTACCATATTTACCCAAAGTATTGGGACACTTAAAAATAATTAAAATTTTTATTGTCCCAATATTAAGGGACATAAAAAAATAATTATCGAAATTGTGTTCCAACATTTAGGGCAATATATGCTACAATGATATACAGTGATATATCATTATGAACCAGAGTAGAAGATATTTATACAGTAACAACTTAAGGTGTTACATGTATTTTGGTGTCCCAATATTTAGGGACAGGAAATAATTCAACTTTCAAATGTGTCCCAATATTAAGGGGCGCCAAAGATAATTATTTTTCCAAAGATTAGGGGTGTCCCAATATTTAGGGTGTCCCAATACTTAGGGTAATTACTGGTTACCGCACATTTTGAAAAAAGATAAAATGAAAAACAAAGATGTGGACTACATTTCATAATCAAATGTCTGCATCCTACACAAGTTATTTTTTTCAATTTGATTGCCATAGGGTATATGGCAAAAAATAACTTCAAAATACTTCTAGAATAATAAGTACTATCAGGGCTCAGCCTAGGGACAAATTTTAGGGAGAAGTCACTTCTCCCTCAGTTCAGTTTAGGGAGATGTGAGGCCACTTCAAGGAGAAGTGTTTTCCAAAAAGCGCTGTACCATAATTTTGCTTGTTATTACCATCATCAGACCATGTCAATCATTATCATAGTACCAAGTCCATCATCATCATCATCATCAGGTCATTATAATCATCAAATTCTCCATAAATTAATAACAAGATATTTTCAAGTTGTATTACATTATTCTAGTTTCCAAGTTTGTTTCCAAGTTTCCATTCTAGCAATACACACATCAATAAAAGTTTAAATTTAAATATATATGTTTTTTATCTAAACGTTCACAGTGCATCATAAAACTTTTTTTTTTTGGAATTAAAAATTAATTATATATTAATTATATTTTGTCAGGTATTAATTCATTTTTTTTTTCTCAATAAAACACTTCGTTAAAATTACCTTGCAATTATTTATCTAATTTGAACAAACAATAAAATCCGTTAAAAACACCAGTCATTAATAATAACACATGTTAAATCTAAGAAGAGTGACAGCGTGAGATTAGATTGGGCTTTCAAATCTGCAAACCGTTAACAACAGCTAAAAGCAACGGTGTCGGTTTGACTTCAAAAAGTCTTTGATGTGACTGCCGAGATGGGGCCATTGTCTAGCAGTTTGTAGAACTAGCGTGTAACACGATTAGCACGTGGTCAGTGAAAAAAGCATCAATCAATACCACTGTACCTGAACAATGCAAGCACTGTCGATAGAGCATTAATGAATTAGCGTTCCAGAGGAAATGTCAAGGGTGTGAACAAAATCAGACCGTTGCTTTATTGCATGGAATAAAATGGATATTTCAATGGGGTGATGAAATAAACGTCTTGGAATTAAAATGGAAACTGTATTACGAGGGAAATTATTGGATATTAACATGAATATTTACATCTAGTATGGATTGATATGTGTTTTGCGTATCAGGTAATTATGTGCGTTTTTGAAATTTACTTTACGTTCTCTTTTTTATGGAAGTTGACTTCAAAAGCTTTTATGACTGGTGTTTGTTTGATAATTATTACTATGCGAAGTTTAAAACAGACGGCGAAGTGGACTTCTCCTTGATGAAATTTATGGGCAATGTCAATAGCTCCAGGGCGAAGTTATCGCCCACGTCGCCTTCACGGCTATGCCCTGTACCATTATTAAATAATATTTTAATAAAAAGGAAGCAAAATAGTTTAGACTTTTTGATAAGCACTTCAATTTATTGTTTTACTATGTTTCTGATTTACTGATGGCCACAGTCAAACATGACACAGATTTGTGACAAGATGTAAAAAAAAAAGTTGATTTCCGATTACCCGATCCTCCCTAATTTTTCCGCCGACCATAAGTTTTTTTTGCCTTTTGATCACTAACGTTTTCTGACTTTCGGTAAAAAGAGCAGATTTCACAAATATCTTGCTTTTCGGTAATTAGCAAACATTAAGAATTAGTGTTAGTAAGTGATGACATACCGTATGGTACAGTTTCTTTGATGGGAGGTGTTTAAACAATTTACATGCAGTCCAATATACCTAAACTGTGTGGTAAATGTGCTATATTACCTCCCTCCCATAGATTTTTTTTGAAGATGTAAGCAGAAACCTACAATTATTTTTTTGTCCTAAGGTGTAAACTTACCCCTTTTTACTATGCTTCTTGTGTTTTTTCTTCTTTGATGATTTTTTCTTCTTTTTCTTTTTTCTTCTTTCTTCTGCAAAAGTAGCATTACTAATGACTGCTTCTCCATATTTTAATGATTTACATCAAGAAATTTGTTTGAAAATAAAAAATAGCTGTTTTTTAATATTTTTGTATTGAATTGGATACCCACCAGTGTTTTTTAGGGCCAATTTGGGGATGAAATTCGGCCCCATTTCCCTGCTTGAAACGTATATATTTTTCCCCTATATTTATCTTAAAATTCCCCTCAGAATATAAGCTTTATTTTGAAAAAAAGAAGACCAAAATCAGACAAAAATTGACTAAGATAGAATTTTTTTTTAAATCAATCCCAGCTTTTTTTTATCAAACCAAGTTTTGCATAATCTAAGTTATCATTTGTAGCAAAACAACTGATTAATGTTTTATAACAAAGTATAATATAAAAATGTTATAATGCTTTTCTACAAAAACAATTCCCCTTTTGCCGTAAAATTCCCCGTCTAAAGGGCCCCGCCACCTTTCCCCCAAAGACGAAAAGAAACACTGCCCACATAACCGATCATAGCAATCAAACTGTCTCTGAAGAGTGAAGAATGTCAAGTACTAGTACAATCGCAGAGAAGTAAATCCAAAATCACTTATTAAGCATGAGAACAGAGGTTTAAACAAAATCACTTATTAAGCATGAGAACAGAGGTTTAAACAAAATCACTTATTAAGCATGAGTACAGAGGTTTAAACAAAATCACTTATTAAGCATGAGAACAGAGGTTTAAACAAAATCACTTATTAAGCATGAGAACAGAGGTTTAAACAAAATCACTTATTAAGCATGAGAACAGAGGTTTAAACAAAATCACTTATTAAGCATGAGAACAGAGGTTTAAACAAAATCACTTATTAAGCATGAGTACAGAGGTTTAAACAAAATCACTTATTAAGCATGAGAACAGAGGTTTAAACAAAATCACGTATTAAGCATGAGTTTAGAGGTTTAAACAAAATCACTTATTAAGCATGAGAACAGAGGTTTAAACAAAATCACGTATTAAGCATGAGAACAGAGGGTTAAACAAAATCACTTATTAAGCATGAGTACAGAGGTTTAAACAAAATCACTTATTAAGCATGAGAACAGAGCTTTAAACAAAATCACTTATTAAGCATGAGTACAGAGGTTTAAACAAAATCACTTATTAAGCATGAGAACAGAGGTTTAAACAAAATCACTTATTAAGCATGAGTACAGAGGATTAAACAAAATCACTTATTAAGCATGAGAACAGAGGTTTAAACAAAATCACTTATTAAGCATGAGTACAGAGGATTAAACAAAATCACTTATTAAGCATGAGAACAGAGGTTTAAACAAAATCCCTTATTAAGCATGAGTTTAGAGGTTTAAACAAAATCCGTTATTAAGCATGAGTACAGAGGTTTAAACAAAATCACTTATTAAGCATGAGTACAGAGGTTCAAACAAAATCACTTACTAAGCATGAGTACAGAGGTTTAAACAAAATCACTTATTAAGCATGAGTACAGAGGTTTAAACTACAACTCAGTGCTCTCACTGAGTGAACAAAATTTTCTGTGTTTCAGCAACCCGATCCTACCTAACGAAAACCCCGTCCCTAGAGTTTTAGCGACAATTGTTTTCCGTAAAATCCATATTCATCAGATTTTAGATCATTTTCGATGTTTTTTTTTTACAGAAATTTCAAACCCACCCTACCTAACTTATATGCCAAAAACACGCAATTTATTTTTTCGGGCCCGAGTGAAAAAAAAAACCAAAGATGTTTTACCAGTACTTTGAGGAAATCTTGTCCTTTTTCAGGAATTTACACTGTCCCAAGGAAAACGTGTGTAGATAAAAAAATACTTCTCAGCCATATTTTCAAATTTTCAACTGTTGCCATAATGTATGCTGGTGAAATTATCAAGAGAATTAGCTCTAGCAAGATAGTATAAATACCTTCTGAGCTGGAATCCGACTCTGATGCCTCGTCACTCTCATCTGAGTCTTCCGAGTTGTCAGATCTATGGGAACACAAACAATGCAATCATTATCAGCCTATTAAAGGGACCTGTTCACAGATAGATGAATTGACAATTTTCATTGTTTGTCACAGATCGCAAAAAGACTAGTGCATATATTAAGGAGCAAAATAAAACTACTGACATAGAAATATACTGTAAATACCATTTTGTTAAAGAGTAGTCATCAGTTCAAATAGTTAAAGTATAAAGCATTTGGAACACACACAAAATGGCCTAATTTAGAGATAATTTCTGTTGTTTTCGTTTAAACTGTTAAAAACATGTGACTCACTTACATAGAGTAAAAAATACACACACAAGAATATATATATCGAAATGACTGACAGGTTAGCGCTTTACACTTTTGATCCAGAGGTCTGAGGTTCAAACCCTGATCGGAGCAACATTTTTTTCTTTTCGTTTCTTTAATTCTTTTCTAGTTATAGTACTTTAGCTCTAAAGTTAAGATGCTTTAATGTGTCAAGTTAAGACGTTTACAATGGATCTGTGACTGATTATATAATTTAGCTACCGGTAATTGAAGTATTACAGAATCAACATTTTTTCTGGGCAAAATATTGTGAATTCATTCCCAAAATATCAGACTCATTCATTTTGGTATGGCACATTTTATAATACTTAAATTTCAAATTTCAGCTTACAAGTTTACATACATTAAAGCTTAAAACTGACACATCTAACTAAGAATCCGGGTTTTTGTTGGCCAATTTTATAGCCCTTATTGGGCAGGGGTGTGGAAATATCAAAATCATTCACCTGTCCACAAACAAGTTCACTGCACAAATCTACTTGTCCACAAGCTAATGTCACTTGTCCAAATAAAATTAAGTTTTATTTGGGGTGTTCATTATTTAATTTGTTGTGAAATTATAAAGTTTTAACACAAACACAGTTTGTCATTGTTAAAGTACATAATTATATGATTTCATATTTAACTCCCAACTTTTACATTTTCCTAAACTGAATTTCTACTTGTTCATGGAAAAAAGTTTACTTGACCGAGGGCAAAATTATCTGCATCAGACAAGTCGGGCATAGGATTTCCACACTCTTGTTGGGTTATGTTTCCAATGGCAAAAGGTATCTTTTTTCCCAAATCCAGTCCAAAAATTCCCAATTGATGGTTCGACTTTCTGATGTTTGGAAATAAGAGGTGTTCAGTGTAGAAATAAAGACAACATTGAAGTTGTAATAACTGTATTACTCCTTTGTTTTTGTTCAGAATATTTTATTTAATGCAGTTAAATGGACTCTAATTTGACATTCACTTACACAAAATTGAACATTCTTTATTTAGAATCATTTATTAATGCCATAATGACAATGCTATCCAGCATATTTGCGAACGAGCTATTTTTTCTTGAGTCTAAGTCTATTCTTTATCCTTAAGTCTTAGAATGGATTGGTGAATACGGGCCCTGGTTAACATACTCTGAGTGTTGTGGTGAAGGGGATCTGCCCCACACTTCAAGGGCACCCAACGCACCAATCCTCTCTCTGTCCGTCCGTCGCCTGTGAAAGAGAGCAGAGTACACAGTCAGGTTTGCCCGTTAGATAGATCCGTTACCATTAACATACACAATATACATAGGATTACTTTACAAAATGTATGTGTCTTCAAAACTGTATTACATTGGGCATATTATACATTAACAAGAGCTCTCAGAGCCTCAGAGGACAGTGCGCTGCAATATTCGAAGTATTTTAGTTGGTACATATGTTGGAAAATGGAAGGGGCATAAAACTGTTGAACTGAGTTATCGCAATTATTTCATCAAATTAAGTTACAGTAGTTAATAACTTGTGTAGTTTTGAAGTTATAAGAGTTTGGAATATAAACTTTAACCAGAAAATCAATGTGAAAAATGGCATACCCGGTAACTGTGTCAAAATACAAATTAGAGTTATAGGGAGGTTGCCCCTGATACTGGAGATGATGACAAAGGTACGTTCCTTTTAAAGTAAATAACTTGCGTAGTTTTGAAGTTACAAAAATTTTGAATATAAACTTTAACCAGAAAATCTATGTAAACAAGGGGAATATCTCTGACAAAATACAAAACAGAATTATAGGGAATATTGCCCTGACACTGGAGTTGATGACAAAGGTATATTACAAGTTTCAAGTGAATAACGTATGTAGTTCTGCAGTTACAAAACTTTGGAATATAAACTTCAACCAGAAAATCTATGTGAAAAGGGGGCACAACTCTGTCAAAATACACAACAGAGATGCAGGGAATGTTGCTCCTGAAATTGGAATTGATGATGACAAAGGTATATTCCAAGTCTGAAGTGAATAACTTATGTAAATCTGCAGTTACAAAACTGTTGAATATAAACTTTAACCAGAAAATCTATGTGAAAAAGGGGCATAACTCTGTCAAAATGCAAAACAGAGTCATAGGGAATGTTGTACCTGACACTGGGGTATAATCCAAGTTTCAATTGAATAACTTATGTAGTTTTGAAGTTTAAAGACGTTTGAATAAAAACTTTAACCGAAACATTCAGACGCAGACGCCGACTCTGGGTGTAGTAGGAAAGCTCACCTATTCTTCGAATAGTCGAGCTAAACATGACAATACTGGGCTTCTAAAGAATGAAAATAAAAACAAAAATTATTTTCATTTATACCTTTCAAAGAAATCATATTTTAGTTCCCTATCTTTATGTCTTCCACTGAACCCATTCTCGTGACTATTTTTCCACACATGATCATTATTTGATATACGACCCTTCTGCACTGGTGACCTTGACCTGTCATTCCATGCTGGCGACCTCTTTCTTTGAACAGGTGACCTATTTCTGCTTACTGGTGACCTACTTCTTGACCTGCTCACACGTTTTCTTGGCGAATTAGATCTGTCTCGGATTTTAGAGTTTCTATCACGAGAATACGAAGAACGTTTGCTTTGATGAACGGGTGACCTTGATCTGGACATACTTTCTGAAGAACTCCTGTCTCTGTATTTTTTACCACTGTTTGATGTGTACTTTCGTTTTCTGTCAGGTGACCTGGAATAAGATCTTGAACGTTTCCTTTTTGGTGACTGTTGACCTTTGTGGGCAGAATCCCTGGAGGATGATCGGGAATATTTCCGGGACCGATAGCGTGGTGAACTATCGCTGTCTGAGCGGGCCATGTTTTTGTCTTGTTTCTGCAGCTTTTATTTGTCACATTTGTCAAAACCTTGAATGAAATATCCAAAAAGCATACAAATATGGGTATAATGACATACATTTTAACTACGTGTGAAATATATATTTTAAATAAAATATATACTTTAGGTAATTATAAAGGTAAGTTAGGTAATGCTGATTGTGCTGACATACAAACATTTTCAAAGAAATAGAACAAATGATGAATGATACTGTCAGCTCTTATTTACAAGACGTGCAACAAATTTAGTGTTATTTTGTATATTATACTTATAGGGCTTTATACGCTTCGGGAATGGTACGCTTCATCCTGCACCCGTATTAAGTAATGCTACTGACTGCCCATTATTAAATAGTTACCTTATAAAACCAAAATTTTAACATTTGGAGAGAATTTTTGGAGAAAATCGTTTTATTTAAGTGTCAAAGTATTCAAGGTATGTTTATTGTCACTGATCTCTGAAAGTCTGAAGGCGGTGAAGAAATCTGAAATATTTTTAAAATGCATGCACGTGTCCCAGCTATACAGATCATGACAATACAATACACCAAACACAACTATTTTATTATCTACACGAAAAGCAGATGTAATGTAAGTAGGAATATAAAACAACAATAAATGCGAAATACTGACGTCATACAAACCTTTTTTCAATATCTTTTACACGATGTTATGTTTATATAAACACCGTTTGATCATAAAAATGCTACCCTGTAGCAAAGCGGTTACAACCTATTTTAACTAAAATCATTTCGGTAGCTGTCGGATTATCACTGGATCAATTTATGCATGCCGAACGCAGACCAGGCTTAGCCGGGAGGGGGGGGGGGGGGTTGGGGGTCTTGACTAAGATGATGTAGAATTGGTAGTGACAGTTATTTTAGCAGCAGCAGCAGTTGTAGTAGTAGTAGTAGTCTTGGTAGTAAACACACTATTATGTAAAGTTAGAATAAGACATCAAACATAGAATCAACTGTTTTATTACACCAATGTTCTATATGCTGTTAACCATTTGTAATTTTAAAATTTTGCAGAGTAATTAGTGTTAAACTGATTTTACCACAAAATTGTATACTTTATGTGAAAAAAAACAACATTTCCATTCTAGGTTTGATGTGTTATTCTAACTTTAGATAATAGTATGTTAAGTACTAGTAGTAGTAGTAGCAGCAGCTGCCGTGGTAGAATCAGCAGCAGCAGTAGTTGAGGTGTTGTAGGAGAAGAAGTTTTTTGAATATCAATCAGAGATTATAAAAATATCACACAATTATGGACCCTGAAAGACCTTGCAAATTAATGGTTAATTAACTGCGTCGAGCCAGTGACAAGTATTATTCTGCCAATTAATATGTTTCCAGCCACTCGAACACCATGATAGGTAAAGCAATATACGGTGACGGCTTGTGTAAGATCAAAGCAAAATCCCGATCGTCATAAATAAGGCAATATACGGTATACTCAATGAAACGTCAGCCCTTTACAACTTGTGTAAGATCAAAGCCCAGCCCGAAAATGATACCGCCGGGCTCAGCTGCGGGGGGGGGGGGGGCTGGAGCCCAAAAGCCTGGGACTGAATCCGTGCCTGCATGTTGAGTTACAAAAAACGTCACGAACTTGTTTGTTCCGGAGGAACTTGCTTAAACTGAAATACAATAAAAGTTCATTAATGACTTGTTTTTAGTATTATAACTGTTTAAATAGCAACTGCCCTTCTCATCAGCGAAAAAATTATATTAGTTTATCAGCTTGTTTATGCTATTGTGTTACACAGAAGCTAAAATGCTAAACAAGATACCATGCAATTAAACTATTATTTGTTTACAAAATACCATTTACACACGTACGTATAAGTACAGAATTTTCCGCCCCTCTAACTCCCAATTCTGTACTCGCGCCTGACAACCATAGCACAAAAACGCTGGACTTGAGAGTGCTCACGTTTTAATATAAATCATCACTGATGTTGAACTTTCAACGTACATATAGATACATCTATTAGTCTTTAATATGGCTATTGGCTATTTCTGCAAGTAATATCGCTCGTGATTCACCAACCCATACGTAGAATTAAGACGCAAGAGTAAATAAAATTATTGGAAATGTTCTGTTCTAATTATGCTATTCATTTGAATCTTACTTGGTATTCACCAATTCTAATTGCAGCATTTGTTATTGACATAAACGACACTTAATGGTGCCCAGCAGATTCGCGAACCCACAAGTAATTATTCTTCGGTTTAAAGGGACCTGTTCACAGATTGACGAATTGACAATGTTTCAACTTTTTGTCACCGATTCCAAAAATAAAAGAACAGTGTATACAAGGGAGCAAAATAACACGATGGACCTAGAAATATACTATAAAAACCGTTTCGTTTATGAGTAATCATCAGTTGAAATTGATACAATTATAAAGCGTTTGTAACGCTAAACGATGGGATAATTTGGAGTGTTAATTTCTGTTGTTTTGTTGAAATTGTTGACATCACGTGGAACACTTACAGAAAGTAAATGATGCAATTTGAAATAAAGAAGTCGGAATGGCCGAGTGGTTAATGCGATAACCTTTTAATCCGGAGGTCCCGGGTTCGAATCCCGGTGGGACCAATTTGTTTTATTTTCTTTCTTTTTTTCTAAATACTTTTCTTGTTAGTATAAAATACTTGAGATTTTTTAGTTCCGATGCTTAAATCTGTCAAGTTAAGACATTTAATTGCGTACTTCAATCGTGGGTTGGTGAATACCAGACTAAAGCGTTTCAAATACTTAAAATTCGCTGGTAAGTATGTTCGATGAGCATAGCTTTAATCTGCCGTGGAAGGCGAATATGATACGGTTGGTCAACATAAATCGCCCAAAGTTATGTGATATGGAACAAACAGACATTGACTATTGGGGTAATTTTATTATAAATTGGAAAGTATTGTCTACATGATGTATTCAATAATCTGAAATAAGATTTATATGTACACGGTGTGTTTTAATGAATAGGAAAATTCACTTATATATGCATACTTGAAGCAAGATTGTATGTGCGCATAATGTATAGTCAAAGTTTAGGGTCATAGGTATCTAGGGTAATATGAGTATCTTAAAGTAGAGTCATTGGTCGGTGATATCCGGTCAGCCACTGTCAGCCACTTGTTGTTTTCCACAACGGTCACACATTATTTCAGAGGGGCTATCGGTGGTTCATTTACGGAACATTCCACATGGCGACTTGACGGTTGACTCCTTTATATTCCATCAAAGATTAACGGATCCAGCAAGGAGATGTGACGAGAAAAGCGCCATATATTGGTCTTCATTCTGAAGTCTGTTCGACGCGCACGTGACTTCACTTTTGAGTTTATGCAAGGCATATTCAGATACGTATACTTCAACGAAATGATTCTTTCTCCTAAATATGTATCTTACTTTTTAAAATCACCGGTTCTCTAGTCTAACATTGATGCCATTGACGAGGAGCCCTGACATTGAAGGATTCATGATGAATTCGTGCTACTATCCGATTGTAGTCATGTCAGTATGAAAAAATCAGTTTTATATGCAGAATAAAGTGCGGGAGGAGTGGTTTGCATTTATATATTAAAATGCAGGCGCGGTACAGGATTTCGAGGTAGAGCCTAGGGGGCGGAAAATATGCGGTAACAGGAAAAAGCTATCAACAAACTGCTTTTGGTTTCTCTTACATGTTTGGATAGATATCGGAAAGGTGCGATATCGACGGAAAGGAACAAAAACAGGAACGAAAATACCGAAGAATGTGGCTGATTATGACAATAATTTGATTGAAGTAAACATCAATGTCATGGTAATCCATATGTTTTAATATATTGTGAATGTTAAAAATCGAATGTTGAAGTTTTAGAGGGTGCGTATTGCGCTTCCGCCCCCTCTAAATACGCCTATGTAGTGCCAGTGTAGTACATGTTTGTCTGTGTATCTACATCCGTGATTTCTTTGAGTATATGTCAAGCCGTTCTCTATGTTTAAAAGCTACGAAATGCTTGAATAATAATGCTAAATTTTTAGCTTATTTGCTTTACCGATTTATTGGTGGATTAAGAACTATATTCTGTAATTTTCTACACACTAAAACCTAATAAACATTAAACTGGACAACAAACATATTATGATGGGCGAATCGTTATACATATGGGCGAATCGTTATACATATGGGGGAGTCGTTATTAAACATGGTCGGGTCCAACCTCCGCGCAGAGATTTGACTGGTATCGAGCATAGCTCTAGTCAAATCCCTGCCGTCATAACAAACCACGTGATGATGGTCGATTTAAATCTTCAAGGTATTATTTATGGTTGTAATTAGTTATTTTCTTTTTCTGTTTTCATTATTGACTGCAAACAATATATTAAAAGTCCAGTTATGTAGAACATTGCATTGAGTTGCATTAAATAAGTAAAAGTTACAAATACGTAATCCTTCCAGCTTTGGAAGGATTTTACTTATGATTGCAGTGGTTACCGTTAACCGATAGGGGATAGTGCAAGTATACAGGAGACGCCCCGTTCCAGAGGCGACCCTGGGTCTTTTAGTGCCCGATGTGAAGCACCTAGTACACTGCACCTCGGTTTAACGTCCCATGCGAAAGACGAGTTAGTAGGTTGTGGCGGGGGCTCAAACCTGCGACTCCTGGGTTGTGAAGCCAGTGCGTTACCACTAGACCACGGATCCGCCACATGGGACGAGTCGTTATATATTCGTTGTTCCTAACCAAAATATTTAGATGTTATAAAAATTGCAAATATGTCACAAGACGGCCATTTATGAAATTTTTGTTGACAAACATTCGAGTAAAAGAATGTAGTAAAAACATCATCTGTTCAATTTATCTAATGTAAGTTGTATGTGATTTCATTTGGAAATCGATTAAAATTTTGTACACGATGTTATAATGAAACGTTATCGATAAAAAGGTTTGACAAGTGTGACCTAGGATCTACTACTAGGCTACTTCCTTTTTCGACCTATATTCTTAATAAGATCATATTTATTTCTGACGGTCAGTAACCTGGATAATGCAGAACTCTTTTGGAATCTTATGTTATTTTACACTTTCGTGAAAGGCCTTGAAACTGAACATAACCAGCTATTGAGTCAATAATTAATTAACCATTACGATGCAGTCCGGTAATCTTGCGCAGTTAAGCACAAATTGTGTGATAAACATTGGATTAAAAAAGCATAGCAATTTAATTTTCACTGAACATAAACGACAGTCTGTCTTGCATTTAGAAACACAACAATCCAAATCAAAACAAAAATAACTCGCACCGTTTTTTAACAATTCCAGTGTCCGGTAATCTTGCGCGCTTTTGAAAATGACGTCATTAAATTCTTAATGTAAAAGTATGGTGACCAATTCATATCATAAAACAAACTTATAAATCTGTTGAGTAAAAATGTCCAGATAAATCAATGTGTTCAAGTTTTTTTATCATCACTGCAGGCTTCTTTCATCATTAAGTAACTATTCTTTGACGATGATGATTTTGACGAGATGTGACTATAACATCATAAAAGCAAATTAAAACTAGTTATTTGATGCAAACACAATACAAAAACATTGTTTAACGAAGTAAAGTGTATTTGTCTTTTCATAACAGGATTCCGTAATTAAAAAGCAAGTGGCCTTTGGGCATGCCCGGAGCTTAAAATCGACAGATTGGCGGGAAAAAGATTCAATCTCGTCTGTATACGATGTCTGTTGTAGAGCTCAGAAAAGATAAATACCAAATTTTGATCAGGAAATAAAACAATTATGCATAATTTATAATATTCCTTTTAAAAATTATGAGAGGAGTGAAGAAATCGATGAATTTTATCCAGCAAACCGGATTTATGCCTAAGTAGGTGGGTGTTTACAACTCATGGATACTTGATTAAAATCATTCAAAAGGTAATTATAAATACAAAAACTATGTTTATTTTCATTTATTACAGTTGTTTTGGCTCCTTTAAAATTTAATATTTCGGTAAACGTCAGTAAATAAAACGCGCCGTCTTCCAAAAACGCCTTCCTGCGTAGTGCGCAAGATTACCGGACGCACAAGATTACCGGACACAACTGTACCTGATGAGACAAAATCCAAAAAGAACTGTAAGAGCTAAACAATTCGGGGACTATGTTCAGAACAATATTTTTGACAATTCTGTGAATAACAATAGCAGTTTTTTGTATAAACCAGGGGAAAAAGTGACGTATACAGTTTTCTTTGTGAGAACAACTCTCAACTGGAACACACCGAATGATACTATAGTGAACTTCGCAACTGTGGACTCATAAACTTGTTCTCTACAGTGATTAAATAACCGGCTTCCTCCCCGTGGTGTTATAGCCAGTATTGGACCTCTACCAAATATTCTTCAGACTTAGTCTAATTAATCAGACATGCAAACAATTCAGTGTTACTTTTATATAGGGCCATATTCACTGGAACGTCTAATTGTTGAAAGAAAATGTGGTGGAAACCTGAAAGTTTAAATTTGTATATTTGCAGCAGTTATGGTATCCATCGATGTTTTTTACATAAACAACACTTCACCTGCTTTATATGTGCTTATATTTACCTACTATATGCATACATGCCATAAGTCCCGGTCTCACCGGGATTGTCCCGGTTTCGTGAGGTCTGTCCCGGCGTCCCGGTGAGATGCATTTTGTTCCGGTCAATCACAAAAATCGATGTTAGTGTACCATACAACTTACATTGGGCCAACAATTAACTTCAGATCGTTAATCCGTTTATCGGTCCCTATGACAACAATACCCGCTAGCCGCGTGTCAAAGAGGAGCAGTAATGATACCCCATTAGCGATTTATTGATCGTTTGTCACACTTTCGCGGGATGGGGGTCATATATCCCCCGTCGTCAATTGCTGCTGATTGTTGCATTGTTTCGGAATAAAAAAGGAACTGTGTTTGTTGTTATTTTGATTTTAAATAGAATAGTTTACAGTGCTTTCCTTTGACCCGAGCTCCCGGGTTTTGACGCTTGGAAATTTCAAAATACGCTTGTTTGACTCGCAGGGTAATTACTTCATGCGTCACTTTTGACCCGGGGCAATTTCCGGACTTGCGTCATACAGTATATCTCAGCTGGCTGATTATCCCAATCAGTCGAACAGTGATGTCAAAGCTGATAAAACACTCGGCGATTATTGGAAGGAGGCGGAGTCAATCTTTAAAAAGACGCTGTCAATCAGCGATCAAGTAATCGTGTAGCTCCGCCCATCAGGTTGAGTTTTGTAGCTCAGAAAAATCTATATTGAACAATTTAAACGCAGTTATATACGCTTCAAATGACGTGAACAATCGACATATCAGCGTAATATACATGAGTTAATGTAAAGTATGTTTATTCCCTACCATTTAGCGTTTAAAACACAATTTACTCACCGCTTCCATTGTTGATAATATCCACATTCCTAAATATAAAGGCATTGTTTTAAATTACTTTCCTTTATATTTCGGGTAAAATTATTAATATATTTCCAAAATTTGGAATCTGATTAAAAAAAAATTCTGACTCTTATGTAAAATTTCTTATATCCTAAATAGCCACCATCCAATTTTAGTGTTTGAGTGTCATAAACACATTTTTTTATAGTCTGTGAATTTCATGTAAATCCTTTGTTTTCTAGAAAAGCGCAAGAAAGTTATGCTGACACAAACAATGTCACGTTCCACGCATTGAAAGCGTGCATGTATCGACCATGTGCTTTACCAAAGATATACATGTCATCGAGGAATAAAAAATTCGTAGTGCATGAACTTTGAAATCTGTTCTTTTTGTATAAAACTTTCTTAGTGCAAAAACTTTGCGATCTTTAGAATTTGAATAACTCTTTTATTGCAGTGTATTGATTAAACTTTTTAACAGTGAAACAATATTTGCGGACCGTAACTACGCATATTTTTGGGGAAGTAAAGCCTACGTTTTATTGTTGTACATATAAAAAAAATCATTGGTATTTTAGTATGTAAAGAATATGCTAAAATCGTCTTTATAATTATGATAATAATTAATAATAATAAATAATAATAATAGATCTAGTAATAATAATAATATATATAATAATACTGGATCTAATAATAATCATAATATAATAATAATAAGAAGAAGAAACTAAAATTAAATAAATTAAAAAGAAAAAAAGTTAATAAAAATAATAATTAATAAATTTAAATAATATATTAAATTATAATATTATTAATACATTAATACAAATAAAAGTAAAAAGAAGGAAAACGAATGGAAACTACCTACAAATCATCGCCTCTTGAGGGTGTATATCTGACTCTTGGCGAATTTGATTGTGACTATTGAAAATTTGACCCCAAGAGTCATTGACTCTTGAAATTCAAAGTCTAAGGAAAGCCCTGGGTGTTATCACATAATTAGTTTGGTAACGTTTGAAGGTAAGTATGAAAATAAATTGGGAACTTTTTGAGAATTAAAGATGCAAAAACAATCATTACTTTCTTTAAACTTGTATTGTTCACATAGCAAAATTTGATGCAGTTAATGACGCAGTGTACAGTGGAACGTAGCCCAGGTATAAGTCTGCTGGAGTAGTCTCCCTTGTAAACGCATTTGTTCATTTGACAATCTGTGTCTATATTTGCGTGTTTCGTGTAATTTCTTTGATGTCATAATTAAAAATACATGTTAGCGTTTATATTATTGAATAAATATGATTAAATATATGCGTGTGTATGTTTGTGTTATTCATTTTGGGTGTTTATTGTTTGAACTGTACTGGTTAGCGTGTAATTGTCGGACAGTAGTATTTTCCGGACGTTATTAAATATCCGCGTTTAGTAACCGCTTTTCGTATTTTTATCATCATAATACAAATAAATGCCTATATTTTTAAGTATGTTTCGTTTAACTTCGGAAATAGTGAGTTTATTTTTTGGTAAAACCCCAAATGTTTACGTTGATAGTCTGACACGCATGCAACTGTCGTCTGGGGAAGTAAAATGACGTGCGCATGCGCAATAAAATCCCAATTTGGGGCCCAGACAGGGTTTGTGATAGTTTTGGCTGTCTGCTAATTATAGCAGACGAACTCTGGCAGAACATTATTTAACCCGCTGCGACGTTAAGGACGTGCGTAGTAGCTACATAGGTATGTAACATCTAGTAAACTCTTTAAAACGTCATGCTTCCGTATTTGTTTCAACGCCTTATTTTCTCTAGTAATTATTAAATCATTTGATAAAGTGGTATTATTTTGATATAAATTACGCATCTGATTATTTATTTGTTGTCTAATATAGATTAAATAAAGTTATAAAGCATTTCTCCGTATATTTCACTGTAAAAAAAACGTCTGAAAAATACTACTGTCAACGTGAAAAAGGCCGTGTTTTATGTACCCCTTTCAGGGCCTCTATTGTTGCGTATGCGCACAAGTGAAACTTATTTTGTTTACATACGCAAACGGGTGATCAACCCAGGATATTACACGCGAATTTTCATCGTTGAGTTTGTTCATGAATTAAAACTGTCCCAAAATAAATGCATATTTCGTCCGACAAATACTCGCTCACCAGCAACTATATACACCACGAAACGAAATAGGACCTAGGTTAGATACGATAAACTATTATTATAACTTTTTTTTTTTCGGACAAAATGACAATATTAATGTGTCGATGTCAAATGTCCCGGCGATTTTTTGACAATGTCCCGTTTTGGCCTGAAAAAATTATGGCATGTATGCTATATGCATGTAATTCAAATTAAACTTGTGTACTTACTACATAAATGAAGAGATTCAATGGTATCCCCATTTACCACTTCAACCAATCAGAAATGAGGCTAACATGAAATTCACCAATAGAATATCAAGTTTACACAGTGGAGGACAGCGAGATTGTTTTAAAATGCAATAGTGTGTTGGTTAAAATGGCTCAGGCATGCAAAATGGGAGTGTTATCAAACAAATATTTATGGAACATTAATTAGAAATAGTTTCTCTGTCTAGGTATGTAAGTTTTATCGCAATCCATTCACAATAACTATGTAATTACGGGATGTGAAAGTTGCGATCAAAATCCTGTTGGAACACTATAGACAAAGACAGAAAACTTTTCACCACAGAATTGGTCCTTCCCCAGTATAACCATCATGCGTAACATTGCCGATATAAGAAGTATCTTGATGTTTGCCCACGGCTTACAAGTATAGCTACTTCAGATTCGGATTCCTGTCGACTGTCCTGTTTTCTGTATAGTCTGTTTTGTTGATAATGCTAATTTTACCTGAATTGAGACGGGAAATAACTATGACCTCATCATAATTATACAGTCTATTTGTAATGGAAAAATGTCTCAGAGACTGCATTTCATTTCAACATAAGAATGACACGTGATCGTTACCTGACTCACTATTTTTGCAGTAGTGGCAGATCCAATTCTCATTATACTAAGATCGGATCAAGCAGTAAGTAATTATTTTTACAGGATTTCAGATTTCTATATATCGAATTTAAGGCACCTGAAAAAGTCAGCTGCATAAAAAAGAAATTGTTTTAATTGTGATTTAAATATATTTTTCTACAGGTTTTACAGAATGGAGAAATATAGTATTGTGGTGCTGATCAGTTTGGCGTCCCTGGTCAAAGCGGACATCTTTGTAGTGAGTGACAATTTTTCTGTTTGACATGATTGTTGTAAGTGTTGGTTCTGTTATTACAATTGATGTTTGGGTGTGAAATCTGATAGAGAAATGGTATCATAAGCAGATACAACAGTTTCACGCCTCGAAATACAACTGGTTTTAGTTTAAACATTTTAATTTAGGTTTATTTATTTAAGCTTGAATTTGTCAAAAGCATGAAAATTATGGAGACACTCTCAAGTCTTCTGGGCAGAACCAGTACTTTGTGTCCATGAAGATCACTTGACTGCTGCCAGTATGGAGATTAAAATCATAATCCCCCAATTGCAAGGTGGACACCATGTCACTTGCACCACTGTTACCATTTTCTGTATTAACCCAATACAATTAGTTTTGGTAGTTGCTAAGATGATCTTAACTGGCTTTTTATCTTAAATTAATCTTGATTTTGCCATCAACGATATGTTTTCAAAATCTCTTCCTGATTTAAATTATTTTAATGTCTGCTGAATTCAGCATTACAGTCAGTTGTATTTAAACAAGCAACAACAAATTAAGATTATAGTAAGATACTTTTTTATTGAGTTCAGCTTGAATTTCATAGTATGTGACAGTGTGTGTGATATTTTTTTTTAGAAAAGAGGAAATTCCACCACAGTAGCTTCTTACTATGACATGATGTCTACATTTGGACCAGAAATTGGAAAAGAAGGAGTACAGGTAAGTAAAATTAGTCATTGGTCTGTAAAAATTGGTTCTTGCAACATGATAGGGGTAGGCTATGCAAAAATGTAAATTGTCATAAACTCTACGGTCTTTCGTACATTGAATCAACATAAGGGCTCAACAAAAAAATCATCGGCTTTAATTTGAAACATTTCACTACTGATATTTGTTGGATACAACAATAGCTTTTAAAAACCTGCACATTAGTATTATGAGCATGCTTTTCAACAAAGTAAGGTTAATTTACCTAAAGAATATTAACAGTTATGAGAAGCCCAGAAGTGAAAAAAGGCTGCAACAATTATAATTCATATGGTAAGCTATAACATGTTTAAGTTTTATTCTCAACCAGCTTTTTATGCCCCCACTTTAGAGGGGGGGCATATAGATTTGCCCTTGTCCATCCGTCCGTCTGTCAGTCCGTCCATCAGATTTTTGTGTTGCGCATAACTCAAAAGGTATAACTGCTAGAGTGATAAAACTTTATAAGCATACTCATCAGCATCGGGGCTTGTGCACCTGGGTATTTTTGGTGCAGTTTTTTTCTGACATCAGCGTAGTTATGGCCCTTTTTTAGCAAAAAATAACATTTTTGGACTTGTGTCGCGCGTAACTCAAAAAGTATTGCTGCTAGAGTGATGAAACTTTACAAACATATTATTCAGCATGTGAACTTGTGCACCTGGGTATTTTGGTGCAGTTTTGACTGACATTAGCAGAGTTTATGGGCCTTTTTTAGCCCAAAATGACATTTTTGGACTTGCGTGTTTCTAAAAAAGTATTATTGTTAGAGTGATTAAACTTTATAAACATATTAATCAACATGTGCACCTGGGTTTTTTTGTGCAATTTTTTCAGATATCAGGGGAGTTTTGGCCCTTTTTTAGCAAAAAATGACATTTTGGGGCTTACATAGCACGTAACTTAAAAATATACTTATTAATCAACATGTGAACTTGTGCACCTGGGTATTTTGGTGCAGTTTTTTCCGCCATCAGTGGAGTTATGGCCCTTTTTTAGCAAAAAAAATGACATTTTTGGATTTGTGTCGCTTGTAACTAAAAAAGTATAACTGCTAGACTGATGAAACATTATAAACATAATCATCAGCATGTGAACTCCTACCGATACATGTCTAGTTTACCCTAAAATAGCATGGAGCAAAATTTAATAAAGGTGTCGTCCCCTTAAAAAATGGATTTTTTGTTCCCTTATACAGTCATCAGTATGAGCATTTTGGCCAAGCAAGCCAGAATTCTTATATTATTACTTGAGAGCAAGTACATATTACGAGCCCACCTATATAAAACTGAGATTCTGAGCAGGCCTGGTTCAAAATTTACCAGTACAGGGCTTACGGGCTGGTGCTAATTTCCATTACTGCTACGTTAGCGCTACCAGTAGCCAAAATAGCCAATGGCTACTAAACTTTCTCATTGGCTACTAAACTTTCTCATAGGCTACTAAACTTTCTCATAGGCTACTAAACTTTCTCATAGGCTACTAAAACTTCTGTTTGGCTACTAAACTTTCTCATTGGCTACTAAAACTTCTGTTTGGCTACTACAATTTTTGGAAAATATTTAAACATGAAGCATATATAATATTTCTAAATATTGGGTTTTCTTTGCAAAATCAAAGTTTTTGGCTACTAGTTCATATTTCTTAGCACCAACCTAGCATTACTGCTTTTGCAAATTCATTGCAATAATCTTCTCCCCAAACCTAGGCCCCCACCCCAGACTCTGAAAAACAGTCTATCCTATAGATTCAGCCATTACTATAGATTCGACCACCCCCAGATAATGAAAATTGACTATTATTTCTTACAAAACTTGTGTTAGTTATCTGTATTGAGACAATTCTATCACATATATATTGTTTTGTTTTTTGAAAATTGCGAATTTTAGATTTTGTATGAGGAAATTGAGATTTTCAACAGAAATTCCCCAAAATTGCTACACACTTTATGCATAAGCTAAGAATTTTGTTAACATTCATTTTCAAACAGTATGCTAGTGTGTGTTAGTCTAATAAAGAATATTTCTAATGAATTGTATCAAAATTGTAACAATTTTTTTGTGTTTTCTTATTAAAATGAAGACTGAACCAAATGATAGGAAGCTTCTGACAAATTCATGGTTACTGGGCTGCCTTCCTAGAATAGAGAATGGCTGAACTCTACATTATCTGGCCTTTATTTAGTAGGAGAGACCTTAAATTTATTGATAAAAGTCTCAGTGGTGTTAAAGTTGTGTTCATTTAGGGTATAAAAGCAGTTTAGCTCTTAAGTGGCCGAATATACAGGAAAAGAGGCTAAATGCTTGTCTTTAGCTCTTAAGTGGCCGAATATACAGGAAAACAGGCTAAATGCTTGTCTTTTTCAGGGCTATGTGTACGTGGTAAGCCCCGCTGATGCCTGTCAGCCCGTGGCTTCGCCTCCTCCACTGCCGGCCAACGAGACCATGAACTGGATAGCACTGATTATCAGGGACAACTGCACCTTTGTGGAGAAGGTAAGCTCTATGGAAGAGGGTAGATTCAATTTTATCCCATCATCACACCTGCATTGATGAAATAACACCTCATGGGATAAACTTAGCTGTATGTCCACACTGTGGAATACAGCAAACACGCCCAGTATAATGATGAAATTTTGTTGATTTTTGTGATGTCATTTAATGTTTATCGTGTTATTTAGTGATTTGCTTTCGTTTATTTTCAAAATAAAGACAGAAAATGATGGGATAAATAGAATACCAGGTAAGTGTTCATTAAAGAAAAGTTTATTTGCTCGACACGAAAACATGAACCACTCGCCAAGGCTCGTGGTTCAGGTTTTCTAAGGCTCACTGAATAAACTTATCTTTATTCAACACTAACCTAGTATTCTCTATTAGTGGTCAACAAGATTTGGTTGTAAGCCTTTGGCTATTCACAATTACTTAATTGTTTGTCCGAGTCGTAAAACAACGGCACTTTGGTGGAAATGGTAAGCAGAATGGAAGAGAGTAGAATTGACTCGAACCAGTTGTTTAGAACTTTATTGGGCAATTAATATTCATCTGTTGGCCCATCGCAGAAGTCACTGGCTGACAGTAAGTAAGTATGGCTGAATAATAAGTACCTGTTATGGTAAGAAGTAATGTGTTCAGTTTGTTACATGAGAAAGTCTTTCATAAAACAATAAATGAGGCACGTCGTGGGAAAACCGGACATAATGCATGTGCGTAGTGTCATCCCGGATCAGCCTGTGCAGTCTGCACAAGCTAATCCGGGACAGCACTTTCCGCTTTTATGGTATTTTCTGTTCTAAACATAAATCCACTGTAGGCAAAAAGTGCCGTCACGGATTAGCCTGTGCAGACTGCACAGGCTAATCCGGAACGACACTTTACGCACATGCATTAAGTCTGGTTTTCCCACGACGCGCCTCAAAAATATTTTTTTGGTTTACTATAAATGATTGGTAGATTATGGAAAGTTTGCACTTTCATTGTTTAAAGAAGCAGTCAAGAAATATGTTCATAAAAATAAAACTTTGCAGAAAATGTTTCTAATGGGCATCTTACCGATCATAATACAAAAAAACGCATTGAAATCGGTAAAATAATAACGTTTTGGTAACTTTTTATCATAAAGTAATCTGTATGTGATAGCTGATGACTATGGAGTAAATCAGCTGTACATTAGTTTATATTCTGTTCGTACCAAGCGTTTTGAACATAGACATTATAAAATGCCTTTCGTAAATACGAAACAGTTTTCAGTCATTGACATTCATTAGAACTAATGCTGATTTAAGATGTATTTAAATATATTCTGTGGACTGCTGCTTTAACTCCAAATGGCCTGGATTGAATAGTTGTGCAAGAACACATTTGATATCGTAGTGACTATTTCAGGTAGCAAATGCTCAGAGAGCCAACTTCCGTGTGGCGATTATCCATAGCAATGAGCATGACGCTCACAGAGAAGATTTAATAGCCATGGGAGGGGGTACGAGATGAAACTTCATTGTCCTTGACCTTGATTGCATTGCAATTCTGCTCATTTGAAACAAATACTTGTCATGCAATCGCAATTTTGTGTTCTATAAATCAAATAAGGCGTGTCGTAGGAAAACCAGGCTTAATGCATGTGTGTCAAGTGTCGTACCGGATTAGACTGTGCGCACGTGCTAATGCGGGACTACACTTTCCGCCTACAGTGGATTTATTTTTAGAAGAGACTTCTTTGAGACAGAAAAGAAAGTTAATTTGGGACGACACTTAACGCACATGATTACGTTCGAATTTTCCTACGCCATGCCTCAAATATTCTTACTGGCACAATGGACTGTATTTCAATCAGTGGTAAATAATTTTTTTATCGTGTTGCAATTTTTTTAAAAATAGCTTTGGGGTTATTATACAAGGACGAAAATCTGTGTAGCTTGCTATTGACTTCCAAAAAAAAAAATTATCAGAAAGTACCACCGGTATTGTCATTTTGGCTTTCATTGACTCATTTCAGATTCTGAACTTTTTGAACATGGTTTTATAGGTCAATACAGTTTGTCGTCTTGAATGTAAATATTGTCAGTGTAGAAATGATCTTTACACAAAACAAACACAAACTTGGCCAAACGTTAAGTATTTGTTTAGCTAGAGCAGTAGTCTGGCTACTACTATATGTACATGTATACATATGTCTACACTTCCTATCCTGGACAAGTGTTAAACAATTAGTGTATGTTGACCTGCTTTTGCACTTCTATGCTTGGAAACTGTACTTAGTCAGTAGATTTGGAGGAAAACAAAAGCTTATTGAAAATATGTCCGCTATTACAGAGTTGATTAATTTTATTAGTGTAGTCAAATTAAAGTACGGGTATTAATTAAAAATGATTCTTTAAGCAAATCCGTAACCTTTGTTGCAAGAAAAGCACTATAGATTATCAAGCATGTACTTAAAAATCATTTTAAATTGTGTTCAATATTAATTTTAAAAAAGCGCAAATAACATTCATTACACAATTCTAAAAACAGTTTTGTTTTGTTTCACGTCTACTGACTAGTCATCGAGACACTCCTGACGAGAGCTGAACGTGAAACTGTGCTATCTGCTTAACATTTCTATATCAGATGCAATAGTTTCGCGCACAATCCTGGACCAGTCCTAAGCACACACGATGCAATTTTTCTCAACATCTGTCCCGTCCCTGTCCCGATTTCAGGTGAGAAACGTCCAATCCTGGAGCATTGCAGCAATCGTGTACAACAACGTACACAGTAATCACCTCGAGAGGATGCAAGGAGGTATAGCTAGGCTGGCGTTAAGTCAAAAATAAAAATAATAATTTGTAGCCAAATGTTTGATTTTACAAAAACACGTCATTTTTGTGCCCCCATCTTGATGCGGGACAACCGTCCGTCCGTGACGAGGTTAAGTAGATTTCACCGTTTCGTCTAGCACCAACACTGCTTACTGCAACACTGGGATTCTTTCACAGTTGTTGCTTATGACCATTCCCTATCCACCCATATCATCCAACCTCACTTTGACATTGACCTAATTTGCACTTAGAATAATTCAAATGGGCTGTTTTTTGGTTAACTAGATTTTACCTTTTCGTTTAGCACCAACACCGCTTGCTACAACACTTGGATACTTACACAGTTGTTGCTTATGATCATCCTCAATCCACCCGTATCACCCAACCTCACTTTGACCTTGACCTTTACCTAATTTAGACTTGAAATAATTCAAAAGTGCCATTTCTTGGTTAACTAGATTTTACCATTTTGTCTAGCACCAACACCGCTTACAACAACACTTGGATATTTACACAGTTGTTACTTATGACCGTTCCCAATCCACCCAACCTCACTTTGACCTTGACCTAATTTGGACTAAGAAATGGGCTATCCAGCATAAACCGGGGGATGTGTTTGTTTATCAAAGTCAAATTTTGCCAGAATTCACCTTATAATTACTGTATGGACAAGTGGCAAACAGCATTTGTCAAACAAACAGTCAATTTCACCACCCCTGAGAAGCACTGAACTGATAAAAACCTTGGGTTTACCAGATTTATTAGAGAGTCAAATACAGTGGAATCACTTGAATTCACAGGGTATAAATTTCGCGCACTGACATATTTGAAAATATTTAATATATAAATAAAACATCAGTTGTGATTACAACAACTTGTCAATCATTCGATGAAATGCCCAACTGGGCAGAACACCAGTGAAAGTTCCAATTGTAACAGCTTGTTTTTTGCAATAAAGACTTGTATCAGTACCGGATTAGGCTCTTAATTGATAAAAGTGGTCAATTTCTGAAGAATAGGTGTTACATATTTAGGCGAGACAATAGATAATTTATATCACGTCTTGTGGTTAATTAAATGCTGACTGAAGATTGCAAAAAAATGTCACCTGCGTGTATTAATGAACGATTACCCATGTACATTTGAACGAACTCTTGAAGTTCCATTAGCCGAGGCGTTGCTAAATTACAATACCGGAAAATATTCGCGGTGGTCATAAATTCGCGTGATCTCGGGAGCGCGAAAATCGCTAAAAATTATTTTGAGCAGTATCCTATAAACACACTATTATGTGAAGTAACATGAACAATAAGACATCTATCATAGAATTAGGTGTTTTATTAAACCAATGTTTCATATGCAGTTTACCATTTGTAACTGCACATAATAAGTTAAAGTACAATAGTCCAGTGCATTAATAATTCATCAGTAAAATTGAGTATACCACAAATCTGTATAATTGTATGCATGGGCATAATTAATTTGCAATATAATGGGACCCATGTCCTTGCATGCCTAGACACAGTTTTTAAATACAAGAAAATTTATCAAAGACACAATCTGTTTTTAAGACATAGTAATGAAAAAACTCAGATTGACTGAATATAACCAACATATTTAAGTTAAAGAATATAACAAGCCCAATTACTAGTATGTGTGAAAATACATCAGGTCCATTCTGTATTTGTCGTCTTATTCTATCTTCACACAATAGAGTGTTTATTATGGCATCCTGTTTCGGCCATTTAAATTTCGCTCCGTGTTTTACCGCGATGTGCAACATTTTACCTTTAATAATGTGCAGATCTCGCACTTAGAAATTTCATATACACGTTAAATTATAATGTAGTTTTGACCAAATTCTAAGCTTCCCTCATTCTTGTTATTACATAGTATTGACCAAATTCTAAGCTTCCCTCATTCTTGTTATTACATAGTATTGATCAAATTCTAAGCTTCCCTCATTCTTGTTATAACATAGTATTGACCAAATTATAAGCTTCCCTCATTCTTGTTATAACATAGTATTGACCAAATTCTAAGCTTCCCTCATTCTTGTTATAACATAGTATTGACCAAATTCTAAGCTTCCCTCATTCTTGTTATAACATAGTATTGACCAAATTCTAAGCTTCCCTCATTCTTGTTATAACATAGTATTGACCAAATTCTAAGCTTCCCTCATTCTTGTTATAACATAGTATTGACCAAATTCTAAGCTTCCCTCATTCTTGTTATAACATAGTATTGACCAAATTCCAAGCTTCCCTCATTCTTGTTATAACATAGTATTGACCAAATTCTAAGCTTCCCTCATTCTTGTTATAACATAGTATTGACCAAATTCTAAGCTTCCCTCATTCTTGTTATAACATAGTATTGACCAAATTCTAAGCTTCCCTCATTCTTGTTATAACATAGTATTGACCAAATTCTAAGCTTCCCTCATTCTTGTTATAACATAGTATTGACCAAATTCTAAGCTTCCCTCATTCTTGTTATAACATAGTATTGACCAAATTCTAAGCTTCCCTCATTCTTGTTATAACATAGTATTGACCAAATTATAAGCTTTGCTCATTTTTGTTATAACATAGTATTGACCAAATTCTAAGCTTCCCTCATTCTTGTTATAACATAGTATTGACCAAATTCTAAGCTTCTCTCATTCTTGTTATAACATATTATTGACCAAATTCTAAGCTTCTCTCATTCTTGTTATAACATATTATTGACCAAATTCTAAGCTTCTCTCATTCTTGTTATAACATAGTATTGACCAAATTCTAAGCTTCTCTCAATCTTGGTATAGCGTATTATTGACCAAATTCTAAGCTTTGCTCATTTTTGTTATAACATATTATTGACCAGATTCTAAGCACCGCTCATTCTTATTATAACATAGTATTGACCAAATTCTAAGCTTCCCTCATTCTTGTTATAACATAGTATTGACCAAATTATAAGCTTCTCTCAATCTTGGTATAGCGTATTATTGACCAAATTCTAAGCTTTGCTCATTTTTGTTATTACATAGTATTGACCAGATTCTAAGCACCGCTCATTCTTATTATAACATAGTATTGACCAAATTCTAAGCTTCCCTCATTTTTAGTATTGACCAATTTCTAAGCTTCCCTCATTCTTGTTATTACATAGTATTGACCAAATTCTAAGCTTCGCTCATTCTTGTTATTACATAGTATTGACCAAATTCTAAGCTTCCCTCATTCTTGTTATTACATAGTATTGACCAAATTCTAAGTTTCCCTCATTTTTGTTATAACATATTATTGACCAAATTCTAAGCTTCTCTCATTCTTGTTATAACATAGTATTGACCAAATTCAAAGCTTTTCTCATTTTTGTTATAACATAGTATTGACCAAATTCAAAGCTTCTCTCATTCTTGTTATAACATAGTATTGACCAAATTCTAAGCTTCTCTCATTCTTGTTATAACATAGTATTGACCAAATTCAAAGCTTTTCTCATTTTTGTTATAACATATCGGTATTTAACAAATTCTAAGCTTCCCTCATTCTTGTTATAACGTAGTATTGACCAAATTATAAGCTTATTTAACGAAATAACATGCCTTGGTGTGTCTGTCTCTAGATGGTGGGGACATATCGTGTCCTTAATTCTTATTAAAAATTGATGTTAAAAATAAGTTGTTATAACATGCTATTGTGTTTGTTTTCCCAAGATGGTGGGTATATAAAGATCCACTTGTTCAAGCATAATAAATACATTTCTTAATTGTTATAACATGCTATTTTTGTTTTTGTTTTCCCAAGATGGTGGGGATATAAAGATCCACTTGTTCAAGCATAATAAATACATTTCTTAATTGTTATAACATGCTATTGTTTTTGTTTTCCCAAGATGGTGGGGATATAAAGATCCACTTGTTCAAGCATAATAAATACATTTCTTAATTGTTATAACGTGCTATTGTTTTTCAAAGTCAACAAATTCTTGTTAACACATAATGTTAAACACTTTCTTTCATGCTATCTTGTGTCTTTTTCTAGCTGGTGGGGATATTAAGATCCCCTCTGTGTTCATTGGTTGGTCAGACGGGTACGAGATGAGGAACGAGTACTGCTACAACTGCAGGCCAGCCGAGAGGGACAGACAGAACCCGTGAGTTGAACAAAACTGTTTTCATACGGTTACAGGCTAGTGATTTATCATAAATTTTGTAAAAACCAGGCCCTACGATTACGAACGTTATCAGTCTCAACTTACAGTATTGGCTTGAGATTTCCATTGGGTAATATTTAAGATTAAGCATACAATTAAGTTAAGGATTGTTTGTAATCATTGGCCCAAGACAGTTTTCAGTGACGGGAATTCATTGCATTGGCATAGATATATTGTTACATAAACAGTGTATAATGCATCGTAATTAGGGATGTAAACAAATATTCGATTGGGTGTCCGAATATTCTAATCTTTATTTGGGATTCGAATATTCAATTATTTAAACATACCAAAAGAATACATATGTTAGAAACATACAATAAACCGAGTCACCATAACCCTTAAGCTAAACTAATTGAACCTCATTATATCGGTTATAAATTATAATTGAACATATTACCGTATGTTTGTTTTGAAAATGTGTCGTTCTCTGATCATGAAGTGTCATTAAACACATGCAATTTTTATTATTCATTTAAAGATGTGGTATTTAAATTTATTAAACTATATAATTTAATTTAAATTACATCTGTTGATATATTTAAAATGACAACGCCAATTTAGGTGATAATTGCGCTGTATTTGAATGTAAAAGTAGACTTGTGTTTGTACGAGGATGTTTATTAAAGAGTTTGTAGAAAAAAATCATATTTCATGTGAATATTCGTTTGGAAAGTCGATCGAATATTCGAATACCTATTTTGGTGTTCGTTGACATTCCTAATTGTAATATATATAAACCGTTGAAGTATAAATTGAAAGAATATGTAGAAAAATGATTTTAAAAAATGACTTAAATAACTGATGTTCATTAGTAATACATTGTAATACTGATACAATCTTTTTTCTTGTCCCATTTTGTTAACCTTTTCCGCACTTGTCAAAATATGTCTGTTTCACAAGGTGTACAAAATATGTTCAGATCAGTATGATAAAAAACAACTGAAATGTCCTGTAAAGAAAGAATTTTGTTTATATCATCAGCATCTGAAAAAAAGTGTATTTTGTTCAGTTTATGATTTACGTTTGGTTTTCTTTAGACAAACATTAAGACATGGTTAATTTTCATAGTTGTAACTCACACTCAGGGTCTCCCCCCGACTGAAAATGTTCTTAAGCCTAATTTGCTTTATTTTGTTGAAGAACATTCAAATTTTGACAATGTTGTAGGATTGAATAAAGACAACGTTGTTGCCAATTAGAATTTTCTTTTAATTTGGCAAATGACAGCATAAGCCCAGAACTTCCTATTGGTTATTTTCAGGTTTTACATCGAGATAGCATAAGCCCAGAACTTCCTATTGGTTATTTTCAGGTTTTACATCGAGATAGCATAAGCCCAGAACTTCCTATTGGTTATTTTCAGGTTTTGCATCGAGATAGCATAAGCCCAGAACTTCCTATTGGTTATTTTCAGGTTTTACATCGAGATAGCATAAGCCCAGAACTTCCTATTGGTTATTTTCAGGTTTTACATCGAGATAGCATAAGCCCAGAACTTTCTATTGGTTATTTTCAGGTTTTACATCGAGATAGCATAAGCCCAGAACTTCCTATTGGTTATTTTCAGGTTTTACATCGAGATAGATAACCACGAGCCCGAGCCCTACAACCCATATATGCTGTGGCCTTTTGCCGTTGTTGTAGGGGTCTGCTTTGTGCTGATGCTGATATTCTTGGTAGGTGATGTTCTTGGTAGGTGATTGGAAGGTGATGTTCTTGGTAGGTGATTGGAAGGTTATGTTCTTGGTAGGTGATGTGCTTAAAAGATTTGCAGTAGTTTTGGGAAAGCACTACTCAGACTACTGTAAAGGTTACATTTTGGGAAAGCACTACTCAGACTACTGTAAAGGTTACATTTTGGGAAAGCACTACTCAGACTACTGTAAAGGTTACATTTTGGGACAGCACTACTCAGACTACTGCAAAGGTTAGATTTTGGGAAAGCACTACTCAGACTACTGCAAAGGTTATATTTTGGGAAAGCACTACTCAGACTACTGTAAAGGTTACATTTTGGGAAAGCACTACTCAGACTACTGCAAAGGTTAGTTTTTGCATCCTGCTCTTTGGCCAGAATGTCCATAGAATTGATATCGCTGAATTTCTCCCTAATCATAACTTTCCCCTACCACCATTAACTTACCACTCACCATGAATGTCCCCTCTCAGTGTTAATGTCTCAAATCATCTTGCTGTATATGAAGTAGCATTCCTTAGAATAGATAGTGCTGAATTTCTCTCTAATCATAACTTTCCCCTCCAACCATAAATTTCCCCCCTCACCATGAATTTCCCTCTCTGTGTTAATTTCCCCTATCACCTTAATGGCTATCCATTCTATTTTATTTCCAACCTGTTAATACTCCATGCTGTGGTTTTGGTCTTTGTAAGTTAAGAACGAAAACTATTTGTAAATTTATCATTCTTAGAAGACAACCAAACAGGCATTATGGAACATTTCAACATTTCTTTTGTGTCATCGTATTTAACCATGTTTCAATATTAATTTCTGTTTACAGTGACTGTAAATAAACTTTTTAAGGCCATTATCGACCCACCTTTTATAAGCTTCTTTAACAAGATTTTGACACAGCAAGATTTACAAGTTTTGATCATTGTTTCAGCTGGTGAAATGGTGTCGTGATGCAAGACGTAAGCAAAGATCTCGCCTCTCTTCAAAGCACCTTAAGAAGATACCTACTAGGAAGTTCAAAAAGGGTAACGTAAAACCATTGTGGTTTAATACCTATGCATTAGAACTCCATTGTTGTTAATAAGCTGATAAACTATGGTTAATCAAAGATTGTTTCTTAATTATATTCTTTATTTGTTTGTTGTGGATGCTTATATAGTTCAGATGCAGAGTGCAGTTGTGCATAGGGCCAAACGAAAAAATTCGGTGTTTCAGGCAACCTGACCCTACCTAACGTAAAAACCCCGACCCTAAAGTTTTTAGCCACGATTGTTTTCCATGAAATCCATATTCGTCAGATTTTTCAATGTTTTTTTACCTAAATGTGTCTTTAAAAAACACACAAAAAACTCAATCCCGACATTACCTAACTTTTTTTAGATCGTTGCCTGAAACACACAATTTGTTTTGTTTGGTCTAGGTTAAAACCATTTGAAATAATTATGCCTTATGAGTATCTATTGAAAAGGAAATGTTTCCACAGCATTGCAACATTGCAGATTTAAATAAATCATAAACACCATCTATTGGATATTGTTACATGCTTTCCACAAGTCACTGGATATTGTTACATGCTTTCCACAAGTCACTGTCAGTTGTAAGCAGTTGAATAATGAACATAGCCACTAGTAGAAAACGCTTGTCTTATATATGAACCCACAAACACAATTTTAGCTTTTGAACAAAGAGGTTACCACTGCAGTGCTATGTTAAAATTTTAACTTGCCACAGTTTTATAGGTAAATACGCCATTGTTTATGTTATGTACCTTTGTTGCAGGGGACGAGTATGATGTGTGCGCAATCTGCCTTGATGATTACAAGGAAGGGGATAAACTCCGCCTACTGCACTGTAGCCATGGTAAGCAGAATTGTTGACTACATAATTGTAATAACTTAGCTACTATTTTTAGAATTGTTGACAACATATAATAATTTTCCGACTGTTTGGAGAATTGTTTTCTAATATAATTACTTGTCCTATTTTCAGAAATGTTAACTAATGTGATAACTCTTTTACTGTTTTCAGTATTGTTTACTTAGATTTATGATCAATCTCCTTCAGTTTTCGGGATTGCTCACTCTTGTTTACAATTGCTATATATAGTATGACTTACCTACGACTTTCCATTACAGTCTACCACACCAAATGCATTGATCCTTGGCTGACAAAAAACAAGCGCAGCTGTCCGATCTGCAAGCGAAAGGTCATCCCGGGGAACGATCCGGATAACTCTGGAAGTGACTCTTCTGAAGATGAGAGTCGAAACACAGAAAGAACGCCGTTGCTTAGCAACTCATCGAGTCAGATTTCAACAAGTAACAGGCGGTCAACATTTGATAATTCAGGTACTTGGGTTATTCTCATGGTTGCCTCTAGCTTTAATTTTTTTTTTATCCATATTTACCTTACAGCATTGAAGTCCAACTAAATTGGGTCTTAATGAGGAAAATGTTTAGTCATGTGAAATTTTCTTCAGCCAAATGAGTGGCAAAGTGAACGCTGACTTTAAAATGAAAAACAATAAAACAATACACTTTCTTTTTAGTTTAAACAAACATATTCATCTAGCAGGCAATTGTTTTGGACTGTTTTCAACCCTTTGTTGTATTTTGTATATATTGTGTTTATTATACGATAAATGAATACATAAAATAATTACTTAATGTTTTATTTCAAATACTGTATCAGCCATTCATTTCTAGGAGAAATAAAAGCCATTGAGTTCTAGTGCAAACCTGACTTCTCCGGTATTCCAGGTTTGCCAAATCCAGCGCGTGTAGGCATTGTGAATGAAGCCCATGTCTCGAGTTCTGAGGATTCAGATGATTCAGATTCCGAGCTGGGGGCAGTAGGAGGGACCAGACATTTAAACCTGGGCAAGGAAAATCCCCTCCTTTCATTGGGCAAATCTCCTGCTGAGGAATTCAAACCGACCAATGAGAAGAGCCCTACCAAGTCTTCATCCAATCAGAAGAGAGAGGATGATGAGCTGAATGCATCTGGTGGGAGTGGCCATTCAGAGAGGGTTGTTGCTTGTGGAGGCTTGATTGACATTCATGAGGAGGGGAAGGAGTCAGACGGTGAGGGGGCAGAGTCAGAGAGTGAGGGGAAGGAGTCAGACGGTGAGGGGGCAGAGTCAGAGAGTGAGGGGAAGGAGTCAGACGGTGAGGGGGCAGAGTCAGAGAGTGAGGGGGAGGAGTCAGAGTCAGGTGGGGAGGAGTTTCCTTGTCATGACACAGAAGTGATGGTCAGGGATGGAGGAAAAGAGGCGAGGCACAACAACGGGATTGTTTGAGAAAATAGAGAGTATTTTTTCTGGTAGATAAAGATTGTTACTTATGTGTTACTTACTATATTACGTACCATATTATAATTTGCACTTTATATTGCGTGCCCTTTAAAAAAATTCTTGGATGATGCTAGGAAGTTTTAATATTGGTTAATTGAATGTGAAAAATGATTATGTTAATTTGTTTATATGAATTACTCTTTATGGAGTGAAAGACAAAACTAGAATGTATTCCTCATTTATGAACACATTGTTCAGTGTTTTTATTTAAAGGCCAATTGGGTTTGTAATAGTCGTATGCCAGGCCTTTCAGCGTTCCTACTTTTTCATACTTTTCTGCAAAATCCTCCTACTATTTCTGCTTTTTGAGTGTAATTTTCTGTACTGATATATTTCAAGAAAAAAATTCTGAACATTGTTGTATTTTTGGTAAATGAATCTTTTAACTTCATTAATTTTGCTTCCTTCTTTTACTTGCCCTTTCTGGCAGAGAAGTCAAAACTTTAACTTGCCTAATTTTTGTTTACTTGTCCCGGGCTTTTGGCAAGTGGGCTATTTCGAAGACTGCTATGGCTAAACTTCTCAAGTGGGCTATTTCGAAGACTGCTATGGCTAAACTTCTCAAGTGGGCTATTTCGAAGACTGCTATGGCTAAACTTCTCAAGTGGGCTATTTCGAAGACTGCTATGGCTAAACTTCTCAAGTGGGCTATTTCGAAGACTGCTATGGCTAAACTTCTCAAGTGGGCTATTTCGAAGACTGCTATGGCTAAACTTCTCAAGTGGGCTATTTCGAAGACTGCTATGGCTAAACTTCTCATAGTACATAATATATATATTTACAAAATGTAGATGCATCATTAAGAAATTCAATCACGTACTAAAGGTTGGTAGTTACGTTTTCTAACCACAACATGTTATATTGTCCTTATTTATCCGATAAATATACCCAGTTGCGTGTAGGAAGATGTTTTGGGCAAGGGGTGTGATGTTGTTCGTGTGTGAAAAACCAAATGTTTCAATTTTGAATAAATATTGATATTACATGTATGTTTTTTTCATTGATTTATATTTGTACCGCTGTTATCAACGCGAGATTTGTTGTTCTTTTTTTACCATATAATGTCGTTTTGTTAACACAAGTAAATGCATAACGCTTATTGCTAAACTACTAAAGATTATAAAACTTAGCATGAGTATTCCTGTAATAGATACATTTCTTTGAAACATGTAAAAAGCACATTAGTAAAACTAGTTATTTTAAGGAAACCATATTTTTAGTAATAATGAATTTTTAGAAATAATTTGTAAAATGTTACTCAGAAAAGGTAGCCAAACACAATTTTCTAAGTCCAGGTATTCAGTTTTATAGCCATTTGCTACTTTGGCAAATTTCAGGGACAAGCCATGCCCTGTGTAATGGCATTATAGGCAACTTAACATACAGGTTTTTATTTTAACATATTTTCAAATTACCTCAGTATATGAAAAGTATGAATTAAGATTAGTGCTACAACTAGCGCTAAGATTAGTGCTACAACTAGCGCTAAGATTAGTGCTACAACTAGCGCTAAGATTAGTGCTGCAACTAGCGCTAAGATTAGTGCTGCAACTAGCGCTAAGATTAGTGCTGCAACTAGCGCTAAGATTAGTGCTACAACTAGCGCTTTACAAAAGTTCAAAGTCTGGTATTATTAAGTATTTATGCCAGTTATGGAAAAGGCAAGTTAATACTATGAATTTTATGAAAAAACATAGTTAAAATGACTGATTTCGTTTGTTTGAAATATACAATTATTATAATGTATAATAACTATTATGCTGGATAACATATATAGTGTCTATACCATACATGTATGATATTTATCTTCTACTTTATCATTGAAATGACTATGTAAACATGTAAACATTGTTATGATAGTGGACGTATATTTTGGGCTGATAGTACTGGTATGTCATATATATTTAGTAAAATAAGTTTAGCAACAACTACAATGTAGGATGTTAGCAAATATAACATGCATCTTAAAGTGAAAACACAACTGTTTATTGGTCGTATTTTATTACAACATTGTGACATTTATACCAAGCATGATGTTTATATTCACTAGTTAACTGTCTTTCACTAGAAGGACCAGTACTTTAAGAAGAAATGAAATGCTTTTTATTTAATGATGACTCACTGAAATATATCAAGTTTTATTTTTGTTGCAAAACTGATTTTACTTAGTATATCTTTATCGTTTGGTATTGTTATTGCTAGTTTGTCTGATTGATGATCTGTAATTAATTATTTCTGAAATTGATCAGTTTCACATGTTACATTTCTGAAGCCTGTGACAAATATTTTTTGCATTTTTTATCAACAAACTTTTTAATGTTTTGAATTTCTCTTAGTACTGGATATTTGTTTGTATTATTGTATATAACATGGAAATTGCATATAGTGTTAAAATATCAGACAGTGACAAACACTGGGTAAAAAGAGATACTCCCATTTTGTTTGGTTTCACTTGTCAAGCATGTTTTAATGTAATTGGACTCCCATTTTGTATGGTTTCGACTTGTCAAGCATGTTTTAATGTATTGGACTTCCATTTTGTACGGTTTCAACTTGTCAATGATGTTTTAATGTAATTGGACTCCCATTTTGTATGGTTTCAACTTGTCGAGCATGTTTTAATGTAACTGGAATTGAAAATAACAAAAAAATGGATAAATCCAGAATGATAGATTTTCATTGAAATATTTTTTTCTACAAGTTTTCTATAAATTGTGTGCTAAATATTTAACAAATGCACATACGACTAGGAAACAATTTCATGTACATGTGTAACAAGTAGAGTTGGCAACCAAGAGAAAATTAGCAGCCTCTAAACTGGTTTTCATATTTGAGCGGTTAACCGGGGGTAACCAGATTTCACTTTTAAGACTTAAGAACATGCACAATTAAGGATTACCGATTACCGGTATACAACAATGCAGGACACAAGCAAGTAAACACAAGACAGTTTTACTTACATTTTTGTTCAAATAGAAACTCTGGTTTTGAATGCAACTAAGCGAATATCAAATTTGAAACCGGTTAACCACCTTTTTGACCAAATAACCGGTTAATGGGTTAATCGTTGTCATCCCTAATATCAAGGTAACAGAAATGAAGTCAGCAAAGTATACAATTATTGTATCTTAAGTATATTGTTTTGCATTGTATTGCAGTGCTTTTGTGGAACAATATATGTCATTTAATTTGAAAATTTTCAGGTTGTAATTATTTGTCTAAATCCATAATAAACATTTGATCTAAGCTTTATAACATACATGTACATGTAAGCATTTGAAAAAGTTTTATTTATTCTTTCAGTTTGAGAATTACATTCATATACATTGTGCACTGTATTTCTAGTTAGTCTTAAACTTGTACAAATCGTAAACGGAAATTGTTTTGCACCAGTATTTTTTTTTTTCACAAATTATAGCATTTTATGTAGTGGACTTCCATTGATAAATAGGTCGATTTTATAGTTGATAGAACACATAGCCATTAGTATATCTCTCATGCATGTATTTTTCATGAACCATACAGTTAATTGTTTGTATTTTATAAATTAGTAAGTTGTTTTTGTATTTTTTGAAATATGTGTGAAAGTGTTTTTATTACAGTTAATAAAGATTAAGGAAGTTGTTGATTCTGTACTGTTGCATTGTGCAATAAACCCTATATTAGAGTCCTTGTTGTTATTACACGTGTTCACCCCCCCCCCCCTCCAACCCAAGAAAACTCCTTGAAAAATCAATAGAGTTTTTCCAATGCTTGATATTTTCAAGCATATATTAAACGTACAACAGATAAATTTGCAACTTCTAAAACATGGATTTACCTTAGATTATATTCTACGATTCTTAATTGTCACAAATTACATTTGTGCGTGTACGCAAAAATTAAAGAATGCTATGCAATTCACAATACAAGTATGGGGCACGTGCAGCGTCCTCCTTTAGGATGCCCTAGTATTTATCTGTTCATTATCAGTGCGCCTCTATACTAACCGTTCGAATTTTAAAGCGTTTTTGAATTTATCACTTCGGCGTAACATATGTGGTTTGTAGATAAGCTTTTACAAGGCCGGAACGCTAAGCGTTATTTTTTTATGGAGGCTATCTTGTGCCAAAAATGTACAAAAGTTTTTTGTAGAAAAATTTTGTACAAATCGACAAATTACAAATGTAAAGCGGTTAAAAATTAACTAACATTTTGCAGTTTTCAAGATTACACGTGCAATTGTAGAAATACGATTTTATTTTAAGAAATATAATTCCGCTCTTTCGCTGTTAGTTAATCGCAACATGGTTTTGTGCAATTTCTAATGTTATGTTATGGAAAAGGAATCGGTAGAAAACCAAAATCCTATATAATATCCATTCTATTGAATAATTTCTCATAAAAAAGATCTAGCTTTACTTAATTCAATGTTTTGAATATGCGAAAAAGTTCATCTGACAAAGCGACAGTGGAACAACGCAAATGGAAAGTCGCCGTTTACATTTCTCGGTTTACAAAACTCGAAAGAAACAAGTATCGAACATGCCCATATATGGAAAATGTCAATAAGAATGTGGGAGGAGCCTATCGAAACGCTCGTGCATCATCGGAAATTACCGGATTTAGTGGAAGGTCTACAGTACTGTAGACCGTTTATGTCAAATATACATTCTAGCAAAGTTACGTAAATACATCCGGACAGTATGTAAATCCGGACACCGGAAAGAAATATATGTTCGTATTATCTATGGAATTTATTAAGCCATCTATCTGTCTCGGTAATGTAAGATATATTTCAGCAGAAACCACGGCGTTGGTCAATATATATTGCCGCCATAGAGTCTTTTGATGGTTTTTGCTGTTCAGATTTATTCTGAACGCGAATTATTTCAGCAACCACGGCGTATACATATTGACAATTGTTAAAAAAGCTGATATTTGATTCCACAAATGCCTGTGTCGGCTGTGAGTGTGAGCAAAAGCTGTTCTGAGAGTTTCTGTCATACAGAAGACATTAACTACAGTACTTTAATCTGTCACATAACCTAATTGTGACATATTTAAGTTTATCAGTTAACAAAATTCTTGTGTGTATATTTTATGTCAAAAGTAATTGGTACTGTATGTTCATGGCAAATGTATTAATTATATTAAGCTTTAAGAAAAGACATGTGTAAAAATTATAAAAGCGACCATTTCCATTGTCATTATGTTCACTCACAAAAAGCAGTAGGCCTACTTATATCTTTGTGCTAGTTACTAGTATATGGTAATGTTTTGATTCACAACTGGGTATGTCCTGAAAAAAACAACAACAACAACATACACTTGTACATGTGCAATAATTATGCAAGGTTCTTAAAAATGACATTTAATTGTTATTATAATGAACTTAATATAATAACATGTTCTGAATTTCATTATTTCTATGTAAATATTAACTGATTTCTGTACAGCCTTGTTGTTTTGGGTTATATAAGGCATGCAACCAAAGGCTTTATTTTAAGTCCCTCTCAGAAAATGTGGAGGGTCTTGAATCGTTTGTCAATATAATTTGACCAGTTGAAATCTTTGTTTGATAGAGAATGCCAATTTATTGTTTTTATTTTAACAAGAAGAAATTACTGAGTGATACCTTTGTATTATTTTTCAAAATACAATTGCATTAGAGAAACATCATATTTATGTTCTTAAAGGCTTTAAAACAGGGCACTTTAGGATACTTTTTTTCTTAATTTAAAATATATTTCCAATTTCATGAAAAAAATAGAAACAGTCGTTGAGACAAATACTTATTTCTGTGGAACTTTTTTGTTAAAGTTCATGCATTGGATCAAAAGCGATGAGAGGAGTTATTGGCACTGTGATATTTACCAAAATCAAGTAACAGATTTGCTTCTAGCACATGTTGGGCCCTACACAGAAATTGAGTTAAGCACATATACAATGTACATTAACAGTAGCTCTAAATATGTGTTTAGTGACTCATTCATTAGATTAATTACTCTAAGCCAGTGTTTCAGAGCTGTGCATTAGCTTGACTACCAACTTGTCCTGTCAGGCAAGTACTTTGAAAATTAACTTGCGCGATTTGTAGACGGAGCTCTTGATTGTACTGGTAAACCATTTCATGGCCAAACTTCATCGATTACATTAATTTGCATACGGTGAATCCCGAACAACACCGGAGAAAATTGGGGGCGGGGAGAATACTTCGGAAAACTCCGTAAGCATTTCCTTATATGGAAGTCAGTGAAATTGCAACTTGCGATTTGTCATTTCCGAATCGCGATTTGTCATTACCGAATCGCAATCGGTGAAGTGTGAAAGTAAGTTGGTCAGATGCCAAAACTTAATCGTTATTTTACATTTTCATAAGTACGTTGAGAAGAAATAGAAGTGCAGGGTAATAATGCGAGTGGTCAAAATAAAGAACTGTATACTGATTTTAATGTTTCCAAATGTAAAGGACTGCTGTCTTATTAATTTTTATGTAGATATCTAGTTGATAATCAAGAATTCGATTTGTTTTCACAATAATGTACTTTTCTTGTTTGAAAATAGAATTTAGATGATTTACTTTCTTATTTTAGAGAATGGATTTTATACATCTGAAAATGCCGCTTATATTTCTATGTTTGTACATCATTACATTTTTGGCACAAGATAGCCTCCATAATTTTTACCATTTTGTTAGATACAGTTTATGTCACAATGATCAACAAGCTTTTATGCAAAACAGTTGATTCTTTAAACTGCATATACAAAAACGAAATGCCATATTCCCTCATTGTCCACTCCTAACCGTATACTACATAATACAAGGAGATAATATTATAATAATGACAATCTGAACAAGTCGAGAACACAGATATATGACGTCACGCATAGGTGTGACGTAAGCAGTAATATGGTCATGTGACTACTATAGGTGTGACGTAAGCAGTAATATGGTCATGTGACTACTATTTTAAAATTTTTGTGAACATCATGTGCGACTTCTGTTGGGCTCCCTAAGTTCGAGTCCCTGAACACTACTAAGGCATATAACGTGCACTCATACGATCGCCTTTGCATTTAGCATTTTACCGTAGCTTGTTGTGTAGCTTGTTGTGTGGTTGTAGATTAACTTTAAGTAGAGCCCGTTCATTTACAGTTTTACTATTTATATCTTGTGTTACTTCTTTTGAAGTCCCAAGTTCGAGCTCCCTAACACAACATTCAGCGCCCTTGCATTTAACAGTTCAACGTGACCTGTTGTGTGGTTTGTAGACTTAACTTCTACTAGGGCCCGAAATCACTTTTTCGTTGACGTAGTCCCTTTAAGTGAGGCCTTGTATTTAACTTTTTCGCGCTATCATTTTTTTGCAATTTTATATCAAGGATTCGGCGATATTACTCCAACCATTCCTAATTAAATTGCGCCCTCGTATTTAACATGTATCATCGTGTGCAAGTTTTCACTGGAAGTACGAGCGCCATTACATTACCCGTCTTACTTTAGAGCGCCCTTTTATTTAACCCTTTTCGCTATTACCGGTATTTAATGTAGTTCAGAGATTTAGCTGCGAATACGAAGGCTTAAACAGTTTTCACATTTAAAACGTCCTAGCATTTAACTCCTCACATTGCAGATTTACATTAAGATAATTCATACACACACAAAAAAAACAGCAAACTCTGATCGTGTACCTTGAGAAAAGTCCTAATTACTGTAGTACTTCAACAACGCTGAACCAAATTAATGTTAGGCCTATTCAAATGTTGTGATACACCACGTTAAATATATAGGCACGACCACCCGAGGCGTTGGGGGGGGGGGGGATGGGGGGTGAGGGTGGCATAGAAAACTATATATACGCCGAGTCTGTCATGGTGTACTAATCGGACTTCGCGGAGCGGAGAGGAGTACAGTAAAGTAAAATGAGAAATTCCAGATTCGTGATTTGGACTGCTGTGTTCTTTAGCACTGTGGGGATAGCTTTGTGTTGGGAAACTGCCATGTTTAGAAGGCACAAGGTAAGATCGATAGCATAGATCTTACCTCGGTCTGCTGTATTGGCATGAGCCCGTAATTAAGTATTTTATTAATTAACTTTACATCATTGGCTAAAATTCCGAACCTCTTTAAGGTTTAATATGAAGGATAATAAAATTGTTTGTGTTTTGTTTTATTTGTTTCAAGATAGCGTCATTTTGTTTGTGGAAAAAAACGTCCCTATTTCCAATTTCATACAGGTACAGTTCAACTGACCAATCAAAAGCGCTAAATCTTATACAGGCATTAACATTTTATATAGGCACTGGTTTTAGCAAATCGATATTATGCTTAGATCCCATACAGGTACAGCTGAATTCATACAAGAACAGTTGATCGTTTTACTTACTCGTGCTAATTGATATAAGACGTGCATTGTTCGTAATATTGTAAAGTGGATTAATAATAGAAGTATACAAACTGGTTTAGCAAACGAGTGCATGTTATTAGTGTATATACGATTGTTTTTATCAATTCTGTATAAACCATATTATTCATATAACGCCTTGAAATCAGACAGAATAATTATATACAAATAACAAAGTACATGTAATCACTAGAATATCGTACGAAAATGACCAATCACATTTGCCAATTGTGGCATAGTTTATTGATGTCGTGTAAGCCAAATCCACTGTCGATACATTTACATGCAAGTATATGTTAGAGTTTTCGTCTGTACAGAAACAACTATTTATGGATTTAAAGGGACTATGTCATCGAAAAGGGTCTCAAGGGGGCAATTTCTTAAAAACTCAGAAATTAAGATATTAATACTGGCATGTAATTACGGCTAAACAGGGTATATATATAGTGGGAAAAGCGTGTACGCATTCTGAGATAAAACTCAATTTATAATAAGGGTCGTGTTTGTTTGGCCCTTTTTATGTTTACATTTTGACATCAGAATTGTGAGTATTTTGTATCACCAAAGTTGACACACGATTCATTACCAAGCAGAATAGGCAGTTGAATAAAGCGCTGTCTACTGTCATTTCTTCGTATGGCTCCTAAGTTGTGGGTTCGATACCCACTGGGGTTTTAATGTTTTTTAAACTTTTTTGATAATTTTTTAAAATCAAATATCTCATAGTGTATTATATTATTTATTATTTATGTAATGTAAATGTCTTAAAATAGCTCATTTCTATCATAAAATATCATTTATAGTGCAATAGGAAGCCATTTGTTCGTTGACATAGTCCTTTTTGCTCATATGTTGATAGGCTTTGACCTATAACACGGGACTGACCGGTGTAGTGGAAATCAAGAATCCTGGCCATGAGGCGAGCCGAGAAGACAGGCGGGCGGCAATCATTAAAGCCATCAGGAAAGAAAACGCGGACTTCGTTTGTTTGCAAGAGGTAAGCAATCTGCCGCTTACATGTGCAGATTTATCAACAAATAATCTTTTTTTTTCTTTTTTTTTGTTGACGTGTTTTAAGTATTGCTATGCATCAGAATGGATTCAATTTTTACATATGTTACCAGCTGCACACGTCGTCAATGTTGTTTTGGTTACGAGTTTTAGGTAGTGGTCTGGAAGGACGTCGATTTAATTGTCACAGATGTCCCTAGATGTACACTTCAGCACAGTAACTACTGTGACCTGTTTTGGACAGTGTTCGGAACAGACATCGATTTATGTGCCTCAAAATAATGTATACAGTTGCACACTTATCACAGTAACTATGGTGACGTGCTTTAGAAAGTGCTCGGGAAAACATCGATTTAATTGTCACAAATGTCCGTAGTTGCACGCGTCGTCACAGTTACTGTGGTTACGTATTTTAGGTAGTGCTCGGGATAGACATCGAGGCGATAGTCAATGGTCTACAGGACCTCTACCCCAACTCCCACAGCAGTCTTCACCTGTTCAACGGCACACTTCCGTCACAAAAGGCAGTGCCTGTAGGTAGGTAGTCCAAACAGAACCAATGTAGATACCTGTACAGCGAATACTGGTCAAGACCCCGTGCATATGTACGGGGCAGACATATTAAGGAAAGGGTTGGACTTTTTCACATTAGTGTTAATTTTCTCCTTGTTTAAATAATTTTCTTCTATCAGAATCATGCTTCGGATGAGAATAAAACACATTACCACATTACCATGACAAAGTTCTGTTGTTTGTTTAAAGTGCCGCCATGACTCAGTTCTCTTGTATGTTTTAAAGTCCCGCCATGTCCAAACCAGGCGACGTTAACTTTACTCGCTTGCATGACTTCCAACCAATGCATGCCGTCGTCATCATCGGGAGCTTTTACCGAGGCGGGAGGCCTGTTTGACTGCTTGTTCGCCCATTGTGCAGTAGAGTTCCAAACCGTGGTGTTGGTCGGAGGAGAGCGATGCCTCACTTGCATCCAGACCCAACTTCCGACACCATCCAATATCGTTCCAAAGTACATCATTATTTTTTCATTGTTTTACAATCCTTTATCAAGTACGGTTGTTGCAATTATTTTACTATACCTCAAACAGCTATAGCATAGTTTTCTTTACGAAAATATTTAGTTTGATTGATACTTGCAAATACCGATTTAGGTTTTTTTAAGCACGTCATATTAGTAAAATCATTTTTGTCGTTAAATATATATTTATTTTCCATGTCAGTGTATGTGTGGGAGAGGTCGATGGCATCTCCATCCACACCGTACATAGTGAAACTATAATGCTCGTTTGCTGTATCATTTACAGTGGTTACACATTTTTCTACAACATAAGCAGTTCAATATTATGTACAGAATACAGAATAATTATACATGTATTAGAAATAACTGTTTTAAGTGATATATCAGATAGTTTTACAGCAAAAGAGGTAGCTCAACGTCCTATACCTCTCTGTTAATCTTTCTAATAACTAATTTATTTTAGAACATTACACTGTATAGTTAACTATAACTTGTTAGTAGGTAAGGTATTGTTTGATTGTCCTACAATAGTAAATAAATATTTAAGTGAAAAGGATAATTATGTTTTCGCACACAAGTTCATTTTAAATATACATGGGCCTAGTCCATATCGAATATTTTGAAATATTTTGTAGGCAGCAGCTATTATAATTTGCTCAGGTCTATGACAGTGTTTACAATATTAAACCATTTACCATGTCCGGTGACAGTTCTATGGGTCCAAGTACATCTAATAACTAATGTCATTTATTCGTCAATGTTTGTGTTTGACTTAAGGTTTAAGGAATTATATTTTTATAGTATAAATATATAACAACTAAGGGGATCGCAAAAAAAGACGGATAAAATCCGCACTATATGTTACCGCTGAAATTTGGTCTTCATAAATACGCTGAATCATTTTAACGTCAGGACCAAAATTAAACCATGAAATAGTCTTGTTTACTCGTACAAATGACCATGACAAGGAATCGAAGGCTTTTTAAAAATATATAAGTAATAGGAGACCGGGATCATTTTAATATGTGTAATTTAGTATGTCGTAAGTACGATTTGGTTTTTTGCCTATCAACATACACCTAGTAGAGCCAGTTTGATTGTTATTTACTTAGTTATCTTTATAATTTTTTTAATCTGTTTGTAATACAACCAAACACACTTTTATAAGCAATACTAGCAATCTGTGTGAGTGCCATGCAACACCCAACTGAGCTCAAGGCAATCTTGTGAGTGCCATGCAACACCCAGCTGAGCTCAAGGCAATGTGTGAGTGCCATGCAACACCCAACTGAGCTCAAGGCAATCTTTGTGAGTGCCATGCAACACCCAACTGAGCTAAAGGCAATCTGTGTGAGTGCAATGCAATACCCAGCTGAGCTCAAGGCAATCTTTGTGAGTGCCATGCAACACCCAACTGAGCTCAAGGCAATCTTTGTGAGTGCCATGCAACACCCAACTGAGCTCAAGGCAGTATTTGTGAGTGCCATGCAACACCCAACTGAGCTAAAGGCAATCTTTGTGAGTGCCATGCAACGCCCAACTGAGCTCAAGGCAATCTTTGTGAGTGCCATGCAACACCCAACTGAGCTCAAGGCAATCTTTGTGAGTCCCATGCAACACCCAGCTGAGCTCAAGGCAATCTTTGTGAGTGCCATGCAACACCCAACTGAGCTCAAGGCAATGTTTGTGAGTGCCATGCAACCCCCAACTGAGCTCAAGGCAATCTGTGTGAGTGCCATGCAACACCCAACTGAGCTCAAGGCAATCTTTGTGAGTGCCATGCAACCCCAAACTGAGCTCAATGCAATCTGTGTGAGTGCCATGCAACACCCAACTGAGCTCAAGGCAATCTTTGTGAGTGCCATGCAACACCCAACTGAGCTCAAGGCAATCTGTGTGAGTGCCATGCAACACCCAGCTGAGCTCAAGGCAATCTTTGTGAGTGCCATGCAACACCCAGCTGAGCTCAAGGCAATCTTTGTGAGTGCCATGCAACCCGCAACTGAGCTCAATGCAATCTGTGTGAGTGCCATGCAACACCCAACTGAGCTCAAGGCAATCTTTGTGAGTGCCATGCAACCCCAAACTGAGATCAAGGCAATCTGTGTGAGTGCCATGCAACACCCAACTGAGCTCAAGGCAATCTTTGTGAGTGCCATGCAACACCCAACTGAGCTCAATGCAATCTGTGAGAGTGCCATGCAACACCCAACTGAGCTCAAGGCAATCTTTGTGAGTGCCATGCAACACCCAGCTGAGCTCAAGGCAATATTTGTCACAATTCGGACTCACAAATTCAACACATGACACGGCAATACTTATAACCTCACACAAGTAAGATCATTGTAATATTTGTGAGCAGCGGACCCATCAGATAAAAATCATCGAACAGATGCACGGATTGGGTGTAAAGTTCATAAGCCATGCACACACCAACAAACTTGACTGGTCTGTTTTTGACACGTTTGTGTCTTCTTGCATTTAGTTGTGCTCCCTCTACCCCGACCAGCCCTCTGGGAAGTATGAACACCAACGGGTTACTGATGTTGTCCAAACCGAAATTAACGTACAGACAGACCGTCGATTTCTATCCCAACAGCGTGGAATTATATGTCCGTGGCTACTTGAAAGCGCAGGTAAAATAACTATTGCTGTTCACTGACAGAACTAAACATTTCTTTAAAAGACTTAGTATACAAATAAAACCCACGTAGTCCGGTATAATGACTACTTAAATTTAACTCCAGCACACTTTCTTAATAAAATAGGATACTCAAGCTAACCTGCATTGCATTTTGCAAATTTGGGTTAACTAATAGTATATTTTGTCAAAAGTCACGGAACACTTACTGTACATATTACAGTTGTAATGTGTTAATTCTGTAATATCTTTCTTAACATTCCTAATACGTGTTTGCTCAAGCTAAGCTTACCTGTAGACGTCGAACGATTGTCAACATTATTAAATCCACTGAAAAAAACACAGGTAATATAATATGCTGCTTTGCATTAACATTTTTTATTATTATTAGGTTGAGAACTATGCAACGGCCGTTTGTACACACTTGTTCCCGTACGGACCCGGACAAAATCCAGAACGTAAGTGTACTAGGATTAATCTTTACGTATCCGGATATCAAACTCGCAGACATACATATCAAAATTATAATAAAGCTTATCAAAAGGAGTGCACAGGGTTCTGTTATGCCCAAACACATAAATAGCTTTGACTTTGACTCCGTGTAATCTCTTGCGCTCTGCTATTTCAGCGGTTATGAGGAACTTCTTCCCTACATCCATTGAACAAAACGTCTTCGAAATTGGCCAGTTCATTTCAGAGTTCAAGGAAGTCAAGTCAGCGTTACTGATGGGTGACTTCAACGTCAACGCTCGCACATCACCGGCAGATAGTGGCTACGGTAAAACATTATTTAAGTGGCTATGTATTTATATTATGTTATATATATATATATATATATATATATATATATATATATATATATATATAAATGTAATCGTGACCATAGGGCGAATAAATTGTCCAACAAAGCAGACTTAAGGCGAGCGCGACCATTAAGGTGCCGGTGACTTAATTCTCGTAATTAATTACTAATTACCTATTTATGCAATCGCATTGGATTTTTGTATGGACATACTATGTGACCTACACAATTATTTGAAAAAGTATTAGGTTCGTTGAAAAGATGAATATATTTTTCTTTATTTTTTGAAAATAATTTATCTATATGGTCGTCAAATCCAGGCTTCGGGCGAATTTTCAAATATATCGTTTTTATTCTCTTAAACTAATAATATATCTTATGGGTTAGACCCTGTAAAGAAAGTTTTTCTAACACTGCTTTTTGTATTACTGTCTTTCCTGACATTCCCAGTACCTTTCGATAAAAGATATCCATTTATAAATTTTGAGGTGTCTACAATTTTGCGTTTTGTAATTTAAACCGGAAAACTTTCAGCAGTGAATGCGCGATGCTAGCAATACAAAAACAGACTTAAGAAGCACAGCTCCTGATTGCTGATTTTGTTAAGCGATGTTGTTTTGTACTTTTGTATGTAACAAAATCATTAAATTTTATGATTCAAGGTAATTATTCTAAAATTCGAAACAAAACTTTTTTTTCGTGTCATCTGGGCTAGTCTTTGTACTTGTAACGCATGTTTGATTGCAACTAACCCTTCGCACTGCGTGATTCAAGATATCAGGGTGTTGCATTGCATGTAGTCTGAAACTACGAAACTGTTGAAATCGGTATAGAAGCGACCAACGAAGAGTGATCCAAACCAATGCAGGTTAAACCAACCGAACCACGACGGCGAAAACTAAACCGCTACCGCCATGTCAAAAATTTATACCAATAGTTTTTTTTTTCAATTTGGTTGTGTCTCTGTCTTTTTTGGATGCTTGTTTGCTTAATTGTACCGATGTACTTTTTTGTTTTTTTCAAATTAATACAAACACGAACGACTGTTTTACCAACTTACTCACATCCTCCCACAAAAACATAATTCGCCTAATTTTCATTAAACTTGGGCATAGCAGTGGATCTTTCTAGACATAATAATACATTATTCAACCAATTATAAACAAACGGTATTTATGTTGTAACATAATGTAAAATTGTTACACGTTGCCAAGTTCATACGTATGTTATCATTTCATTCAAACTTCATTCATTATGTCAAAAAAAATTCGTCTTTATGCTTTAAAATATGCCTGACTTCGCCTTAATACTGCATTAAAGCAAAATAAGCATTAAGATACAAATGCAGTTCACATAAAACAATGGATGGTAACAAATATTCGAATATTCGTGTAATGTTATAATGTTAAACCTATTCGAAAATTCTTGAGATATTCGAATACTTAAAACTAAATTGTAAAGTATTTGACAATTTTTACCAATAAATATATATTTTACATTTTGCATTAGCTTGTCAAAAACACAGACTAGCTGTCAAAATCGGTATACCATCATATTGCTATCTTTTTGGCATTTTGCTGTTTATGTTTATCGCATTTTGTTATACAATTTATAAATAAGCACAATTTCATTTGTCTTGGCAGTGGTCGGCAAACCGAATTGATATTGAATGAGATTCCCGTTTTCCCAACGTTCTATTTTGGTCTATTAATAGCACGCCCTTGTTCCGCGCTTTATACAATAGGCGTGCTTTACATGTGTGCCGGGAAACAACCATTACACACATTAAATGCCGTAAAATTGTTACTGTGTTGTTTTGTAGTTATACATGTGTTATTGTGATGAAAGAACGACCCGTGATTTTGTTGCCTGTTTTATTGTTGTACAGTTAATTGTGTATTAAATGCTTATTTCAAACATGCTCTTTGTATGTGTTCATCTTCTACAATGCAGATATTTTCAATTATTAACAACTTGCTCGAAACCAGAAACTACATGCATTGTCAACTATTTGTATTTTGTGGATATAGTGATCATATAATAAAACAGAAAGTGACTTGATGGCCATATAAAGATATTGGTCGGTAGCATGTAATATTGACCAATGTCTCGTATCAAGGTACAGGAGAACTAAAGCGTCTTGGGTAATAATCGATGTCACTGCAAAGAACCTAATATACTTCGTATGTCAAGAGGTTTTGGTATGCATATTCCAGCTTAAATTACTGATGATGACGCATAATGTTTGTGTCTATATACGCCATCATTTCTAGAATGTTCAATGTTATTACGGGTTGTTGCGGTAATGACAAAATAACAGGTGACAAACCAAAAAATGTCACCAAACAACGTTTAACTTGTCAAAAATATGATAAAAATGAAGCATCATATAATTTACACTTGTATACATAATATTGATTAGTCAACCTTCTAGGCCAAAAATAAAATATTGTTTGTTTCCCCTACCGCGACCCATGCCATGGGTCGGTAGGTCGGAAAAATATTGTATTTGTATATACAATAAGTCATTTTCATTTATGTTTTCGTAATGTTCGAAATGTTACGTTGAAGTATTAATTCTTAATGTTTTCGTTGTAGCAGATTCATAACATTCTGCTTATTTACGTAGTACTATGTTCTAAATACCTAACAATAATTTATCAAAATTTAACAAACAATAACATACGTTAAAAACAAGCACGTTAGTAATAACCTGTTAAAACTAAGGAGTAATAGCGTGAATAAATAAATAAATATGAACGGTTACCGTGCAATAAGTTGAATAAAAAGTATAATAAATAGTAATTAGGTAAATATTGAAATTTAGTTTTAATTTATACTCACGCTACTCATTGCACATTAAGCTTGCAAATTTGGATCGCGCACAAGAAAAATATGAAAGCGCCAAAGTTGAAACGACATACACGCTAAACAAGTATGACGTGACGTCTAAGAAACGTCAATGGCATCAGCATTGTGGAAAGTTGCCACGTTATGGGTAAATATGGTACAAGAAAAACAATGATGCAAAGCACCGTAGGGCGCCATATAATTGTGTAAAAGCAGGAAAGAGACCCTACATTAAATAAAAGTAAGTATGTATGATACAATTAATGAAAAAGTAAACTCCTATTATACTGTGGTTCTAATTATAAAATTAAGATCATTAAAAAAACACGAAACGATGGAAATCCTCATTTAGTTCCATCATTCTGTAATGTCCGTACAATAAATACGATCTGACCGCCTCATGTTTGTTATGAATGATATTGAATAATCTAAATAATTCACATGAACATATATATTTTACGAGTTGTGGACAAAGCACAATTTAAAGAGTTGCAATGCAAGAAAATAAAAGTGTAAATGCAAATCAGCCTCATACCAATGGTCGGTCACATTGCGGGCTCGATAAATAACTAACATGTTTCGGTAAAAGTATGCTACAACCATTACATATTCTATGCAAGAAACTTAAATCGCCTTAATTCCGCCCAAAACCTAGTTTTTACTTCGCCTCAATACTGCATAAAAGCAAAACAAGCATGAATATACAAATGCAGTTCTAATGAACAACTTGACATTGTTGAATATAAAAAAACAGTACAAAATGTAGTATGGTAGCCATTTTAGAAAAACAATGCTAAAAGACCAGATAAAGGGGATTTTGAAGAAGTTTCACAATATTTTTGATATTGGAAAAAAAAACTTGTTTCGCCTTATGTCCGCAAACAACGTTTTTTCGGATGTTAATCACCAAAAGAATCAAACTAAAGAGTCAACTCAAAGGGACCTTTTCACAGCTTGACGAACTGACAATTTTCAAACATTCTGTCACAGATGACAAAGCTAATGCGTCGGTCACGAACGATAAAGCATCGGCAATTTTTGAATCTGAAAGGAGCCTCGCGATTAATATATTTTTTGCCTCGCGTGGTCACAAACTCAAGCGGGAGCCGGATATTTTTCGTTGGCTGATATGGGGAACAAGTAATCTGAGCAACGGGCAGCGCCCGTGAGGTGAATATGTGAATTGGACGGTAGCCGCGTAGGATTGTAGATGACTGCACCTAAAATGTATTGACAAAAGGTAAACAGTCAAAGTAAGTCAATGTAAGTCGGCCGGCCGCAGCCCGACAAAACGGGAGCCGGTCGGCATCTATACAGGCACCGCCCGATTCCCTGACGATAACTGTACGTCAAACTATTTTATGATTAAACTGAAAGAAACTCCAAACTCAAAATAAAATGATTAAATAAAGCAATCATTTTAGCAAAATTCAATGAGAAATGTCGACATGCCTATTTGTTATTTACATGTTTTTCATTTGAAGAGGTAATGTTATGTTATACAACATTCATGCTTTTCAGAATTTATAAAAGCAAAACGCTGACAGCGCAGAAAGGTTGTGGCGAAAAAAGAAAGTAAAACATGTAATTCATTAGTGCATTTTTCTAAAACGGAATCATTTATTTGAATGTAAATTCAATTTCCCTCCTTTAAACTTGATAATGTTGCTTTTTATTCAATAGTATACGACATCATAATAAAAGTTATTTTTTAAGAAACAAACAAATATGTTTTCAAGCTGTTTATATAACGGAATTATATACATGCCAGTTAACAAGTCAATCTGCAGAATAACTGACCAAGCGTAATAGTTAGAATTAATTGATTGTTAGTGCTTCGTGGCCTACTGAGTCAAAAGAAGGTGATACGATGCGTGCTCTCGATTTTCTAAACTACTGTTTTAAATTAATACATTGCAGCAATGTTTGTCAAAATATTCAGAATTCTGTAAGGCCATAGCTTAAAAAGAGTCAAACTTGCAGCTGATGATGTTTTTCTTCAAAATGGCTTCAGAGCACTTACAGCTTACAGGCACACACGAATATTTAGTGCATGTCATAAGATAATTAATCTTGAAAATGGTCATTATAATAACTTTGAAAATCAAACAAAAACAATCCGTATAGCAAAACAGTACAATCTGAAGAAAATTTAAAGAAAAAAATAAATACAGAGAAACATTATAATGGAAAATATATAATAAACAGTGTGCATTTCACATTTCAATGGAGTTCAACATTCAAAATAAATATGTTCATAAATATACTTTTAATATTATAATTTTATCAAACATATTTAGGCATATACGCCAATCCAACTTATTTACCTATTTGTAGTGATGATAGTTTAAGACATGTGACAAAAATCCTCGTATAAAGACTAGATTTTAATCTCTAATTGGATTTAACAGACAAAGTGGATATTTTTAACAACGTGAACCCTAGTTGTACCTGAAAAAACACCAAATAATTAATTAAACATGCTAAGAAATTTAATCAAATGTTTGTGTATCTTCTATTTATGAAATTGGTAAGAAACTACATTGCGAATACTCTGATGTGGAATTGGGCTTAATTAACCCTCAGTTTCTACTTGTATGGCCCTTGTTTTATTACCCATAAACATCAATATCCCTGAGACGGACACAGATCTTATTCATCTGTCCATCCTAATAATTCTTTTAAACGATAATAAAGTTATGCTTAGTTAAAGATCTGTACCTATACATTTCTATGTACCGTTGAACTATTGATAATCTTGTGACGCTTTTGAAGCGTTTGCAACGCAAAACGATGGAATAAGCGCTTCAGTTTATATGCTTTAATATCTCAAGTTGAGAAAATTATGAAAATGTTCTAAATTTCAAGGCAAAATTATTTGTAGAAAACTAATTTGTATATGACATTATTTAACATGTACGTTAAAAGAAAGTTGCTTTGCCTAAGTACGCAAATATAGCGAATAGTGTGCTTCGCCTTAATACTGCAAAAGAAGCATTCAAAATACGCCGTAAATGAGCAAAAATGAACTTTCGGTTTCGAGTTTTTAACTGCATAATGAAACAAAGAATTCTCAAACCTCGTACTGTACACCAAATAGTTATTTTATGACAGCAAAACATGTCGTATATGTCGTTGATAAATATTTGGGACCGTTATGATTTATCATTTTATCCGCGTGATAGTTAAGAAACGCCATTCGCTTTTTTGACAAAAACGTATATTTGATTTCGCCTTAATACTGCATATTAAACAATGGTCGCAACAGCTTACATATGTAATTCACACAGCACATCATTTTAATGAAAACAACTAAGAAACACCAAACACATTTGTATTTAGTTATAATCGAATGACTATAGACGTTTGCTAGGTGACTGATGTTGACAACTTACTGCTTTAGATAATACAAGTGAACATCGAGCATAGTTTTTTTTCAATAAGATGTTATAGCTTTAAAGCTTGTTTAATTATTCGACGTGGTAAAATACCACCATTTATTACATGCTATACCTTGTCTCCCGTGTAATACAACCATTGCGAATATTTCTATCTTACACATCTGTAAGATAACATTCTAAACGTTTTCATTGGCTATATATTATTTCACTGACCAATCGCATGTCGTTATTTTGTTGAAATGACGTCGTCAGCATGAAATGACGTCATGCAAATACACAACTTTTAGGATTTATCAATATGTTATGGTAAAATTATACTTTTCTTTCGTTTAAAAGCATGTGATAAAAAGATCTGACACTCGTTGTCATTTTATACCATATTTTATTAAATTCGTCCAGGAAATTCTTAAGTTAGCTCGCCAAAGGCTCGCTTACTAACAAAATTCCTGAACTCGTTTAATAATATATGGTATGAAATGACAGATCCTATATATATCAATTCAATTTCATTCAGTGATTGTTTAAAAGATGAGGAGTCCATATGTTTAATGAAAATGCAATCCACCCAATCACCTTTTCTTACTCAGCTGAAACAATTCTCATGCCACAAACTATGAATACGTGATAGTTGCATGCAATTTATTGAATATAGAACTTACAAACGTTCGGTGACCCAGTGTCGGTTTTTACTTAAACGTAACAAATGATAATTATAACACTACGCAGTTATTTTTGCACAACCTGTATCGATAGTTTAACGTCAGGAAGGTTTTTTTGTCAAAGTGAATAAAAATCGCTCTTGTTTTTATATAATTTCCAGTACACTACATGACAAATTTTATTCGCCTTGAGGTTCCCTATTTCCGCCTAATTTGCGCATAGAAGTGAATCTTTCTAAACATAAACATACACAATTTAACCATAATATAAACAAACTACATTTTTTGTGACATAATTGTGAAGTTTTAAATATTTCCTAGTTTATACAAGCTCAGAGGTTGTATGGTGCGTTTTCTTGCATTTACCTCGCCTTAATTCCGAAAAAAAAACATATCTTCGACTTCCCCTTATTATTGCATGCAAGAAAAATAACCATTATCATAAATATGTAATTTACATAACAACTTATTTTCGTTATAGAAAACTACGAAATACAAGCAATCAAACAATTCTAGTCGAATATATATGATTGATAAATACCTCGTCGTGGCTATATTGTCATGAATTGCATTTTGCCTGTTATTATTACATGAACATACATGCAATACAAACTGATTAATAGTTTGTTTTAGTTTTGTCATGACGGTATTGACATCTTACTGAGCATATCTACAATAAGTCTAATTAGTAAGTTAATTGTTAAAGTGAAGGCTGCACGATTTTGTACGAAAATTATAATGTAAAACCATCCATTAATTCTCATGATGGCAGTATATTTAAAAAACAATATTATAAATAATGTAGACAATAATAGATGTTCAGAAATGTATATAAAGAGAGAAATTTAAAACTAATATAATTATTCGCTGCGCAGCGAGCTATTATATACATCCTTACACAGCGTTTATACAGATCGTCTGATGACTCATTCAAAACCAAATGTAGCCGTTGCTGTAGGATAAACGGATCTTGTATTGACAGAACATATATATTTTGTATTATTCGATAAGAGAAATTGCGTTTGTCGATGTCGACGTTTAGTTATGTTATATCAAACGGGTTTTTGTTAGTGGGTAACTGAAGGGACATAAAATAACTATGCCCCTCTTTAATTTGGAGTTCAAAATTTAAACACTAAAAGAGGAAATAGTATCACGATCGGAATCATTAAAACGATCGTACTAGTATGAGTTAGATAGAATCAGTGACCGAAACACCAATATAAGGTTGAAGCCGGCCAATATTTATTATTATTAAAGAATAAATACCCTTCGCCTTTTGTCCGCAAAAGTCGTATTTTCAGCTTCTCGATTTTTTTTCAGAAACTAATACGTATGCACTGTGTATATAACATTATTTAACCCGCACGTTAACAGACAAGCATTTCGCCTTAATACTAAAAAATAACGAATATTGCCATGAACGTCGCCTTAATACTGCAATAGAAGCACATTAATAGACAGGAATTTCTCCTTAATACTAAAAAATAACAAATCGTGTACGTCGACTTAATACTGCAAAAGAAGCAAACTTAAACATACAAGATTGAATACCGTATAAAAAGTATATCGATTGGAAGGATAGTGAGAAAGGGAAAAAAAAGTACATGTTTACGAATGAATAAAAACACTAAAAATGTCACAGTCATCATTTCATCAATTTAGTATAAATTAATAAAGGTATTCCTTTATCAGTTCAGCAGAACAATATACAATTATTGGCTAGAGGGCCATTGAATATGATCTGTTATTCACTGGTAGAAAGTCATATTGACCGAGGCGCAGCAGATGTAAATATGTGTTTATGCCAGTGAATATCAGTCATATTCTATGGACCTCTAGTCAACAACTTTTTTATTATTACATTATAAATTATCTTTTTTTTTTTACTGACGTTACACGCACTTTTCGTTAAAAACGGTGAAATGTGCGCCAAAAGAACTTATACTGAAATGACGTCAATTCCGAAATAGAGTCGTTGTTATTGTTAAACCGAACTGTTTGTTGTAAGTGACGTCACTTAATGTATCAAGGCTGCGCTTTTGCAAACATTATCGTAACGTCTGGAAACGGGTACCAACGCTGGCTATTTTTAGCCCATTGAATATGACTGGGGAAAACCGAAAAGTCCATTGAATATGATATATATTTAATGTTGCCAGTCATGCTGTGGACCAATGGGAAGCCGTTTATTTAAAGGTCATATAATAATACGTGTTAATGCCGTCGAGTGAAATACTACATTATGATACATTTAAATCCATTAACGTACACATGTAATTCACAACAAAACGTTATTAGTCATTTAATAAATGTTAGGAACACATATTTTTTATCATCATTTCATCCGTGTAATAGTTAAGAAACGGATTTTGTCTTAATGCCGAAAAACAAAGTACGTGTGTTTTACTTCGCCTGAAAGGGACCTGTTAACAGATCGACAATTTTCAAAAATTTTGTTATAGATCCTTAAAAGAAATTCTTCATTTTTTACAAACAAGAGAAATAACACTCAATAATAAGATATTTTTTTAATGCTAAGTAGTGAAATATAGGAAAAAATAAGTGATGTATATACCTATATCACTCACAGTGAGATACTACTTTTTGGGGTGCCGATTTTGTAAATGAAACGTTCCGCCATCGATTCCGGTCTCAAAACTGTGAAATTACGTCATTATTTTCGAGTCCCGGCGAAGGCAATAGTTTAAATTTACTTTTTTTTCTTTAAATAATATTTGTTTTAGATTATTCCAGACGCTTTGGTTTTTGAAGTAAACATATTTTTCAAAAATACGAAAATGTGTGAATACGTCCCTTTAAAACTGCACATAGAAAATGTATCTCGCATTTGAAAGGTTTATTCCATTATATAACAAGATCTCACCGCATATCACAAGTAGAAGGCCCTGTTTTTACTAAGCAGTTGAACTAAAATAGATGATTTCATATGTGTCTAAATTGACGAAACTTACAGTTAATGCTTAGAAGTTGTCCCGAAAGGACATTAGCAGCGAAGGGTCATGCATAAGTTAGTGTACTCGTGCATTTACGGATGTAATCTTTAAAAGTACTGAGATTCCAGTACCAAAGTAGTATTTGGGAACAACACCCAGGACTGTCATGAGATCTGACAGTCTTGAACAGATCTGGTAGTTACTGCGGAATCTTGCGGACAGACTAAGCAGGACCAGAGTTGTTGCAGCTCGACCCTCTCTCTGTCTCTCTCTAAGTACTACACAAGCAAGTCATGCGACGTCCGCAAGTGCACCTTGCATGCTTGCTACAAGAAATTTCGAAGCAAAAAACGTAGAGTGCCTGTATGTTCATCACACGATGTTCGCAGGGTGCCCGCACGATGTGTGATCGACGCAAGGCCGACGCATCAACTTAAGGGCTTTCGCTAATGTCTGTTGCGGATGTTGCGGCCACCTTGCGATCGAAGAAAACACGCACGGGCGCCGTAGGTCCGACGCACGTTTTTAACAAAAACCTCGACGAAAGCCCGATAGGTTGACGCAACGCGGTTGTGACCGAGGCTTTTTTTAGCTTTATAATTAACATCCATTGATAATACAGTAATAATTCAGTGTCCGGACAGGACAGGCCCAGTTGCCCAAGCAAATACTCATTCTCAAGGTCTACATTTAATAAATGATTAATTTACATTATATAATTTGAGGTCAATTCTATAGGCAGCAAACTTCTGCGTAAGACAACCAGATAAGTGTCGTGTAATTTGCAAGACAATTCAAAAATAGTTGTCAACATTTCGGAAAATAAGCAGATTTGTTTTCTCCACTTTATTTACGGTCGCAATTTGAAATGGATGCATCGTTAGTGCCCTCAAATGCACACGACAGCAACTTGATATCAAGCTGTTTCGCAAATGTTTCTTATTTTCGTAATTTTTTTAAAATGTTCTTTAATACAATAGTTTGACTTTTCGTGAAAACCTTGGTTTCGCGAAAAGTTAAAGACTTAGCATAACAGTCCCGACAGAGGGCCATGATTTGACTTTCTTGATAACCTGACAATATTTTCACGAAAGCTGCCAGAATATATCGCGAATTGTTTCCCAGTTTATTTTTTTTTTTAAATGTGTTTAAAGTTCATGAAAATTTACTGTTTTTCATAAACATAAGTGTGTTACTATATAATAAAATTATACGTTGACACATTTCTAAATGTAGGTAATTAAACGTTAAGATCAAAAGTCGTACAACTTTATATAAGAGTCGGTTTATTGCGAATTATTTTTCGTGAACAATACAAATTCTAACATTTTGTATGTGAGCAATTAGATAGAACTGATGTTATTCTCGTTTTGATGAATACTGTCGTCAATATAGTTGTATAGGTTCTTGTGCAGAGGGTTTACATTAATTATTCATCGGGAATTTACACGGGCTTCTCGTGTGAGTCGTCTTTATAAAAATATTTTTAGGGAAGCGCTAATTGACCCCTAGATACGTGATTGATGATGGATATATGGGCATTTTTTATTTCGACATATCGTGTTATTATACTTTATGCTAGGAAATATTAAGCCGTCATGCCAGTTGTTGTTACTGTTATCTAGTTATATATTAATTATTAGTTTTGGCATGCTATAATTTCCTGTGAATTAGACCCTGAATGGGTGACATGATGTATCTTACAAAACATAAAATCCTATAAATGCAGTCAGTCACACTTGGTGGTGATCCAATTCTACACCTCTGCACCAGTGAATTGATCTCAAATGATAAGGGTTACCACACTGTTCACGCACTGTGACCACAGCAGGGTGTCAGTCCATTAGAGTACACTACCCCAGATTTGTGGTTAGGAGGGGGGCGGTCAAATAAAGAAGGATTAAACTAGGAATTAAATGCTGTCTTTATTGGCAGATAGAAGTACACGCACAGACTTCAGTTGAAGGTGTTTTACACGCACTGTCCTGAATTGGAGGCGTGTTTTCACCTATAGCTTTCTGATCCCTATGTTTTTGTAGAACAATTACATTTAGTTTCTTTCGTTAGTTATGCAAGAGTTTGCTCACATATTAATCAGTTCAATGAAATGTAACCTTACACCAACTTAGAAGTTTGTTCATATCATAAACTAAAAACGCTAAATACGTAAGAATATAGCAGGTAATATACTTTTATTACAGTATAGTTTCTAAATCGAACGTGTTGTATGTTTCTTTAAAGTTATTATTGGTTAATGGACTACCGCGTCCATCTTTTTGCAGCGACATGTCAACACGTATGCAAACATGTAAATATGATAATTTGAATGCTGTACGTGCAAATATTAATTTGGAACGCGCATTCTTAACATAAAAGCGCTGAAGGCATTGCAGTTGTTCGCGATTGTGTAACACCGGGCCCCACTCAGTTTTCAAAATTTATGTTTATAGCAACAGAAGTTTTAATTTAACAGAGCAGTTTCGAAAGATATTTTTGAGATTTTGTCTAAACTAAATTGGTCAACAGTTTTCAATGACTATACAAGATTTTAGTAAATATTCGCCTTTCAAGAAATACCTGTTTGGATTTTACTACTATATATGTTCAGTCGACACTAGAGGTCTTGTATTTGGTGAAATAAGAAGTAAGAAGTATAAATTCGAAAGAAATATTTAATAATACACCCGCCTATCCAACCCTATATCATGAAGTTTGCACCTAATTTGTTGCTGCTAAGACGTGTTTTGAATTCCATAAACACTTATTATTGGCATCTACAAAAGACTGTTTTTGAAGTAATTCTTAATAGTCTTTCTTTTGAATGAAAGTTTATATGTATGTAGTCTCGTTACAGTAATACTTGTATCCAACAATAAAACTAGGTACGAGGCATCGTTCGTTGCATGCAGACATAGTCGTGCATACCGAATATCGGATGTTCCTCCACAAGACTGGACCAGTAGTTGGACCACAGACATGGCAAGGTGGCTAAACAGTACAACGTCCACTGCTTTCGTTTTATATGTAAAATATGCTTCACCAAATACATGTCCAATTGCTATTTAGTTGTTGTGGTTTATTTGTACTTTAAGATAAGAGAATAATTAATTTACGCAGGTTTTAAGCGAGTAACTTTCATTAATAGTTATTGAAAATATTGGTGCACTTGTACTTATATTTCAATAAAATTTGATAAAATAACGTCATATGAAACTGATTGATTTGTCCAAATAACTTATCTAAATTGGCACATAAGACACGTTATGATATGTTTTGCAGAATGTATTGCAAATATGTTGATTTGGCGTAAAAAAGTTGTTTGTTTCCACTAACCCGACCATATTTGTTTTGCACCCGACCATACACTTTTTTGCGTCTTCTATTACAACCGCGGAAATAGTCCAGGCAGCAAGTATTGGTGTTGTTTAACCGTTTGTATACAATAGTTGTCACCCTTTGTAACAACTTTGCCATGGTTTGCGTGGTTTGCGTTAGTAAATAAATCGCATTTTGCAAAGTTTGTCGAAATTCCCTCCTAAATACTGACAGTAATTGATCATTTGGGCGCACATTTAACAATAACAAACGTCTATGTCTTAATCAAGTTTGAATTTGTGCAGGTGCTTATGAATAATAAATGACAAAAAGGCGTTTATTGATGCAAATCCTGTGTACTTATCTCCAAGAGGTGTTGTGACCAGGAACCTATTTGAAAACGTGTGTGTAGTAAATTTTTATCGAATGCACGGGGATATTTCCCCATATGACCATCGCCCCCAACAGACTTGTTAGTTGGGTTACGGGGATAGTGCAAGATACAGAAGATTCCTCGGTCTTTTCGAAGCCGGTGTGAAGCATCTAGTACACTGCCCCTCGGTTGAACGTCTAATGCGAAAAACGAGTTAGTAGGTTAGGGTGTGGCGGGGGATCGAACCTGCGTCCCCTGGATTGTAAAGCCAGTGCGTTACCACTAGACCACGGAACCGCCTGCAGAAATTGTGAAAAACATATTGAAACATGTTTTTATACCTGCACATTTAAATCAACTTCAAGGAAAGATGTTTGTGGCCATTGTGGCGCAAGTGTCGAAATCACACTACAGAAGAACTACTAATTTGTACAGTGTCACTATGTGTTTAAATTGGAAGAAAAAACTAGAAAAATGCGCCCGCATGGGAAAAGGAAATAGGAACTCATGTCAGAAGTGACGATTGTGAACTCGGAAACTTTGGCTTAAGTTTCCAAATTGTTTAAAATACATTGCCTATTAAATATCAAGTGTGTCTTTTTTATTATTAGTTTTAAAAGTTAGTTATAATCATTTACTAAAAAAGTTGTTAAAGCGGATGTAGATATGTGCTTGTTGGGTCACGAAGGAAAACAAAGTTAACGAAACAAAAGTTATGCTTACCTACGTACCATACATTTTCCAAGAAGCAAGCTGACTAAAACCGGTGAATCAAATTAAACTGTATGCGCTCACCTTACCTTTTAATTACTTTCAAGAGCACCCTCACCGTTATAATTGATTATCTGGGCAATTAGAAGGGGGATGGCATTTGTCACCTTAGATACAGTCAAGTCAAGTCAAGTCAAGTTTATTTCAAAGCTCAGTTCATGCATAACATGACAATATGAGCAGAAATTACATACAAGCAAACAAAGAGATACATAAGTGAAGGGGCTAAATTCAATAATGCAAAATGATGGTACAGTATTTGGGAGAGAATAGCAAAATGACGAGTAATGCATAATGTATAACATCAAAATAAAAATAAAAAGGAAAAGGTAACACATGTACGTACACCATCGTAAATGTAAATGGTTTATTAGACACGTTTTAATATTTCTCTAATGAAAATACATAACTTTCTGTACTCAATATGGTTTTGTGTATCAGTTGTCATTAAAGATTTAAATTTTAAAAAATTCGGTCTTGCATAGTAGTGTGTATTAATAAGTCGATTTCTAACATCTTTTAGAGCATTACACTCGAGTAAATAATGGAATTCACCACCAATTTGGGAGGTAGAGTTACATAATGAGCATATTCGTTGATCTGCTAAAATCCCATGCCAGCTTCCAGTTTCAACAGGTAATCTGCTATTTCTTGTTCGAAATTTGATCATATATTTAAGATATCTATCTGGCGTATTAATTAGGTAAGGTTCTAGACCAAAATTATCTTTAAATAATTTATTGTTACTACATTTACTAGAGTTATTCACATCAGAGTGCCATTCGTTAATAAATAGGTCAGACAGTTTTTGTTTTGTACTTTTAACAAGCCATATGCTGTTAGGAAAATCATGTGACTGCCAAATATTCATCATTCTGCATTTTATAAAAATAGTTCGTATACATATTATCCAGTCAGAGCTGAAGTTTTCTGTTTTATGCATTTCTAATAAAATGTTATATACAAAATGTGAAAGTTTAACATATAAAGGATTAATTAATTTAGACCAGTAAGAAATCATTCTTGTTTCAATATAAATTTGTAGGGGCATAACTCCAGTTTCGCCATAAACAATACATGACGCAGTGCTGGGTTTGACTCCTAGTATTATTTTAAGAAATTTTAACTGGACTTTTTCTAGTACATAGTTATTTCCAAATCCCCAGCATTCACATCCATACAGAAGGATAGGTTTAATCATTTTGTTAAAAAGATCGATTTTCATATCAATAGACAAAGCTAGATTATTGCATTTGGTTATAAGACAGTACATAGCTTTGGTTGCTTGTTCAGCCAAATTCTTTTTTGTCTGGAAAAATGAACAACTACTATTAAATAATATACCAAGGTATTTATAACTCTTAACAATTTCAATAGGATTTCCTTTATAATAAAACGCATAATTCCCAGGTCTACCCTTGCTAAAAACAACAACTTACAACAACTTTTGATTTGGATGCATTGACTGTCAATTTCCATTGGTCACAATATTGGGAATACAAATTTAAACACTTCTGTAAGTCGCTTGCATAACAGTGGTTATGAATGATTTTAGTGGAAAATTATGATAATTACGATCGATCAGTGTTATCATGTGTAGAACATCTGGTTAACTATCCAGAACCATCAAACACGACGTGTTATACACAATAATGTGTTTTATTCTTCCCAAGCTGTCAAATATTAAATGAAAATATTCGCATAACTTCATTTATATGAATCCTACATTCAATTCTTTATTATGGCATTTGCGTCAATATTATAAATATAACTTGAACACAGAGACATTGCTTTGCGATTTATAATAGTCAAAAAGATGCGTTAAAATGCAATCGCCATTGTGTATTTATGTGAATTTTTGTCCCTCAATCATGCCGTTTTGAATTGCATCTGTTATTGTCGCCGTGCATGAGCGCGACGTCTATATGTGATGACTCTGACCGGAACCTTATGATAGCAGCGCTGATTATTTCCTTGATTTTTGGAAACGTTAATTTTACAATAGTCACCACAGCGTAAAACCTCGTGATAGTAAGACCTGTAAAAACTATGCTTTCATTAGTAATTTATTAAGTATTCTACATAGTATGAATTGGATTTTTCCTGGAAATGAAGTTTTTTTCTGAAAGCTATTTACTGAGATTTCTTTTATTGTCTCGTTTGTGTTTGAATGATAGTTGTGTAACCAGACGAAACTTGTCTATAACAACGCACTCAACTGATATTACATGTATTACTCATCTGGCTATTCTTGCGTATTCCGGAAATATGTGTAAATCATTCTAAAAATAGCATAGATGCAGACGCTAATAAGATGCGTAGCCGCTAACATGCGTACGGGGGGGGGGGGCTGTGCTATTCATTTTGTGCGCACGGAGCACTGCGGTTGCAGTGATTACAACTTGAACAGAGAATGGTTATGGCAGGTGTGATGCCAGGCCAAAATACCAATGATTCAGCTCTACAAATCATTGATGTTACTCCTTGATGTGCAGCATATAGGGCATCAAGAAATTCTTCTCTCTGCGACGAAAGGATCAGAGTGCTTCTTGTTTCCCAAGACATAAATCAGGTATGCCATTCTCTAAAATGTTTTAATTAGTTTAAACAGATGTATTAATAATTACTGCAGTGCTGCTCTAACACAGTTGCCTAGTCAGCATAGCCGGTTCAAACAAGTGCGAAAATGACTTGTCTGAAAATGAATTTGTTGACATTTTGCTTTGTCAGAAAAACAACGAAATATGGATGATTGGTTCTTGGTATTGAACAACAATTATTGAATATTATGTTGTGAATATGATCACTGGAGTAAATGGCCCTTTACTTAGTAGTTCAATTTGGGATTTTAATTTATTAAGAGAATTAATTTACAGGTAGTATGCGAAATAATAAGGCGACCGTACCGCTGCAGCTTTGGGGCCCAATATCAGAAACTTCACTATCATTGAGCTACCCCTAAATATTGTTCAATTGTGCTAATATTTTGCGAAATTTATTTTTTATATATAGGAACAAAATGAGAGGGTAAGAAGATCGTATTTCAAAAGTACAAAAATAAGCACCACCCTACTGGCCAGCTGGTCTTCAGCAAAGGCCAACACAAATTATCAAAACATTTCTTCCTTGTTAAATGTTAATTGATAACTGACTTTCATATCTTATCTATACAACAACTGAGTATCAGTAACTATCTGATACTCAAAGCCCCTGTGCTCTACCTATCTCACTGTATGCCCCGGAATAACCCTTACAGTGTCTGTGTTCTAAAATTGCTTTTCGTTTACCTACAAAAGACACAGGTCACATGTCTAGTGGGTGTTGATCGTTACTTTAACTGACCTATTATGTGAAGATCATATCAAGGTGTTACCGGGCTCATCTCGGTCTTAGACGGATCTTTGTTACATACGGAATACCTTATGAGCTTGCTTCCGATGGCGGTCCTAAGTTCAATACTATTGTCAGGCGACACTTCTGAAAGATTGGGGTGTTCATCATCAGTTGTTGTCTGTGCCATTCCCACATAGTAATTGTCGAGGCGAGGTTTGTGTGAATAATGTAAAACGCCACTAGTGACTCAAGTGATACTAAGTCATTGACAACCAACAATTTCAACGTGCGATGCTGCAGTATTGCACACACCAGATCCGATCACAAAACTCTTCCTAGATTTGTGTAATTTCGGCAAATCTATCAGGGATGTTATACCCTTCCCACCCAGCAAGTTCAATGTTCATGAGACGTGGTGTTTCACAGCAATGGCAAGAGAAGAGGCTCTTCAGAACAGACACATGCAATACGTAAGAAACTGTCTCTGCATACAAAACGTTGTTATTGAGGTACACCAGTATGACCAATATGTTATTAGAGATGATGGTTGCAGACGTGTAACCCTGCGTAACCAGATAATTCTACGTAAATACATCCCAGTGTATGTAGATTGTCCAGACTGATTGTTGATGCCGACTTCACAGGTCTATGCCTACCCAACTCGAGGCTCCTACTCCATCTTGCAGGCCTAGAACACTAACACTGCTCGTAACCGTCTGTTACGAAAACACTTAGGCAGCCCGAGCCAATACAGACACCTGTCGCTACACGGGTACATCCGGGCTGATCACAAGCCTGGGCATCTGATATCAGTTGACCTATGACTCCCCAAATTAGTCGGACTATTAGTCACCAGATGCCTGTGAGAACCCTACAGCTCTGTCACCAACTGGGGGTGAATTATCCCTGTTTATGATGTACCTTTCCCCCTAGACGATCAACCAGATTAAGGCGGGCTCCTACATGGCAGAACGACTATGACATGGAATTGTGTGAATCTTTGCCATAATGCTATGTTGTGCTTGTTTATATTGTGTAGTCTCTTTTCCCTCATATAGTCGCATTTAAACATTTGAGTTATTTTACCAGAACAAGAGTTATTCTTTGCATAACATAGTAAATTACATTTATATGAAAGAATGAGACTACTGTGAATTCACTTAACTTGCACATATTTTCTTTTAATGGTTACGACTGTGCTTGATATTATGCAACTTTAATTTCATTAAGTTTGCAATAGGTAGAGTGGTCAATTAGATTTAATATCATGTTACTGTAGTGTTTGATATTTTAGTGTCTTGAGGACTATATTGTAAGTAAATTTATTCCATCATGCACATGTTCATTTGTAAAAAGTGTTCATATGTTCAGCTGTTTCATACTGCTATACGATACATGTACAATGTTTTGTTAACTTAACCTAGTTCTGTCATTAGAGCCGACTTCGATTTGTACATACTTACTACTCAACTTGAGGGGGAGGGGGGGAGATAGAGGATTTTAAATTTTAAATAAAACTTTAGTTCAATCTTTGTATTTTGTTCAAATCTTGGTCGTTGTTGGTAGATGCCAATAAAGTATACAGCAAATAGACCACGTTCTTATTAATATAAGTTGTCAGAACATTTTAACTGTGTTCAAAATAATTACTAAATTGTTCAAAATAAATTTAGAGTGATACTCGTGAAAGTCGTGTAATTTGTTGTATTTTGTTTTATAAATATGATAATATTTGAGGCACTTAAGCTACCCCTAAACATAGGCATTTATTGTACAAACATTCCATACAGTGTTTCTATATCATAAAGAACATATTTGGGGGGCAAGACTTAGTCAGTTAATCAATTTACAATTTAAATACAATGTAACTATTTAATGACGCTAATGTTGACAAATGAAGAAAATAATTTTTTTTAAGTTACTGCGTATCTCCGTGAATATATTTAAGCTTGTGAAATTAATAAATAATAGGTAAAATTTTAATTTACCAGTTATAAATTGGCCCTTTGTTTTGTTCGAAAAACCTGTCAAATACAAACAAGAAACATTTAAATAATCATTTGTCAATTATTGTTACTATGATCGAGATAGACTTAGTACAGTCGCTTTACTATAATCCATGTTATACTAAAATGCAACACTTATTTTATGTTTACTGTTTCGTTTTTTTTCTCATACATATTGCTTTGTTGTGTGTATTTAAGTGTGTATGCTTTTTGTTTGGTGACTTATGTGTTATCTTGTTGTATTTCACAATTTAATCGTTCCTATTTTATGTATATTCACAAGTCACAATAACCCAGCAAACAAGCTCAGACAGGACCCATATGGGCCTCTTGAGGGTTTACATATGTGTTCCGTGTGGGCTACCGATATGGGACCCACCCCAGAAAGTACAACCGGGATTAAGGTTGGTCCAATATGGGTTAAAATATGAGTCGACCTTGGGACCAATGTGGTCTCAACATAGGACCATAATGGGCAAACACAGATGGGACCTTGATGGGATACCCACATGGGCCCCACCCCACAAAGTGCAACCGGTATTTACGTGGGTCCCGTATGTGTTACAATATGGTTCTAAAATGGGACCCATGTGGTCTCCACATGGGACTATAATGGGCAAACACAAAAGGGACCTTGATGGGATACCCACATGGGCCCCACCCCAGTAAGTGCAACCGGGAACTGCATGGGTCCCATATTGGTTGCAACACAGATTGGTCCTGAAGGCAAAACCTGAATAAAAGCTGTAATGAAAAAGTCCAAACATGATTCTCTGCATAATTTGTCACTTATACAGAGGTAATTGTTGCGAAGCTGTTTGTCACATTCTATGGTTGTCCAACTTCAAGAACAGGACAATATAAATATTGGCTGTTAATGGCCACAAGTAGCTTTCCAGTCTGTAGTCCTGCTAACAATGTATTCTTATTAACGATCACATGTCTGTCAGATGCAGCTTTACAAAAACCAACACTTAACAAATGACATATTATTTGGAGTATAATTTTGACCATATCATCAAAGCTCTAAGTTGGGGTAAGTTATTAATGTATTGATAATAAAACACTTAACATCATGTTGTAAAACATGCTATTTTTCCTATTCGGTAAACTTGACAAAACATAATATTTTAATAGTAGTACAAGAACACAAAATGCATCATGTAAGACAGATTTTCAAATAAGCATATCGATATCTACAAGTATGTTTAATGTACCTTGCATAATGTACTTGTTATTATTATATATATTTCATCATTTGTGATTAAAAAGGGTGCGTATTAAAATAAAGATAGAGTTTAATACAAAACTTAAGTAATGGCAAATTACGAAAAACAAATAATTATGTGTTATTGTATCTAATATAATGTTAAAATCAACATGAAAGTGTGCATAGTAGGTTATCTACAGAGCATTGCTTTGTAAATATTAACTGCAAGTGAACCTTACTTTTAAGTTTGGTTATAAACATAACTCAATCCGGTTTTGAAACATTACAAAAAGTATTTGCGACAACAACTAAACTGGCTAACAACATTGTCTAGATCGAGCTGGTATTCCCTGAAGTTTTAAAGGAACTTGTTCACAGATGTTTGCATTTTTTGAAGTATACCATTTAAAGTATTAACTTGACAGATTTAAACATCGCAACTAAAAAACGTTAAGTATAATAACAAGAAAAGTGTTTAGAAAAAAAAAAGAAATACAAAATTGGTATCACCGGGGTTCGCACCCGGGACCTGCGTATAAAAAGGTTATCGCCTTAACCACTCGGCCATTCCGAAGTCTGTATTTCATCATGAATTATTTACTTTATGTCAGTGTTCCAAGTGATGTCAACAGTTTCAACGAAATCAGCAGAACCAAATAATTCCATCGTTTAGCGTTAGAAATGCTTTATAATTGTATCAATTTTAACGGATGATTAGTCATAAACGAAACGGTTTTTACAGTGTATTTCTTGGTCGTAGTGTTATATTGCTCCCGTGTATACAGTGTTCTTATATTTTTGGAATCGGTAACAAAAAGTTGAAAAATTGTCCATTCGTCAATCTGTGAACAGGTCCCTTTAATTAACAAACAACAACAACAATAACAGTCAAAAGTCAGTACCCATTCCTGTTATTATTTGACCTGTAGAATCTCTTTGGCTGATTAGGCAAACATTTTAATTTATGTATTGAATCATGAATGTAAATTTAAACATTTTTTGTACAGCAAAAATGAATCTTACAATTTTCAAAACATGTTCAAGATAAAATTAAATTGCTTTATTGCGCATATGTAAATGATTACATATGATTTTAATAATATTATCTTGAACGACACAAACAGTCAACGCATTCTCAACTTGAAGAAAAACAACATTATATATGTCGATTATTGTTAGTACTACACTAGCATTTAAAATCGTTAGGCCAAAAGAAAAAAAAGTATGTGTTTCGGGCAACCCGACCCTACTTAACGAAAAACCATCGACCCTAAAGTTTTTAGCGACACTTTTTTTTCCATGAAAGCCATATTTGTCAGATTTAAGTTTGTTTTCGATGGTTTTGACCGAAATGTGTCTTTAAAAAAAATCTATCCCGACCGTACCTAACTTTTTTGAGACCGTTCCCCGAAAAACACATTGTTTGGCCTTAGCAGGAAGTTATATAGGCAGCTGCTGAAATAGTTCTTTCAATATTATATTCAGAACAGTAACCAGCTCTGTTCATTTTGTATTTATTTATCCACAAGGAACAACTTATAACTATAATGCATTTATAAATTATTCTGGTAAAGTATATTACACTGACTTATATATAAACAAGAGCTGTCAGAGGACAGCGCAATCGACTTTTGGAAGTACTTCAGTTCGTATATATTTTGGAAAGTGGAAGGGCCATACATTTGTTGAAATACAAAACTGAGTTTATAGTGGGGCAATTATTTCATCAAATTAATCCAAGTTTCAAGTGACAACCTTATGTTATTGGGGATTGTTGAACCTATCAAGTTTGGAAGCTACTACACATTGGAACAAAAAAAGGTAATCCGAAAATATATGTGAAAAAGGGCAAAACTCTTGCAAAATACAATGGGGAATGTAGCTCTTGATATTGGAGTCGATGACAAAAGTACATCTGAAGTTTCAAGTGAATAGCTTATTTAGTTTCAAGCTATAAAACGTCTGAATATATACTTTAACCAGAAAATCTATACAAAAAGGGGGCATATTTCTGTCAAAATACAAAACAGTTTTTCAGAATGTTGCCCATGACCCTGGAGTTGATGACATAGGTATATTCCAAGGTTCAAGTGAATAACGTATGTAGTTTTGCAGTTAATAACTTTGGAATAAAAACTTTAACCAAATTCAGACGCGGACGCCGTCGCCAGCGGTAGTAGGAAAGCTCACCTTTTCATCGAACAGTCGAGCTAGAAATCAAACAAGGTTATATCCATTGATACAGAAAGTAAGCAAATTTCATAAAATATTGAGCATTTTGACCTCATTCAGAGAACTGGTTTTATCCTAAATTGGCGAAAGTAATTTACAGGCAAATGGAAATTATTTAGATATCTCACAAATGTTTCCCCATAAAAATCAGAATGATCACTATTATTTTGCAAATCTGCTGGTGTGGAAGCTTCTCAATACATGTTGTATTGTTACAAGGTCCTTTGTTTCCTTTCTTTTTTTGCTATCACATTCTTCTGTAAACTAATTCAAGTAATTACTGAAAGCGTTATCATTAGAAATAAGGTCAAAATAGTAGCACAGCTAGAGTATTTTTTTAAATCCCGATTTCACACAGTCTGGCACAACGCTTCATGCTATATGTGACCATTACGAATTCATCTCTGGAAAGCCCGCACTGTTGTTCTTGCACTGTTGTATTTTTCATGAACTTCACCATTACCACATTTAACTTATGCCCTTAATTTATCTCGGTAGGTGACAACAATATAGCCATTAATTCAATACTTCAAACTCCATTTCTTTCCTTCTATCTATATTAATTTTAGCAATCTTCGACTTGAAGCGAATAAATTTCGTTGACTGCTTCTGAACGAAAAAAACTACAGTTATTTCAGGACAAAATTTCCTGCAGCTGCTTTACATGTACATTAAGTGAACTTAATACACACATTTTTTTTTGTAAAACTATAAATGCTTAATTGTTATTTATACTAAACATCAGGTCTACAATTTTAAGTTAAAAAAACAACAACAGCCATATCAGTTTGCAAAATGCACCTATATAGACATACATATTTAAACGGCTGTTTGTATTGGGAATTGAAAAGTTTAAGCATTTCCCAATAATACAAAGACACATACCAGTACCAAATTTGATTAGTTAGTTGAATGGTGATTCGCACGCGTTTTACACCAACCTCATTTTGCAGAACACCAACCAATTTCTGTTTAAACCATACATAAGAAAAGTTGACAGAGAAAATGCTACAATAATGTTAACATTTATTTTAATTACAAAAGCCAAAATATTTGATATTTTACGTGAGACCAGGTCTGGCAATATAATGTCTATGATATGCATGCGAATCAAGATACATCGCAATTTTAGGTATAAAAGGCATGGATATGTATTAACATATACACCTATCATTGGAACTTGTTTCTACATTACAGTTTTACCAATTATTATAAATTATAGAGCAATTTAACTCACCGAAAAGAAAGCCCATTGTTGGATGTGGATGGTTGCTGAAAGCAGTTTGCATTCCGACCAAGGGCAAGGATTGTATGAGGGACTTAATTAGATATGTTCTTCATTTGCTTAGTTGCTCTCTATTCAACCCTGGTACCGCCAAAGCAGCAAACAATGAGATATTGTGCATATTATAATATTATAAATATAGAAATGCAATATTTTGATTGCACAATAGCAACAATTAATGTTCTCTCTCGCGAAATTGTGTGACAAATTTAAATCAGGTTTAGAAAACCCAATTCTTTCACAATACTAGGAAAAGTAACAGCGCAAATTTAAGTTGCTTTATAAATATAATATATATTATTAACACTTTGTATAACTTACCTGTCTGTTTTAATATAAAAACCGCCTAACATGTTCATTGATTTAATTTTCAGAGTCCGTTCGCCAAAAAATATCTTCGCCCTTTGTTCCGTTCGCCCTATATTCCGCTCGCCCTGGGTCCGTTCGCCCTACTTCCATTTTTATGAAAGGGTATATATTGAAATGTATTAATGCATGATGGAATTTAATTATTTCCAAAGATCAAAACGGTCTATTTGCTGTATACTTTATTGGCATCTACCAACAATGATCAAGGTTTGACAAAAAAAAAGACAAAGATTCAACTAATGTTTCATTTAAAATTTAAAATCCTCTTTCTCTCTCCCCCCCCCCCTCACTTTGGGTAGTAAGTATGTAAAAAAAGGCTTTTCTAAAGACAGAACTAGGTTAAGTTAATAAAACATTGTACATGTATCGTATAACAGTATGAAACAGCTGAACATATGAAAATTTACTTTACAATGTAGTCCTCAAGACATTAAAATATCAAACACTACAGTAACATAATATTAAATATAATTGACAACTCTATCTATTGCAAACATAATGAAATTAACGTTGCATAATATCAAGCACAGTCGTAAACATTACAAGTAAATATGTGCAAGTAAAGTGAAAACACAGTAGTCTCATTCTTTCACATAATTGTCATTTACTATGTTATGCATATAATAACTCTTGTTCTGGTAAAATAACTCAAATGTTTAAATGCGACTATATGAGGGAAAAGAGACTATACAATGTAAACAACCACAACATAGCATTAGGGCAAAGATTCAGAGACAATTGCATGTCATAGTCGTTATGCAATGTAGGAGCCCGCCTTAATCTGGTTGATCGTCTAGGTTGAAAGGTACATCAAAAACAGGGATAATTCATCCTCCAGTTGGTGGCAGAGCTGTAGGGTTATCACCGGCATCTGGTGTCTGGTAGTCCGACTAATTTGGGGAGTCATAGGTCAACTATGTCAGATGCTCTGGTTTGTGATCAGCCCGGATATGCCACGTGTAGCGACAGGTGTCTGTATTGGCTCGAGCTGCCTAGGTGTTCTCGTAACAGACGGTAACGCGCAGTGTCAGTGTTCTAGGCCTACAAGTTGGAGTAGGAGCCTCGAGTTGGGTAGGCATAGACCTGTGAAGTCGGCATCAACAATCAGTCTGGACAATCTACATACATTGGGATGTATTTACGTAGAATTATCTGGTTACGCAGGGTTACACGTCTGCAACCATCAGCTCTAATTACATATTGGTCATACTGCAATAACAACGTTTAGTATGCAGTGCAGTTTCCTCATATGCCAATGAGGTATATTAGCCCAGGTAAAACCCATATCGGGGGTGGTATAGTGGCAATATAATGCATATGGGACCCACATGGGTCTCATATTGTAGTGTTTGCCCAGCTATAGCCCACATGGGGTGGCTTTCTTGGACATATATGGGCTAACTTGCAGTGGACCCACATGAGCTTCCTGTCTTGAACCCATATGGGTCTGATATGGGCAAAACTATCATTTGGAACCCACATGAGACCCATATTGTATTTTTTGCCCAGCTATAGCCCATATTGGGCCCATATGGACTTGCTTTCTGGGCCCCGTATAGGCTTTCTAGTAGGGACCCAAATTGGTCTACTTTACTTGAACCCATCTGGGTTTTATAGTGGCAAGATAATGCAGTTTTGGCCCACACTGGACCCATGAGGTATATTAGCGCAGATAAAACCCATATCGTGGGTTGTATAGTGGCAAGATAATGCATATAGGACCCACATGGGGCCCAGATTGTATTTTTTTGCCCAGCTATAGCCAACATTGGGCCCATATAGACTTGCTTTCTGAGACCCATATACGCTTTCTAGTAAGGACCCAAATGGTTTTACTTTACATGGACCCATCGGGGTTTTATAGTTGCAAGATAATGCATATGGGTCCCACACTGGGTCCATGAGATATATCAGCCCAGGTAAAACCCATATCGTGCCCCATGGGATGGCTTACTGGGACCCATATGGGCATACTTGCAGTGAACCCATGTGGGCTTCCTTGCTGGGACACATATGGGTCTGATATGGACAAACACATACCATTGGACCCACATGGAGCCCATATTGTATTTTTTTTGCCCAGCTATAGCCCATATTGGGCCCATATGGGTTTGCTTGCTGGAAATAAACAACGTACCTACCCACAAACTCATATGCCTATTTGGTCTTGATATTAATTAATTGGTTGAACTTGATTTTTGATGACAAATAATTTTAAGAACTATGATGATGACGACGATGATGATGACGCGTAGCATAGCGCAACAGACTGAAATAGTTTATGTATTATTTTCCAAATGTTTTTTGTATACAGATTTCTTTCTTTTTCTTAATATTTGTAATCTAAAAATTTCCTGAACTGTTTATTATATAATATTCACTTGACAACCTCAACTGACTGAGAAGGTGACACCCCCAAACGGGGTTCGAGTATCTAGGTCTTACTCGATTACATTCTGGTTGAGACTGTCTAAGTCATAATGCATATGTTGTTAAGTGAACATTAGGTTACTGTGTAACTAATTATATGATGTATATAACATTAGAGACAAAATTGGCAAGAGACAAATGTTTATACATGTTCATTGTCTTATGTACTGCAGCTGGCATTTTGTATCTAAATTCCTATCAAACTGATGACATTGCTAGATGTGTGCAGCTTTTAACTTTCTCCTAGATAATTTATTTGTTAAACTCAATGGTAAACTGTATAAAGCAAATTGTCGGTTTTCCAATTGGTTATAATTGTGCACATAATTATTAAGCAACCACGGGTAAAATCGATTTCATAGCAATATACATCATCTACATGGATTACGATTGATTATACATGTAGATGATGTATTTTGATATTGCTGTGAGCGGGATTTTATTCATAATTCTTGGTTGGTCAAACAGTACATGCAGTTGTTACTATTAATAGCTGTGTCTATAAATCCATGTGTCAACATTTATGGTGTATTATAATGTATTTAACTTAGACACATTTGAACCAACTGATAAAATGTATTAAAACAATATGCTTTGTCAGGTATTCAAAGGCTTAGTTTAAGGAATATCTGGCCCCTCCCTATGGGTACTCCTATCTGTATATTGGGCCACCAAAAAATCTCTTATAATTATCTGCATTATTTCTCTAAGCTGACTGAGCAATGGCTATGCGCACTGATAAAGTTAATGCTCAATTTTAATTCACTTACAATACTGTGCAATATCAGGCAATTATTAAAATATTGTTACTATTATACTCTTTTGATTTAGCAAAAAAACTTTGTACATTTTAATTGAGTGATTCAAATTTTATTTTTTCATATATTTCATCGTATTATTATTTTACAGCACTAGACAGCACAATGACATGGATTAGTTGTACTAACAACAAAATGATATAATACTTATCAGTTTTTACATGTCATTATTTCCAGTGCATAAGACCCTGAATGGGTGACACGATGTATCCAACAAAGAATGCAACACAAAATCCTATGAATGCAGTCAGTCACATGGCTGGTAATTCAATTCTACACCTCTGCACCAGTTAATTGATCTCAAATGATAAGGGTCACCGCACTGTGCTCGCACTGTGACCACAGCAGGGCGCCAGTACAAAATAGTGCAATACCCCAGATTTAGGGGTGGAGGTCAAATAAAGAAATATTAAACTAGGGATTAAATGCTGTCTTCATTGGAAGGTAGAAGTATGCGCACAGTCTTCAGTTGAAGGTTTTTTACACGCACTGTCCTGAATTAGCGGCGTGTTTGCTCTTGTGATCCCTACGTTTTTGTAGTAGAATTACATTTAGTTACTTAAGTTCGTTCTGCAAGAGTTTGCTCATAAATTAATCAGTTTAATGAAACGTCACCTTACACCAACTAAGAAATTAATTATTAATTACGGGCGTGTTGTAGTGAGATTCACTGTTACCTATTTGTAAAATCTCAAGTTAAATCAAAGCGCCGAAGGCACTGTAGTTGATTGCGTAACACTGGGCATATCACGGACAGTCTGGGCAATTAGATAGGGATGATATACGTCACCTTAAATACAGTGGTTGTAAATGTTTAAACGAAAATATTTATGTACGTATTTACTATAACATATGTTCAATATTATAAATATGACTTGAACATTGCTAAGCAATTTGTATTATTCAAAATGGTAAGTTTAAATAAAATATTGCCTCGTAAACATGTAAATCAAATTTTTAAATAAATATATCATCATTGTGTAATTATGTTATTGTTTTATCTTAATCAGGCAGTTTTGAAATGAATATATTTATTGTGTCAAATGCGTAGCTGATTAATTTAGGTTCATTGTAAAACGTACGCCACTAATAAAAACGTAATCAGGTGTAGAAACTATATAGATGAAGTAACTTTCAGCAGCTTAAAACTGTGTACGAGTAAAATATATTGAAAGCCTTTCAACAAATTCCATTTAAATGGAAGAAAATGTCGGGCAAGAAACCTCATTAGAGAAATTCTTTGTCCGATTTTCAATTGCATTCTCTTTCTTTGGGCTACACAAATATATCATTCCTACTCGACCTTCCAACATTAAATATTCATTACTAACACACATTATCTGGATATACATGTATAGAATAAAAAACGACCATTATGAGTTTCATAACCGGACACTCTGTAAAGAGACAGATGATCAAAAGCTGTGGTGTTGAACAAAACTCAATATTAACCTGAAACAACAAACAAAAAGCTGAATATTAAAATATTAATTATTACATGAATGCAAAGACTGTGTTACAAGCATTTCAACCGTATTAGCAAGTGTTTTAAGTTCCTTAAAGGGAGATACTATCAAAATAGTGTTGGTTTCTTTGGAAATGTCTTAAAATGTATTTCCTTTCAACTAATAATGCATCTGGAGTAGCAAAACTTTCAAAAAGTATATGAAAAAACATGCTATCTACTAGGCGATTGTCGCTACGACTTTCAGCGTTTAAAATTCTGCCTGTTGTAGCTTCTGATATGATTAGTGTATCAGACCTCAATCGTGATACATCGACTATATCCGGAATGATCCGTAAAAATCGACCGCTACTGCGGAATAACCGCTAAACAGTACTTTATCGTTATAATGATGGCCACGTGAATAATAAAATGAGCAATAAACATTCCCTACTAAAATTTAATCATTTAAACTAAACGAAAAGGTTGTCACCCATGCATCGTGATAATGAACTTAATTAAAACACGTCTTTAAAAAGATATTCGGCGTTTGTTGTCATTGTTTATGAAGAATGTAATATGAACGTCCTAGATACTATTTGAAACGGTTAAACGTTTTGATTTTGTGGTTTATTAACAATAATGGACAATAAATTACTTTGCACGCCAGCCAAATTTTATGACAGTATGTTTAACCGCTAAGTATTTTTAGGATAATTGAACCGTTCAAAGAGTTCTCGTTAATAGCTGGAAATTGCAGTTATGATTCAACATGATTCAACATTCGCGTCGTCCCAACTTTCAATGTGTCTCTAAAAGTAAATTAGGAATGGGTTCTGGGAAACCCCCCGAATACTCACATAATGAGGCTTCGGCGCGGAAGGACTTTATAAACTTCGAAATCCACATAGTAATTCTCACAAAAGTCTAACTCGTGTAAAAATCAAAATAGCCCCCGTTTTCTTTAACGGTTATGAATTAATTATTAATTTGGTATCGAGTAGTCTTCTATTTATCAACTATGCTTTATGGGCTATTCGCTTAAACATGGCTTTCTGAAGATTCGTGAAAGTTGCAAACATTGCATCATATGTGTTTTGCACCTATTCCACATGTATCTACTGTGTTATTTACGAAGTCTTTCTTAATGTGTGCATCCTGTTTGTATCCTACTTTAGTTTTTGAGACACATTTAGTAGGAACACATTTTGAATCATAGCTGAAGATTCCAGCTATATATGAACTGTGTTCAACTTGTTTACATTTGAGAGATGATGAGAGAGAGGGAGGGGGGGGGGGGAGGGGCATGAGTGAACGGTGGAAGACCACCTGTCCGGTATGATACCTACCAACGGAACGCTCATGCGTTGGTCATTACCGAACGGGGGTCGCCTAGGTGAAAAGCGAGTGTGCTACCCAAGCAGCAGATTGTGAGAGAATGAATGATTGGATAATTAAGTGAATGAATGAATGAATGAATGAATACATGAATGAATGAACGAATGAACGAATACACGAATGAATGAACGAATGAACGAATGAATGAATTAATGAATGAATGGATTGATGGATGGATGGATGAATGAATGAATGCATGAATGAATGAATGAATGAATGAATGAATGAATGAATGAATGAATGAATGAATGAATGAATGAATGAATGAATGAATGAATGAATGGGCGTTCAATGGCTGCTAGGTTCATAACCACAACCACTGTAGCCATGTCAACTCTGAACCGTGACCTCCCCCCATGACAGTCATCATCCCATGTTCTTCGGCATCCTCACAGTTATATTCATGAAATGTTATTATTTAGAGCACTACGTAAATGTTTATACCAGTAATTACGCGTCCGTATTTCCTGTAAGAACTGCTAAGCTAAGCACTACAAATATATTATTATTTTATATTATTATTATTATTATTATTATTAATACTTATGGTAATTATAATAATTACAAAACACAACATTTTTAGTAGCAGTTGTAGTTTGGAGTAATAGAACTTTCCAAAGCAGTGTTAGTTATAGAAGTTGAGTGGTAGTAAAAAGATAATACATGGTAAGTTAGGATTTGTTTTTAATTACCCACAATACTTTAACGAGAAGTATATTTCAAATGCGCACTCAGTATAATGGTTGTGTATACAATGCTAAGCATACCGATTTTATTCGGTAAAATTGGGAACGTCTGAACCGTGTTCTGAAGTTCCAAAATATAAATTACCGATATATGCCTCTTTCCATTTGAATAGTAGGAGTTAATGCTGTAGAATTCCTTACCGACCAAGTCATCTACATTTGGACTTGTTAGTTTGATTTCTTTTTTAGTTTTGATTAAAAACAGGAATACAATTGTTATAGTCGAGTTAAAGTTTGCTGATAATGAGGGGAATATCCGTTAACATTAAACAGAGACTCGGGTAAACGTTTACGTTCCTGTTATGGATGGATATGCTTTAGAGGTTAGTAAATGGTGGCGCGAGGGGGTCATTTGAGACTTGCCGGGGCTAATATCGAGCCATGCTTCCGCGCTGCCATTTATTGACCTGTTTTATACAAAATTATGTTTTTTATTAGCATTCATATTTGTTACTTTTCAAATTCATGTTTTCATCCAATTTATAACATATTTAAATCTTGTTAAAAAAATAAGTTAATGGAAAGAGTTTTCACGCTTTATTCGCATCTTAACTTAAAACCTGTACACGTCATGGCATTTCAAGTAAGCATAATACTTGTTAAAAGCCGCAACAAACAATTTTTATGACGCAACATAGCTTTAAAATGGATTTGGTTTTACATTGATATATCTACATACATATAGATCTAATTTATTGCGGATTTATACATATCTGTATCACAGTTAAATATGATAATACTTTTATGAGATTACGATGCGATCTCGCATTGTAGTCTCGCGCCCTCGAATCGTATTTTTGCGTTCTCGCCCTTGTATATCCAAAGGTCGAGAATGACACGATGCGATGCTGCGAAATGAATATCGAGATCTCGCATCGTATTCTCGCAATTTCGCATCGTATTCTCGCGATCTCGAATCGTAATCTCGCGATTTCGCATCGTGTCTTCGCAATCTCGACCTGTGGATTACAAGCGCGAGAACGCGAAAACACGATACGAAGTAGCGAAATCACGATGCGAGGTTGCAAGATAACGATAAATTAATATCGCGATCTCGCATCGTGTTTTCGGGTTTCGCTTGAGCATAGGTAGTTTAACAACGATAATTGTGTTCTTTGCCGATAGACAATTTAGAGAGTATCATGTTAGAATAATGATTGTGTTATTGTTAAACAAATTAGAAGAAATAATGGGCGATTTGCTGAATAGCCGGATTGAATAAATGAGAAGCATATAATGCATCATTATGATTTTATTAAGCAAGACCCTGTGCCATTCAAAAACTTTATTCTAATAAATGATGACCAGTAGAAACTCATACAAACTGCTAAAATGTAATCAAACAATATCATATTTGTAGTCACATCTCTGTGTGGGTCCTTTACTCCAAGGTTTACAGAAATGGAACATGCTCTATCCCAAGAATGTGTCGTACACCTCCAGAAACGTTTATAAAGCAGTGTAGTAGACAAATATACACGGAACACTTTGATTTATAAATCAAGCTTTATAAAACAAGGTTTACCCTGTAGAGGGCCATTAACATTTGAGAAGCAGTATCCTAACATGTTGGATTTCCCTTGTACAGTGCAGTGAGTGTGGCTGGGAACATAATTATGTTGATCAATGTTTAAATACTTAAATGTCATGAACATATTCAACTACATCATGCGTATGAAGTTTTGCAATGGGTTGAAAACATTATCGTAATTTCATTTATTTCGAAGTCATACACATGTTAAAAAATATATGCATACAGGCAATGTTTTAAGTAATAAAATGTTGTGTTTTTTAATGTATAAATTGAGCATTATAAAAGGTTAAAAAATCTTGCATTTTAATATTTTCCTCAAATGTTATTGTTAAATTTGCCAAATGTCTTTTATTGTGGCATCTAATTCGTCCTCCATTTTGATTCATTGTCATGTGCAACCTCCAAAATGACTCGCCTGCACATATGCAACCGGAAGGCGAGAGTACGATGTAACTATCGTTGTTTCGCGATTTCGAACTATGCTCAAACGAAAACGCGAAAAACACGATGCGAGATCGCGATATTAATTTCGCGGTCTCGCATCGTGTTTTTCGCAACCTCGCATCGTGATTTCGCTACTACGTATCGTGTTCTTGTAATCCACAGGTCGAGATTGCGAAACCACGATGCGAAATCGCGAGACTACGATGCGAGATCGCGAGGCTACGATGCGAGATAGCGAGAATACGATGCGAAATTGCGAGATTACGAGATGCCCTTGTATATCCAAAAGTCGAGAATGCGAAAACACGATGCGAGGTTGCGGTATTAATTTCGCAACCTCGCATCGTGTTTTCGCATTCTCGACTTTTGGATATACAAGGGCGAGAACGCGAAAACACGATGCGAGGGCGCGAGATTACGATGCGAGATCGCGATATTAATTTCTCGCATCGTAACCTCGCAATCTCGCATCGTGATTTCGCTACTTCGTATCGTGTTATCGCGTTCTCGCGCTTGTAATCCAAAGGTCGAGAATGCGAAACAACGAGTGGCACTAACGGAACACTGTAATGTTGATTGTTTTAAATAAATGTCTCGTGAAGCAATTACCAATTTCAATTGAAATAGTATTACGATAGATGTGGGAGACCTTGACCGTGTTGAAGGATAGAGAAAAGTATGTTTAAAGTGCATAATAATTATTACTACAAATTGCTAAATGTGTAATACAATATTTATATTTGTACATGCTTTCATAAAATGTTAACCGTTTAACGCTTGATGACTTTGCTCTTTTTTATAATGATAAACAATGTAAACAAAACATTGTACAAATTATGAATCTGTTAAACTCCGTTACTTAATATGTTCACCAATATGTTCATGGATATTCGTCCTGCCCCTAAAACAGGTCATTGACAAAGATGTCAAACAAATAATGGAATGACACGACTAAACTATTGACGTTGGGGTGTTAGGTTAAGCGGTTATAAAGCCTTCTGTCGATATTCCATTAGTTCGACAAGGAAACAGTTTAATCGTTGTCAGTTGGATGCTATTTTGCTTGTGATAGATTTTAATGTCATTTATAGCTCCAATACTATGTACATCAAAAACTAAATTGTAGTTATAAATGCAAAACAATAGACTGCTGGGTGTTGACTAAATTCATTATAGAGGTGCCTAGTTGTGAAACTTTTTGTAAACTAAAGCTGTTTCTCAAAGTTAATAATACCATGACTTTTATCACTAATTAATGATACTGTACACATTTTGTTATTTGAAATAAAACATCACTTTCTGATTTTAATGGAATAATACAATGTAATGAACAGAATAAGCCCAATAATGTTTACGACAAACTAACCGAGCCCGAAGGGTTCAGTTTAGGAAAACATGATGGAAAAATAAAATAAAATCGCTTAAATCATATACTATGGTTAATTTTTGAGATTCGAAGTTTGACTTAACTAGACTTTTGATGTTAAGGTTTAAGTCTGATTCTGGAAACGTTTGAAGTCGAGGGCCATGGTGTGTTATCAGACTTCACTTTAGAAATATATGTTTTGACATGATCTTTGTTTTGTTCTTATCAGCACCGAAGGTCAAACAAAGATTTGATAACTGAATACATAACCATAACGGTTGTTAGAACAAGTGCTTATGTGCAAGTCGTATAAAACCAGTGTGTACATGATGCAGGATTTTGTAACACGCTAACCTATTTGAATCAGATGGCATAAGTCCAGTAGTTAAAAGCCACGTTAAGCGACCAATGGCCTTCCATTAGACACTTTTGACAAACACCTCTAACGAAAAACTCAATGTATATTCAACTACAAAAGGCGCGCTAGCATAATAAAAAGGTTAAAAACAAATCATTATTTTATAATTTGATAGAATATAATAGGGCTAATATGCATATTATTGGTCCATGTACATCAAATACGACTGCTATATTTTAAAAATACTGTTAGCTGTAATGTTGTTTCAGTTACTGTATAGTTTTACTAATAAATAATACTTAACCTCTCGTACTGCTAAATGTATGCATTTGTAATTACTAATACATCGACTGTAACGCTCACTGTTTTCTTTGCTTCTAATTCTGCTAATGTAACAAATATATACTTTGACAGCTAATTTTGTAACTGTTACTGTTTCTTCTACTCATAGTTGAATCGATTGATTTTCTACTGCTATTGTTGCTGCTACTGCAGCTACTTCTACTGGTGCTGCTTCTAATGCTTAATCATCGACCCATAGATCTACTGTTTATACTAGTAATGTTACTATTGTTATTGCTGCTACTGCTAAAGATCCTACAACTAATGTATCTACTAATAAGCCTCATGGTGTTCTGCTAGTGCTTCATTGTCAAATATTAATACATCAACTATTACATCAATCTACTGTATTTCTGCTATTAATATACATGCATCTACACATTTATCTACTGTTGCTGCTACTGCTTACATTGTTGGTAATACTAAAAGTAAAACATGCATATCTTTAGCTGCTATTACTGCAACTGCTGCTCTATCTCTCCAACTAACTTAATATATAAACACTACCACTAATGCTATGCTGCTATTATTACAGTTCCGGCTAATATAGCTGGAATTTTACAATTAATTCTCGGTATAATTAAATGCTGTTGTATTATATGGTGGCATGGAACTGCCATACGAAAACGATTTAATGTTCGCGAACACATTCGTGTTACCATTTTACGTTCGTGTTATTTATCCTATACATAATAGCGTTTGCGAATTTTTTTCTTAATAAATGTATATGCTTAACGCAAAAAAGGTCTAAAAGTGCACAGAACTGACATCAGAAATTCAGTTAATAAAAACTTATGTGGTATCACAAATAATAACTAGATAAGATTTACATTGCAAGATAATTATCATGATGATATTCGTGTAAGTAAGATTTGCGTTGTACGATAATTATAATTAAAATATTCATGTTGAGATAATGCGGAAGACCTCGCAACCCAAGAAAATATATCTTATGTCAGTTCTGAGCACTTGAGTATAATAATAAGATGTATTGCAGAAAAAAATATAAGCAAACGCTATCTTAATATCCAGATATATATAATAATAAACACGCGGTAACACGAATCTGTTCGCCAACGCCATTTATCGTATGGAAGTTCTATGCCACCATAGTATTATAATCTAATACAACTGCGTTGCTGCTAGTGATACTACTGCTGTTAGTGTAACTAAAACAAAATACATTTACTAAATATAAAACGTGTATGTGAAATTCCAGTAGGGTCAGCAGGAGAGAAAACGTGTTAGGATTATATAGTTCTGTACTTAATTAATAGATTTCCACTTCCTGTGTTGGTGTTGCTGTTACTACTGTCGACACATATACATCAGCATAAACATAGACTTTTACTTTCGCTGTTACTACTGCTGAATAAAGTGCTATAGAGACATAACATGAAATTGGACAGGGCAGTCCTACGCTAAAGAATCCCATTCTCCATGCGTTATTGCCTTTTACTGCATTGTGTAGCAATTCCCACATCTCCCAATTATAATGTATGTTTTAAAGATCCAGGATCCAGACGGTGATCTCGATCCCCACCAAAACGTATCATTCGTTCATTTGACAATGTCTAATTTACGACTGCCGTCTGCCTAAAACCGCATTATAAGTATGCTATACAGTAAATAAAAACTTATGTGGTATCACGAATAATAACTGGATAAGATTTACATTGCAAGATAATTATCATGATAATATTAGTGTAAGTAAGATAATGCGGAAGACCTCGCGCACAAATGAAATGGTATCATGATTATTAACTAGTTATGATTTGCGTTGTACGATCATTATAATTAAAACATTCATGTTGAGATAATGCGGAAGACCTCGCAACCCCAAGACAATATATCAAATGTCAGTTCTGGGCACTTAATTATAATAATAAGATGTCTTGCAGAAACAAAATATTAGCAAACGCTATCTTAATATCCAGATAAATTTAATAGTAAATACGCGGTAACACGAATCTGCTCGTTGGCAGAGGCTCAAGGTTTTAAATTAAGTACAGAAGAACGTTCATTTTACAATTATAACAGGACATGGATTCCTAATAACAGTTGGTGCAGTTGTTTTGTCGAAAAACTTTTTATGTGCTTACTTCGCATATACACACTTTTGAAGGTCGAGAATTAGATGTTAATTATGCATCGTAGTGCATTTATATTAAACTTGTGTTTAAACCATGTGCCTTTGATCAATGTAGAACTAACAATGCAAGGCTAGCGAATGTGTTGCCATTTACTCACAATAATAAATCAGTCCAATGACTCAATATGCGTCTGCTTTACAGCAAATTAAAGGTCTATCAATTGTCACGTATGGAAACGTTCTATTGCCAGAGTACGTATTAATATTGCATTGTATTAACTCGTAATTAGGAAACACAAATTGAGACATACTACGTGTTAATTTGGAGATAATAATTCCTTGTTACGTGTTAATAGTTCCTACCTAGGAAATCATGTCCTAATTTGGACATAATTAACTAGTTAGGCAATAATAAGTACAAAAATGAATTAGTAAGCCCAAATTACGATATACTAAGACCTAATTATGAGATAGTATGTCCTAATAAATAAACAATGAAATGTTCGTTAAGTATCCGCGTGCGTGCTTGCGTGCGTGTGCGTGCGCGTGTGTGATCGTATGGGTTGTTGGTGTGTTTGTTTGCCCGTGCACCCGGCTGTATGTCGGAAATTACGAAGTAATAGTTTGAAGATAAAAATGCACATGGGCGTGCGTCCGTTCATCGGTTCATAGGGAGGACTGGGAGGTACTTATCGAAATGTTAAAGCACATGCACGCTTGCCTCCGTCCATACGTGCGTACGGCTTTTTTAGAAGACAGTAGTGCATGCTAAAATACAAGCGTACGTGTGGACAATCGAGCGTATTTTGTCAGTATGTGCTTATATACAATCGTAGGTCCCTCTTAATGCAGAGATAATAATGATGACTCCATCCGTCTGTACATCAGTACGTACCTTCATACGCACGAAGGCACACACGTCCGGACGGACGGATATATATGTATGTATGGTTTATGGCGAAAAAGTACGTGCGAACAAACAAACGGGTGCATATATTCTTACAGTCTGTTAAATATGACGTCAACTCAGTATTATCTTAATATCAGCATGTACGTTGAGACGGACTGACAAACGGACAGACGGAGGCACGGTTGCATGTACGTACATATATATGTATGCAAACTATGTATGTACAATAGTAAGGTCTGGGAATCTCCTATCTCGAACTTTAATATGATCTCCTAATTATTACATACTGAAAAACCAAAATGAATACATACTGTGGCGCTACGACGCTTCCATATTCAGTTGCAACTTTTAAACGAATGTTGAGATGCTGATATCGCAGTTTTATTAAAACCATTACATTGCACATTTTATGAATACCATGTGCGTTTCATGAAATTGACGGAGTATTTGCGCTGGCGTTGACATTTCGCAGTATTAATGAACGCCTTTTATCCTTTGTTTGGTTTAAATAAGTTTATTTTCGAAATAACATGACGTTTTTGTACATGGTAACTTACATGAGAAAACGTTGTAGAAGAGAAAGACTCGTAGTTAGAAACAAATAGGACACACACTTAAAATATTGTGATTGGAAAGTAACATCCGATTAAACACACGTGATTTGTGTGCTATCTATTTGTGCAGTTAACATTTCTTTGTGTCTTGTCTGTTTGTGCGGTCAACATACATTTCGTTCATGATCGAACCCGTTCGATATATGATGTTATTGCCGTTATCTATTATCAAACACCTATTCAGACTCTACAAAAGTTACCATTTTTTGTTACATATATTGGTGTCGTGGGAATAATATAATTAAATCTTGTTTCCAAATAAGAATTGTAGCAAAAAATATTGGGAAAGAATGCTATTGTTATAACCATGATAAGTATTTATATACAATATTGTTAATTGATAAGGTCTAGGATGTAAAGGAAGATGTAAGAAACACCTACACCTCTGTATTATCATATTTCCTCTGCATGCTTGGTTTATAAATTCATGTATCTGACGCCGAATACTTCCAACTATAAATACACAATGTAACCATCCTTTGGGGCTGTGTTGCTCATATGTCCGTCTGATAGACGATACTAAAATACTACCACATAACACAATGATAATTACCGGCACTATCAGATGCCACAGTTTAATATTTCCCAGCATGCCTTATAACAACACGATAATATGTCAATGTATTAAGATAAACAAAAATGCCGACATATCCATTAACACATCTCGTGGTTGTGTGTATGAAACGTTAATTGGATACAGACATTTTGAATAAATAATGTATGGAAGCGTTAATTGACGCACCCCCGATATACGTGTTTACTGGCATATTTTATCTCGTAAAAACGTGTAAATATACGGCATGTTAGGAAATATTAAAATGTCAGTTATAAGGTCAGTTGGTGTTACATAGTCCGCTGTCCTAATTTAAGTCGTGCAAAATAAATATATGGCAAGTTGGAAAATATTAAGGCGTCATGCCAGCTGCTGTTACCTAGTCCACTGACAATATGACAGACAGACAGACAGACAGACAGACAGACAGACAGACAGACAGACAGACAGACAGACATGGTGGGATTGGGGCGTTGCGGATACAAAAGATCGAACACATTGAACACGATCGTTTCCATATGTCCGCAGTCCGTATCCGCAAAGCGCATCCGACATGGTATCTAACTATGCATGTTTAACAAAGGGCTGTTATATATAAAACATTGGAAAAGTAGAAGAAATAGTCTATATTCATCAGGATAACTCAACCTAAGAGAAAGATTTACACAATTTCAATATAACAATGATATCGGTCAACATGGTGTATGTCAACAAACGGGTAATGGTATATCAAAATAGCAGAGTACACGAACAGCACAGACATTTAATACTATTGCATGTGAAACAGATACGCATGACGTCTTGGCATTTCTCAACATGCCGTTTAATAACACGATATGTCGAGATAAAATATGCCGACATGTCCATCACGAAATATTTATCTCGGGAGTCGATTAACGCTTCCATATCGGGTCATTTAAAGCTTCCATAGTTTGTAAACAAATAAGAAGTCATTGTCAATCAGACATGAGTCTATAATTCTGTAGTAAAACATAATTACGGCATATAACAGCTCAGCAAGTACCAAATTAACTATTTATGATCCCGGTACCAAACTAACTTTTCCATAGTGGGGGTCAATTTATATTGACCTACCGAGATACGGTTTCATGATGGATGTTTTTGCATATTGTATCTCGCGTAGGTATGTGACAAGTTTGAAAAAAAACAACAGAATCTGTAACCTAATCGGCTGTATTACTTTAATTCATATAAAACAGTTGTCACCGTGGTTGTGATTTTGCATTGTTTATATACCGTTTCAAAATACATTGCTTCCCGTAATGCAGAAGCGGGTTGTTTTGAATTCTGAATATGTTACTAATGAACTTATTGCGGTGTAAGTCTATATAAAAGATAAGCAAGAGCTGTTTATAAAACACTTATACCCCTCTAGGTTAAAAGCAATCTTTAAAATATCAAGTTTGGTGAAGATCGGGTGAAAACTGTTGGACATAGAGAGTGCAAACTAAATAAAAATGCCAATTTTATATAAATCAAGGACATGAACTTCAGTTCCTAGGGCGAGACGAGGTGGTTGATCATCAAACTGGGCGAAGATATAACAACTCTAAATATTTTCATCAAAACTGTGCACTTAGAGAGCGGAAACAGCAAAAAAGGTTATTTTTTAATATTCAAGGAGAATATATTTACAATTGCTGGGACGATTTGGCTGATAATCGAACTTGGCTGAGATATCATACCTACAAACAATGTAATGAAGTTTGGTGAAGATCGGATAAAAACTGATGGACTAAGAGTGCGGAAAATGCTTAAAAGGCCATTTCAATGAAAATCAAGAGTCATAACTCCACAATTCCTGAGGTAATTTGAGTGATTATCGAACTAGGCCGAGATATTATGCCCAAAAACATTTTCAGAAAGTTTTCTGAAGATTGGATGAAAACTGGTAGACTTAGAGAGTGGAAACGAATATGGTTACCGACCGACCGACAGACCGACGGACACACCGACCGACATTCGCATTAGATTAGGGCATAATAAATCCCCAGAAAAATGAGCAGGAGAGAAACCCGTCTTTTCATCATCAGGGCCCGTAATCACTAACCAATTCTTAGACTTAAGAATAAATAACAGACTTAGGCTTTATAAAATATACTTCTGTGTTGGCTAATATTCGGAGTACCAATTTTGATTATGTCATTAAGAAATTGTTCTAAATCAAGAATGCTCTAATTAGAGTGGGTGATTTCCCAGCACAATACAAGTCCAACAACACAACACAAAACACAAGATAAGTCATTAATAGAGTTTCATCTTAATGTGTTATATATTCATCGCAATAATTTAAGTTGCACTGTTATATTAAATTTGAAAATGTTAACTAATAACAACGGACAAAATTAATGGAATTCAGAATTTAATGACAAAAACAGATTCATGATATTGATATATATGTTCTGATAGAGGCCCTCTTTCTAGTGGCTTAGTACAGTTTTTTATACAGTGCAAATTAGCAGGAAATATTTATTTTTAAAATGCTGATGTTAATTGAATTTGCGCAGCCCTGTGATTGTTTCGTTAATAGTAAATGTCAGATTTGAGTGCTTGAGTTTTAAAATGGAGGTTTAGAAAATTTGAAAACATGAATATTGGCAACAAGTTATGTGTATTGAGTTTCTGACCTAGAAATTACAATTGCTGTCGTCACCATTTGAAATTTGAAATGTCGTGCAGTTATTGCGCGATATTAAATACCGTATCCTTTGTCCATTACATTACACTTTAGCAAACACGTATTAGGTAATTAAAAAATCAAGTTACTGGTGTTGATATTGACTCGCTCATTTGACCTGTCGGCTAGACGACAATAATTCCAGTATTTAATTTGCTAATGCGTTTTCTACGTATGCTTTTACTGACTTGTTTTGAGCAGAAATATTTCTTTATCAACGAAATGACATTGCCAATGTTGGTTTTATTTTTGCCACAAACATTACCACGTGCTAACGAAGATAATCACCTACATGACAAACAGCGTTGAGAATGCAGAGTGTAAATTTCGCCTGTTGACAATATCTATTTGATTAATATGTTCTAATTAAGAGTAAATATTTGCAGACAATGCTGAATTTAGACCTCAGCAACTGTTTTGATACAAGTTTGCTCAATGTAAATGTTGACCCCTATTAAACTGGGAAATTTAGCAACAGATGAATTATGCTGAGTATTACGCAACAAAGTGCGTTTAGCGCTTGAATATATTATCACAGTTGAAGGCAATTTAGGATTGGTATAATGATTAAGTATTGTACAGTCTCCAAAGTGCTGGTATTAGCACAAAATTAAACTGTAATTGAAACGAAAATAACGTTAAATGAGGTTACAGATAGAGGTCGTTTCATAAAAGCACGCCTATTACTTTTCTGACATGACTCTTTATTTCAATTTATGATCATTATGCCTAGCCCAAACTGTGGATATGGTATATAAATAGCGAGCGAGATGCGTTATTTACAGACTTAAAGAGCCATGTTTTGTATACAATTCGAGAATGCCTGCACATTGATCTTAATATAAGGACACAAAACGCAGTTGAAATATCAGCTTATGAATAAGTTACAAGTGCTGGGCGGTACAGTGGTCTGTCGCTTGAAGTTTTAGAACATGTGCCGAATTGGAGGACGGATATTTTAATTCTGCAAAGAAAACAACACCCTCCGAATTGGTTTTCCGTTAGCATAAAAGAAGGTAAGGATAGTACTACTACTGCTACTGGTGCTGCTGGTGCTGCTGGTGCTACTACTACTACTACTACTACTTCTACTATTACTACTACTACTACTACTACTACCACCACCACCACCACCACCACCACCACCACCACCTTCTACCACCACCATCATCACAACAACGACAACTACTACTACTACTACTACTACATCTACTACTACTACTACTACTACTACTACTACTACTACTACTTCTACTACTACTACTACTACTACTACTACTACTACTACTACTACTACTACTATTACTACCACTACCTACTGCTACTACAACTACAACGACAACTAATACTACTACTTCCAGCTCAGTTGGTAGAGCCTTGGACTGAAAATCCGGGGATCGCGAGTTCGAGCCCCAGCCCGGCCACATAACTTGTATGGGGATTGGTCATGAAATTATTATTTCAAGTAGGGCAGTTGTCAGTTACTGGCATAGGTATGTGCACTTAGTACCGGTAAACTGCTTAGATCGGCTAAGCTTGCACAGGAAAAGTGTTAACTGAACGCCGTGATATGACTGAAATACTGTAAAAAACGGCGAAAAATACAAACAAACAGACAAACAAACAGACAAACAAACAGACAGACAAACACACAGACAAACAAACAGACAAACAAACAGGCAAACAAACGGACAAACAAACAAACTAACTAACTAACACACACACAAACAAACTACTACTGCTACTACTACTACTACTACTACTACTACTACCACCACTACTACTACTACTTTTACTGCTACTACTACTTCTACGTACTTTTACTACTGTTACTGCTATTACTAATTCTGATAGTTCTTAAACGCGCTGGTATTCAATAATACAATTAAATTATTGTATGAAATTTCATCACAAAAGTATTTCTGCAAATGTATGCGCCCATAAACAAAACAGACAGCAAGTGTCAAAAGCCCGGTGTGTATTTATATCGCAATTTATAAAAGGCACAAGCACGCACGACTAGCAGAAAGATTCGATCTATAATTTACCATTTGAC